>CM035837.1:58992083-59104583 GCA_020510985.1 Pholidichthys leucotaenia | reverse complement strand
GTCACACAGTCAGTGGCCATTTTAGCCGCTGATCGCTTGGCAGACAGACAGCTCTCAAGGAAATCATACTTCAATAGCGCATTGTCAGCTTATGCGACATTTGTTGACACCAAAACATGTGCGGTTCAAATTAGCTCGTCTCACACACAAATTTAAGATATGATTTAGCGATATTGTAATTTCGTCCGGCCGAGGTCTTTAAGCAGGGATCACCTACAAACATTCATAATGAAAAGTTGTTAAAATTATGCAAAAAATGTCGATCAGTTTTGATTTTAAAGGCCAATCAATTTGCACAGTTTCTTTTTGGCATGTAGTTTTGGGTTTAACTCCTGATGTAGTGATTCAAATTTGATGAAAGTTCACATTCACAATCACAACAGTATTCTTCAGCAAATAACCAAATTTCTTGCATTTCTGTTAATGTTCAAAAAAATCATGCTAATGAAATGTCTATCGCCCATTTTTTTCTTGTCAGTGGATCATTTTGTTTGTATGTGAGGAAGTCATTGTCTGACCCAAAGCAGTTGTTTGGTGTAGGGGTTAAGATGCTTATCTGCCATGCAGAAGACCTGGGTTCAGGGGTTCCTCCCAGTAATGTGCCATTCTTCAGAAGTGGAACATATCTCTTCTGTGTATCTGGAAACAATGTGTAGTGTGCATTAAGTTTCAAATGAACAGTTGAGAAGGTTAGAGTGTGAGCTAAAGCTGTTGTGGTTAAGATGAGTGCTTGGTATGCAGGAGGTCCCAGGTTTAAATCTTGCCAGGGAAGTCTTATTCTTCTGAATAACAAGTGAAGTACAGCATGCCTCTTTTGTGCATTTTAAAACACTATGCAAGATTTTCACCTCAAAATAATGTTTGCAAAATTACTTTGATGGTACATCAACATTTGACCATTTGAATCTCACTTCCTCCATAGTCTGAGTGGGCCCATATTGCCTGCAACAGATCTTTTTTTGGTGGGATTACTGAGAGAACAGGCACTGTAGTGACTGTGGTCTTGGTCCCAACAGTGAATCACAGGGCACAACTTTTTACTACCAATGACAAAAAGCCCTGTGGTTGGCTGTTGGTCATGGTCACTGTGGTTGTTGCCATTTCAATGTTTCTACAAAGAACAAGAAAGTTACATAGTTCTGCTTTAAAAACTAATGTGTAGCAGACCTTAGGTTTTAAATTCTGTTGCTAAACAAAACAAGACCTTGAAGTCTACACCTGCTTGGAACTCAATGATTGATATTTGTTTAATTGCTTTTGTCTCTCTGGACAATGAGGACAAAATATAAAAGGCCTCCCTTTCATTGCCTCAAACAATAAACAATTCTAGAATTTTGGTTTCATTTAATTGGGTTCTTCTAGGAATTGTGTGAAAATGGGATGATGTTTCAGGTCTCATCTGTTGTTGATGCAGGAGAAATGAATCACAGAGCAGGGTCAGTGAGTGCATCACCCTCAAAAACCTGAGCCAAAGGTCAGAGGGAAAACTTCATCATTGGCATTTTGCTCAAACCACAGCTGCTCGGTCTTATTGGTCTACTAACCTGCACATTATGTCTTCATATTATGCACGAGACTTAATAGACAGCCTGCTTCCCCTTTATGAGACCTACAAGTCTGCCTTAGGCGCACATATTCTGTCTCTTATCTCCATGCCGAATTACCGCTCTGCCTCTCTTTCATCAATTCCAATTTATTGCCGCAATGTTCATCAGACGGCAATCACAAAATATCCTCGAGACCTGTAATTGGATTCTATCAAAACTTTTCTCTGTCCATTACTCTCTCCTGGGGCACGAATAGGAGCAAGTCATCACAGCAGAATGTAGCAGTCCCAGAGAGGCAGGATGCTTCAGTGATGCGGCATCTCTGACTCATCTGGTGCTGTTGCTCTAATTGCTGGTAATGCGGTGAGCACTGCCTGGTCACTGCTCCAGTATGTCAAGGGTAATGCCAAAGGCAATGAAATGGCATGTCCCTTCCTAAAGGGGAGCCTGGCTCCCATTTGCTGCTGTAGTTTTTGGCAGTGTTCCCAGAAGGTTTAATAAGTTTAATGGTGAAACTGGCACTCAGAGCGGTGTCTTGTCAGTGCTTTTCATTAACAAATGTTGCGCCGCTAAATCAGCTGGATAGACTGTCTGTGCATACTTTTCATTTGAGCAGTTGAGGAGGAATAAGGATGGAAAATGTTAAGTTCTGTTTTTAGGGATTTGGTGGCCACTGGTGGACTCAGGGGACTTTAGAATAGTTAAAACCAGAGCAAGTTTCCTATTGGCTGCCCTCTACATGAGGAAAATGTTTTGGGCCCTTTTTGATGGCCTTTAGTCTAATAAATCATGATGGGGGCATCTAAAGTAGGAAAATCTTAATATACATATGTCTTGATAAATACCATTCTAGGGGAGAAAATTTGATGTAATAATGTGCTATGTGGAAAAATGGAAAAAGGTGCTGTTATGAAGTGACCTCCATGCTGCCCCTCCGTGTGTCATTGCTGAGCTCCTCCAGGGCAGAATGCAGGACCCATACGCAGGAACTTGGCTTGCAAATTTTATTAATGAAAACAAAACACAGCTCCTAAACAGGAAAAAAAAACAGACAAAGCAATAAAGTGTGTAATCACACAACAACCAACAAGGACGCCACACACGACCTAGACTGAGACGCACGTATACAGACAGGGAAGTAATCACGATAACACAAGACAGGTGGGGCACAATCAAGGGCAACAGAGAAGCACAGGATGGGTGGGGCTAAACAGACAGAGTACAATGGGACCAAAATACAAATGAGAATCACAACACAGAGAAACATAATAACAAAAGGCAAGAACATGGCTGAACTTATGTCCTGAAAATAACAGAAAAACGAATATGAAGACAAAGTGAGGACATGAGCATGTCACGACTCGCCGCTCATCAGCGGCGCCAGCTGTGCGCACACCTGCGCCTCGTCAGCGGCGAGGGATTTAAGCCACCTCGCCCTGGGCTTCGGCCTGAGGCCGTCTGTTCTCATCGGCATCTCTTGCTGCAAGGAACCCCCTTCATCAAAGCAAGATACCACGTAAGAATCTCTTACCTTTTCCTCCCAGCCTTCTCCCCTGTGCACAGGTGGATTTCCCGGCGGCGGACAACGTTCTCCAGCCACCATCTCCTCGCTGCTGCATCAGGCGCTCCAGGTCGCTGTCTACCGGGCTACGCCCTTGCTTAACGCCAGCCACCTGCCCAAACCAAGTAAGCCAGCTGTCATTATCTTATCTCCTGTATTGGTGTGGTGCCCGTTACCCTTCTCCCTCTGCTTCTCCCATAGGGTTGTCCGGCTGAACGGCTTCCTGCCCCCGTGCCTGACGCAGACGCCACCATCAATACATTCCCATCTCACAGACACGCACTCATACACACTTGTTGTTAATAAAGCTATTGAATCTACCCTGAGCCTGCGTGTGTGTCTCCTGAGCCGTGCATTATGTCAGAGCACAGTCATGTCCAAACCCTAACACCATGACTGGCCCTTTCTAGTAGAGACAGTGGGAAGCAGAGCTGTTTAGGGCTCTACTGGTGAGAAAACTGATGAAGTGCCCTATTACAGTGATGGGAAAAAATTAGGATACCCTATGAAAGCCTGTGTGTTTTTTATGTTTATTTAGACATATAGATATTTAATATCAATTTTAACAATACTGGGAGATTCAAGTAATAAAACTAAACAATTAAAACTGAAGAAAAGACTTTTTTTTTTAATTTTCTGTAAAATGTTATTCTAAAAACATGTAATTTCTTGTGAAGAATAAATTAGGACACCCCCACCTGTATTCCCGCTTAAAATGGCTAAAATCACACACAGGTGTATCACATCAGGTGCACATGATTAGAATATCCTTACTCATCATTTTGAAGGAGGCTTGTCCTCTTTAAACCTCAGACATGTAGTTTGGTGTGCTCCTGACTGTTGAAGAGACTGGACACCATGGCGAGATTGAAAGAGCTGTCTGAGGCCTTCAGAAAGAAGATTGTAGCAGCTTGTGAGTCTGATAAGGGATTTAAAAAGACCTCAGAAGAATTTGAAATCAGCCATTCTATTGTCTGGAAAATAGTCTACAAGTGGAGGACATTCAAAACAACTGCCAACATACCCAGGTCTGACCGTCCAAGCAAGTTCACCCTGAGAGCAGACCGTAAGACGCTAAAAGAAGTCTCCAAAAACCCCTAAAATGTCATCACAGGACCTACAGCAGGCTCTTGCTACTGTTGATGTGAAAGTGCATGCCTCTACAATCAGAAAGAGACTGCAGAAGTTAAACTTGCATGGAAGAGGTGGGAGGAGGAAACCTTTACTCTCTAAAAGAAACATGAAGGCCAGACTGAAGTTTGCCAGAGAGAACATAGACAAAGACTAGGACTTCTGGAATAATGTTCTTTGATCAGATGAGTCTAAAATTGAATTATTTGGACACTAGAACAGAGGACATGTTTGGCATATACCAAACACAGCATTCCAGGAAAAGAACCTCATACCAACTGTGAAGCATGGAGGTGGAAGTGTCATGGTTTGAGGATGCTTTACTGCAGCAGAACCTGGCCAGTTCACCATCATAGAATCCATCATGAATTCTACCATGTATCAGAGCGTGCTTGAGGACCACGTGAGACCAACTGTAAAAAAATTAAAGCTGAAGCGGAACTGGACCCTGCAACATGACAGTGACCCAAAACATACAGTGGTGTGAAAAAGTGTTTACCCACTTCCTGATTTCTTATTTTTTGTATGTTTGTTGTCATTGTTTACATCCAACAATTACCGGACCTAGCAGAATCACGTCACACAGTGCCACACTAATAGATAACATATTCACAAACATTATGGAAAATAATATCAGGAGTGGGCTTTTATTGAATGATATCAGTGACCACCTGCCGATTTTTGTTGTCTATCAATGTGATTATAGGAAGAAAAAGTATACCAAAAATATTAAATATAAAAGAATAAGAACCGAAGAATCAATGTATTTACTGACAAAGGAATTATTAATACAAGATTGGAAGATAGTTTATGATGAAAATGATATAAATAAAGCATATCAGGTTCAGGTTCAGGTTACTTTATTTGTACCCGTAGGTAGATTTGTTTTGCAGTCTGGTGACATCCATATTTACAAGCCACTAATTACATTCAACATAGACACAAACACAGGCACACATCATACAAAATAAGTATGGGTTTTGCTTTTTGGGACAGCAAACCTCTGTCTGGAGGGAAGAAGCTGAAAGTTGCAGTGCAAAGGGTGGGAGTCATCATTTAAAATCAAGTCAGCCATCCTCTGTACTTGTCTGGTGTACAGGGATGTCGGGCTCAGCTGTGACTCACCAAGCAACCGACTGGACCATCTAACTACCTGATCCAAGGATTTCCTCTGTTTCAGTTTTATCTGACCAAACCATGACATTAAAGAAAAGGATAAAACAGATTCAATAAAAGCCCGATAAAACATAGTCATTATGGTTCGGTCAATTTGGAAGCGTGCCAGTTTCCTCAAACAATGCAAATTTTGCTGACCCTTTTTGCACACCCTTTCACAGTTCACTTCAAAGTTTAATTTACTATCAATAATCGTCCCAAGATATTTGTACGATTGTACACATTCGGTGGTCTGGCCTTTTAGTATGGTGACTTTGTGCCTGGGAGTTTTCCTCCTAAAGTCAATAATCATATCTTTCGTTTTTGTCATATTCATCTGCAGGTAGGAATCCTCACACCAGTGAACAAACTCATCAACTACTGGGCCGTGGCCACTCTCACCATCCTGGAGGAGACTGACAATGACTGAGTCATCAGCATACTTTATAATGTGTCTGTTGTCATGTCTGCTCCGACACATGTTTGTGTACAGGATGAAGAGTAGTGGTGACAACACACACCCCTGAGGAGAGCCAGTAGAAGAGCACTTTAGGTCAGACAATGTGCCATTGACCCTTACTCTCTGCGTCCTGTTGGTTAAGAAATCCAGAATCCAACCCACCAGATTATTGCTCAGATCAAATTGTTGCAGGAGCCTTTCAACTAAAATATGAGGTTGGATTGTATTAAAGGCAGAAGAAAAGTCCACAAATAAAAGCCTGGCGTGTGTCCCATTAAAATCCAGATGTTTAAAAAGCATGTTAAACAGAGTGACAGTGGCATCCTCCACTCCTCTGTGAGGCCTATAGGCAAACTGCAGAGGATCCAATGCATGCTCAGTCTGCCTTAGGACCTCACATCTGACCAGTTTTTCAAAAATTTTCATTAAAATTGAAGTCAATGCAACTGGTCTAAAGTCATTTACCGTTTTAGGACAGCTGGATTTTGGAATGGGAACAACCACGGCATCTTTCCAGATCTTAGGCACATGTTGTGTCTGTAAGGACTTAATGAAAATGTAATGAAATATAGGACTCAGTTCATGTGCACAGGACTTTACCAGGCGCCCACATACATTATCAGGGCCCTGACTTTTGTTCACTTTTACAGCACAGAACTCCCTTTTAACATCCTGCATCTCAATATTAAAGTGCTGACTGTCTTTGAGTTTCTGTTTCAAATCTTGGATTTCTGTGCTGAAATCAAAGGAGTCAAAAAGACCATAAAAGCAATTAAGAGCATTAGCCAGCTCTGTGTCTGAACTAAAACCATCTAAAAACACACGATTACTGCGCTCTGTGCTCTGAAGGCCTGCAATAGTTTTCATACTGGCCCAGGCCGAGCCAAGTTTATTTGCTGCCATCTTGCTTTCCAACTCTGATTTATAATTCTGTTTTGCTCTTAAAATTTCGGCCTTCAGCTCCTTAGTGGCAACCTGTAGCTCAGAAACAGACCCCTGTTTAAAGGCAAGTGCTTTCCTCTGTAAGCAGGATTTAACTGATTTAGTAACCCATGGTTTGTTGTTGGGATATATTTTGACACGTTTACGTGGAACAATCTTATTTTGACAGTAAGCCATGTATGAGCATGTGAGCTCAGCCAGAGAGTCCAAATCATCCCCGCAGGCCATTATGAACATCTCCCAGTCTGTACAGTCAAAGCATTCCTGGAGGCTGTGCTCTGAATCTTCTGTCCACACATCAATGTCTCTCATCTCCACCTTGCCTCTTCTAAGAGCAGTTTTATATGTGGGCAGCAAATGTACACAGTTGTGATCTGAGGATCCTAAAGGAGGAAGGGGGAGTGATTTATAAGCCCTCTCTATGGATCCATAGCACAGGTCCAATGTCTTTTTTCGCCTGGTTGGGCAGGAGACATACTGATGAAAGTTTTTAAGTGTCTTCTTTAAAGAAACATGGTTAAAATCCCCAAGAATGAAGTTTGGCGCCTCTGGAGAAATTGACTGCAGCTGCTGCACCACATCAAAGACGGTTCTGGAGGCGGAGTCAGCATCTGCCCTCGGATGAATGTACACGGTTGTGATGAAAAGTTGGGAAAACTCGTGAGGCAAATAAAAGGGGCGTAGTGACACAGACAGCAGCTCCACATCGGGTGTACAGATGCGCTCTCTGACCGTGACAGATGTGCAGTACTGCTTATTAATGTATAAACATACGCCGCCCCCCTGACGCTTCCCCGTTACCTCTTCCTGCCGATCCGAGCACAGCGGGGCTCCAAAGCCGTCAATCCACAGGTCTGCATCTCGGTCATGCGCAGTAAGCCAAGATTCAGTGAAGGCCATGACGCAGCAGTTCTTAAAATCCTTCTGGTAACGTACATTCCCTTGAATTTCATCCACCTTGTTTCTCACAGACTGTGCATTCCCAAAAATTATTGAAATATGATAAATTGGAGACCTCCAATATGATAAATTTTTACAAATATTTCAATCATTGTACAATAAAAACTGTCCTATAGAACAATACAGTGACAGACAACAACAAAAAAAAAATATTCCTTGGGTCACCAAGGGGTTAATAAATGTATGTAAAAAGAAGAATACATTATATAAACAATTCATTAAATGCAGAATGGTGGAAGCTGAGATCAAATATAAAAGATATAAAAATAAGCTTACTAATATAATGAGGACCTGTAAGAAAGAATATTTCAACAGATTATTAGAGGATAACAAAAATAACTTAAGAGGAATATGGCAAGTACTCAATGGGATTATTAGTAATCGACCTAAGAATGCTAATTATCCAGAATATTTTATTGAAAATGACAATTTGATAAATAATATGGAGGATGTGGTCAGTGGTTTCAATAAATTTTTTGTAAACGTTGGTCCTGAATTAGCAAAATCAATAGTGACAGCAGAAACAAACAACAGTGGTTCTGTAAATGAAATAGAAGATAGAAATCCAAACACAATCTTTTTGGGTGCAGTTACTGAAAAGGAAATTATCGAGACTGTGAGTAAATTTAAGAACAAAAAATCAACGAACTGGAATGAAATTGACATGACAATAGTGAAAAAAGTAATTGAAGGAATTGTTAAGCCACTCACCCACATCTGTAACCTGTCATTTCAGACTGGTAAATTTCCAGACAAAATGAAAATAGCAAAAGTAATACCTCTATACAAAACAGGAGACAGTCATTGTTTCACAAATTACAGGCCAGTCTCTTTACTCTCACAATTCTCCAAAATACTTGAAAAAATCTTCACTAAGAGACTGGATGATTTCATTGAAAAACACAACCTCCTTACAGACAGCCAGTATGGTTTTAGAGCAGATAAATCTACATCTTTGGCACTGATCAAACTTATAGAAGAAATTACTAGTTGTATAGATTAAAAAAAAAGTTGCTGTAGGAGTATTTATAGATTTAAAGAAAGCTTTTGACATCATTGACCACAGAATACTACTAAGGAAACTGGAAAGGTATGGGATAAGAGGGGTAGGACTGAGTTGGGTGGAAAGTTATTTAAGTAACAGACAACAATTTGTACAAATTGGTGAGCACAAATCACCCTTCATGGACATCACTTGTGGTGTGCCCCAGGGGTCAGTTTTTGGACCCAAACTCTTTATTTTGTATATACAGTGGGGTAAAAAAAGTTTTTAGTCAGCCACCAATTGTGCAAGTTCTCCCACTTAAAAGATGAGAGAGGTCTCCAATTTTCATCATAGGTATACCTCAACTATGAGAGACAAAATAAGAAAAAAAAATCCAGAAAATCACATTGAAGGATTTTTAATGAATTAATTGGTAAATTCCTCGGTAAAATAAGTATTTGGTCAATAACAAACGTTCATTTCAATACTTTGTTATATACCCTTTGTTGGCAATGACAGAGGTCAAACGTTTTCTGTAAGGTTTCACAAGGTTTTCACACACTGTTGCTGGTATTTTGGCCCATTCCTCCATGCAGATCTCCTCTAGAGCAGTGATGTTTTGGGGCTGTCGCTGGGCAACACAGACTTTCAACTCCCTCCAAAGATTTTCTATGGGGTTGAGCTCTGGAGAATGGCTAGGCCACTCCAGGACCTTGAAATGCTTCTTACAAAGCCACTCCTTCGTTGCCCGGGCGGTGTGTTTGGGATCATTGTCATGCTGAAAGACCCAGCCATGTTTCATCTTAAATGCCCTTGCTGATGGAAGGAGGTTTTCACTCAAAATCTCACGATACATGGCCCCATTCATTCTTTCCTTTACACGGATCAGTCGTCCTGGTCCCTTTGCAGAAAAACAGCCCCAAAGTATGATGTTTCCACTCCCATGCTTCACAGTAGGTAATGGTGTTCTTTCTCCTCCAAACACGACAAGTCGAGTTTTTACCAAAAAGTTCTATTTTGGTTTCATCTGAATATGACATTCTCCCAATCCTCTTCTGGATCATCCAAATGCTCTCTAGCAAACTTCAGACGGGCCTGGACATGTACTGGCTTAAGCAGGGGGACACATCTGGCACTGCAGGATTTGAGTCCCTGGTGGCGTAGTGTGTTTCTGATGTAGCCTTTGTTACTTTGGTTCCAGCTCTCTGCAGGTCATTCACTAGGTCCCCCATGTGGTTCTGGGATTTTTGCTCACCGTTGTCGTGATAATTTTGACCCCACGGGGTGAGATCTTGCGTGGAGCCCCAGATCGAGGGAGATTATCAGTGGTCTTGTATGTCTTCCATTTTCTAATAATTGCTCCCACAGTTGATTTCTTCACACCAAACTGCTTATCTATTGCAGATTCAGTCTTCCCAGCCTGGTGCAGGTCTACAATTTTGTTTCTGGTGTCCTTTGACAGCTCTTTGGTCTTGGCCATAGTGGAGTTTGGAGTCTGGCTGTTTGAGGTTGCGGACAGGTGTCTTTTATACTGATAACGAGTTCAAACAGGTGCCATTAATACAGGTAACGAGTGGAGGACAGAGGAGCTTCTTAAAGAAGTTGTTACAGGTCTGTGAGAGCCAGAAATCTTGCTTGTTTGTAGGTGACCAAATACTTATTTTACTGAGGAATTTACCAATTAATTCATTAAAAATCCTTCAATGCGATTTTCTGGATTTTTTTTCTCATTTTGTCTCTCATAGTTGAGGTATACCTATGATGAAAATTGGAGACCTCTCTCATCTTTTAAGTGGGAGAACTTGCACAATTGGTGGCTGACTAAATACTTTTTTGCCCCACTGTAAATGACATATGCCAAGTATCAAAAATTCTGAAATTTATCTTTGCGGGTGACACAAATATCCTTTGCACTGGTGAGAATTTGCAGCAGGTTTTAGAGGTGGTCACAGCTGAAATGAAAAAGTTAACGCAGTGGTTCAACAAAACTAAATTATCTCTAAATCTAAAAAAACCCCAAAGATTATGCTGTTTGGAAATTATAAAATAAATCATGAAATAATGGTAACGATAGATGATACCAGAATAGAAACAGTACAGGAAAATAAGTTTCTGGGGGTGACGCTAGACAATAAAATCTGCTGGAAACCTCACATCAGTCACATCCGGGCCAAGTTAGCAAAATGTATAGGGATACTGGGGAAGACAAGACACATCTTGGACTATAAATCATTGGTCTTACTGTACAATTCACTGTTTCTACCTTATCTTAACTACTGTGTAGAAGTCTGGGGAAACACCTACAAGACCAACCTACAGTCAATATGCACATTACAAAAAAGACTATAAGGATAATAAATAATGTAGGATATAGAGACCATACCAATTCGTTGTTTTTAAAGTCACATGCCATAAAGTTCATCGATTTAGTTAAATTTAAGACAGCACAAGTAATGTACAGGGAAATTAATAATCAACTCCCAACTAATATACGAAAAATATTTAAAAAAAGAGACAATGATCATAATTTGAGAGGAGACTTAAACTTTACAAAAACCAAGATACGAACAACCAAGAAAAGTATGTGCATATCTGTCTGTGGGGTGGATTTGTGGAACAGTCTGGAGCCAGAACTGAAACTATGTACAAACAGAATTCAATTCAAAAAGAGGTATGAACATTATTTGCTGAAAGGATATATGTTAGAAGGGTAGTATTTATATGTACGATTCACTATGCTCACTCTGGAACATTATGGGACACTATGGAATGGTGGGTGGGACAGCATTGTGTATATCTGTGTTGTTTGAGGCTGGTTTTGATGTATGGACATCAATGTATGTTAGGATGGATGGGTGTTAATGTTGATATGTAAAAAATACAGTAAATTGTTTACTTGGGGTCTTAAAGGTGGTAATTTGTATATAATTCACATGGGTGTATTTATGGAAAAGAGGAGATGGAATTAATAAGTGTTCACTTCTTCCTTCTCCCTTTCGAACACTGTATACTGTTACTTTATTGCATTTGTCATTTGTTTTGTTTTTGTTATACTTTTTTGTTCAGAATAAAGTATCTATCTATCTATCTATCTATCATGAACCGGGCTTGGGATCCTCCCGAGCTTGGCTTCATGGCTTTTTCTTGTTTCTTAGTTATCTGTGTTTCACGATACCTTTTGAGTTCCATAGTATGTTTCATTTCTCAGAATCAGAATCAGAATCAGAATCAGAATCAGGTTTATTGCCATTGTTCATGTAGTACACAAACTAGGAATTTGTCTCGGTACAATGCTGCAACATTAAACATGATAAGATAAGAGAAATAAACTATACATGTAATAAAGTGTAGGATAAGATTAAGTGATACTGGTCAACAGTTAAAATATATATTAGCCAGCAGCAGATACTGTGGAGAACTATATAGTGCAGTCGGTAATGCAGGAAGAAAACAGTGATGATTGACATGAGTCTGGTTGAGCTGCTGTACATGGTGCACGAGAGTCACTTAGTGTTCAGCAGTCTAATGGCAGAGGGGAAGAAGCTGTTCATGTGACGGGAGGTTTTAGTCTGGATGGACCGAAGTCTTCTACCAGAGGGGAGGGGGGCAAACAGTACGTGACCAGGGTGTGAGGGATCGGCTATGATCCGGCCAGCATGCCTCCGGGTCCTGGAGATGTACAGATCCTGGAGAGATGGGAGCTTGCAGCCGATCACCTTCTCAGCAGTGCGCACGATGCGCTGCAGCCTTAGTCTGTCCCTGGCAGTGGCTCCTGCGTACCACACGGTTATGGAGGTGGTGAGGATGGACTCGATGATGGCTGTGTAGAACTGCACTAACATCTTGGTGGGTAGCTTGAGCTTCCTCAGCTGCCGCAGGAAGAACATCCTCTGCTGGGCTTTTTTGATGAGTGAGCTGATGGTCAGCTCCCATTTGAGGTCCCTGGTGATGGTAGTGCCTAGGAAGCGGAAGGAATCAGCAGTGGTGATGGGAGAGCCTGAGAGGGTGAGGGGGGGCAGAGGAGTAGTGACTTTCCTGAAGTCTACAATCATCTCCACTGTCTTCAGAGCGTTCAGCTGCAGGTTGTTATTGCTGCACCAGGACGCCAGCTGGGCCACCTCTCTCCTGTAGGCGGACTCGTCGCCGTTGGAGATGAGCCCGATGAGGGTGGTGTCGTCCGCAAACTTGATCAACTTGACAGACTGGTGGCTGGAGGTGCAGGAGTTGGTGTAAAGGGAGAAGAGTAGGGGGGAAAGTACACAGCCCTGGGGTGATCCGGTGCTGATGCTAGTATAGTCTGAGACAGTCTTTCCCAGCCGCACATGCTGCCTCCGGTCCGTCAGGAAGTCGATGATCCACCTGCAGAGGGAGTCAGGCACGTTGAGCAGGGACAGCTTGTCCCGGAGCAGAGCGGGGCGGATGGTGTTGAATGCGGAGCTGAAGTCCACAAACAGGATCCTGGCGTAGGTTCCCGGGGAGTCCAGGTGCTGCAGGATGGAGTGGAGGGCCAGGTTGACTGCATCGTCTACAGACCTGTTGGCTCGGTAGGCAAACTGCAGCGGGTCCAGGAGAGGGGTGGTGATGGACTTGAGGTGGGACAGGACCAGGCGCTCAAAGGACTTCATGACTACAGAGGTGAGCGCTACAGGTCTGTAGTCATTAAGTCCAGTGATCCGTGGCTTCTTGGGGACAGGGATGATGGTGGAGGATTTGAGGCAGGATGGCACGTGGCATAACTTAAGGGAGGTGTTAAAAATGTCTGTGAATACAGGAGCCAGCTGTTTCGCACAGAGTCTCAGGGTGGAGGGAGACACGCCGTCTGGGCCGGGGGCCTTGCGCGGGTTCAGTCTGGAGAACTGTTTGAGCACATCCTGCTCACTGATGATAAGGGGAGGGGGGGAGGTGGGGGGGGTGCCTTAAATGAAGTAGGGAATGTGGAGGCTGTGGAGCTGGAGGGAGGGGGGGAGTTGGACACAGATGACGAGGTGTCAAAACGGGCATAGTGTTGGGACAGTCTCTGACAAAGGGCTTTGTCATCCTGACCTTTAGGAGCCTGAGGCCGATAGTTGGTGATCTGCCTCAGTCCTCTCTACACGGAAGCCGAATCATTAGCAGTGAACTGCTGCTGGAGTCTCTCTGAGTACACAGATTTAGCCCTCTTCAGCTCTCTGTTAAACCGGTATTTAACCTCCCTGTAGCAGTCCCTGTCTCCACTTTTCAGCGCTGCTTCCTTCTCCTTCCTGATCTGTCTGAGCTTAGCTGTGAACCAGGGTTTGTCATTAGAGTAACTCACCCTGGTGCGTGATGGAAGAATGTTCTCTTCACAAAAGTGGATATATGAGTTCACAGTGTCCGTGTACTCATCCAGATCATGCGTGCCTCCTTTAAACATGCCCCAGTCAGATATTTCCATGCACGTTTCCAGCTTCTCCTCAGCATCACTGGTCCGTATCTTCGTAGTGCTCACAACAGGTTTAGTGAGCTTCAATCTCTGTCTGTATGTGGGAATGAGGTGAACCATCACGTGATCAGATAATCCCAGCGCAGCTCGAGGGACAGCGCGATATGCGTCTTTCACTGTGGTGTAACAGTGATCCAGTGTGTTTAATCCTCTGGTGGGGCATTTAATAAACTGTTTGTAGCGGGGGAGATCGTGGCTCAGATTGCACTGATTAAAGTCGCCAGCCACAATAATCAGCGAGTCTGGAAAACTCCGCTCTGTGTGTTGAATGTGATCCGCGAGCACGCGCTGAGCTTCGCGCGTGTCCGCGTCGGGAGGGGCGTACACAGCGATCATTATGAAAGAAGCAAACTCCCGCGGGGAATAGAAGGGCTTGCAATTGATAACAAGAAATTCCAAGGCAGGAGAACAGTGTTTGGAAATTACCGTTACATCAGAGCACCAGCTACAGTTGATGTAGAAGCAGACACTGCCTCCTGTGGTCTTGCCGGAAAGCTCTGTGTCACGATCAGCACGGAAGAGCTGGAAGCCGTCGAGGCGCAGCGCGCTGTCCGGTATATTTTCCCGGAGCCAGGTCTCAGTAAAGCAGAGGACAGCTGAGGAGGCGAGGTCCTTAAAACGCATCAGCAGTCTCAGTTCATCCACCTTGTTAGAGAGAGAGTTGGTATTGGACAGAAATATGCCAGGCAGCGCCGTTCGCGAGCCTCTCCTGCGAAGTCGTACGAGAGCGCCCGCTCGTCTTCCTCTCTTCCGCCGTCTCACTTTCCGAGCCAAACAATAAACCAGATCGGCGGCAGGGGCTAGAAAAACTGGGAGGAGGTCCGTGGGGGTCAAAGTCCTGATATTTAGAAGTTCTTCACGGGTATAAGTGCAAGCAGACACACAATTGACAAACAAAAACAAACAAACAGCACAGCGAAGCACCATGTCGACCGCTGTGGGCGCCATCTCAAACTGCTACCTTTCTGCCTTGTCATGGCCTGTTGCCATGTTCTGTTGTATTTTTGGTGCCTATTATTTGTCTGTTTTTGCTCTTCAGGTTCAGGTTCAGGTTCAGGTTACTTTATTTGTACCCGTAGGTAGATTTGTTTTGCAGTCAGGTGACATCCATATTTACAAACCACAATTACATTCAACATGAACACAAACACAGGCACACATGAAGCTGACTATAAACACAACAAAAGTACTCAAGGCTCCACCAATCAGGACATAGGACAAAGAGGTAAGAGAAAAAACAAAGAGATAAGAGAGAAGGGTCATATTAAAAAGCTAAAGACTAGTCAAAGAGGTTAAAAACTCAAAAGTCTAAAACCCAATAAAAGATTTAGAACCCAAATAAAAAACCTACAAAAATAAGTAAATATTGTGGTGACCCACCACAATCTACAGGGACATTCATCCTCACGCTCACAAGGTCCGGAAGAAGCAGAGGACCATTCACATACGGACAGAGATCCCCTGGGGGGACAACCAGAACAATGGACTATTGTTTATACATCCCCGGATTAAGGAGAAGACGTCCGGGCGCCAGTTGGTCAGGCTAATCATATGTATTGACTGATATGTATATCAATATGCTAGTGTGCCATGCATTCTCTCTGTTTGTATAAACATATAAAAGAGTTGATGATACATGCCTCAGAAACACGACACAACACAGCACAGCACAGTAAACCATTGTAGCGCACAGCGCTACAAGTGCGTCTCATTTTGATGGAGGAAATAAAACTCTGCAGCCTTCCAGCTCATCGCTTCTCACCTGAATTTATTCCTCCACAATATAAAATAAAAATGAATAAATAGGTAACTAAATTATGTGCAATATTTTGTTACATCTTGTTCAGCTCTTTGACAGCAGCAGGAACAAAGCTGTTTTTGTAGCACTGGGTTTTACTTTTTGGAACAGCAAACCTCCGTCTGGAGGGAAGAAGCTGAAAGTGGCAGTGCAAAGGGTGGGAGTCATCATTTAAAATGGAGATAGCAATCTTCTGTACCTGTCTGGTGTACAGGGACGTCAGGCTCAGCTGTGACTCACCAAGCAAACGACTGGACCATCTAACTACCTGATCCAAGGATTTCCTCTGTTTCAGTTTTATCTGACCAAACCATGACACTAAAGAAAAGGATAAAACAGATTCAATAAAAGCCTGATAAAACATTGTCATTATGGTTCGGTCAATTTGGAAGCGTGCAAGTTTCCTTAAACAATGCAAATGTTGCTGACCCTTTTTGCACACCCTTTCACAGTTCTCTTCAAAGTTTAAATTGCTATCAATAATCGTCCCGAGATATTTGTAGGATTGCACACATTCAGTGGTCTGGCCTTTTAGTACAGTGACTTTGTGCCTGGGAGTTTTCCTCCTAAAGTCAATAATCATATCTTTAGTTTTTGTCGTATTCAGCTGCAGGTAGGACTCCTCACACCAGTGAACAAACTCATCAACTACTGGGCCGTGGCCACTCTCACCATCCTGGAGGAGACTGACAGCAACTGAATCATCAGCATACTTAATAATGTGTCTGTTGTCATGTCTGCTCCGGCACATGTTTGTGTACAGGAAGAAGAGTAGTGGTGACAACACACACCCCTGCAGAGAACCAGTAGAAGAACACTTTTGGTCAGACAATGTACCATTGACCCTTACTCTCTGTGTCCTGTTGGTTAAAAAATCCAGAATCCAACCCACCAGATTATTACTCAAGTCAAATTGTTGCAGGAGCCTTTCAACTAAAATATGAGTTTGGATTGTATTAAAAGCGGAAGAAAAGTCCACAAATAAAAGCCTGGCGTGTGTTCCATTAAAATCCAGATGTTTAAAAAGCATGTTAAACAGAGTAACAGTGGCGTCCTCCACTCCTCTGTGAGGCCTTTAGGCAAACTGCAAAGGATCCGATGCATGCTCAGTCTGCTTTAGGACCTCAAATCTGACGAGTTTTTCAAAAATTTTCATTAAAATTGAAGTCAAGGCAACTGGTCTAAAATCATTTACCGTTTTAGGACAGCTGGATTTTGGAACGGGGACAACCGCAGCATCTTTCCAGATCTTAGGCACATGTTATGTCCCACATATATTATCAGGGCCCTGACTTTTGTTCAGTTTTACAGCACAGAACACCCTTTTAACATCCTGCACCTCAATATTAAAGTGCTGATTGTCTTTGAGTTTCTGTTTCAAATCTTGGGTTTCTGTGCTAAAATCAAAGGAATCAAAACAACCATAAAAACAATTAAGAGCATTAGCTAGCTCTGAGTCTGAGTTAAAACCATCTAGAAACACACGATTACTGCGTTCTGTGCTCTGAAGGCCTGCAATAGTTTTCATACTGGCCCAGGCTGAAGCAAGCTTCTTTGTTGCCATCTTGCTTTCCAACTCTGATTTATAATTTTGTTTTGCTCTTAAAATTTCGGACTTCAGCTCTTTTGTGGCAACCTGCAGCTCAGAAACAACCCCCTGTTTAAAGGCAAGTGCTTTCCTCTGTAAGCAGGATTTAACTGATTTAGTGACCCATGGCTTGTTGTTGGGATATATTTTGACACGTTTACGTGGAACGATCATGTCCCTGCAGAAAGCCATGTATGATGTCACGTCCGCTAAAGAGTCCAAATCTTCTCCGCAGGCCAGCGTGAACACCTCCCAGTCCGTACAGTTATAGCATTCCTGGAGGCAGTGCACTGAATCCTCTGTCCGCATGTCTATGTCTCTGGTCTTCGCCTTGTCTCTTCTGAGAGCAGTTTTATATGTGGGCAGCAAATGTACACAATTGTGATCTGAGGATCCTAAAGGAGGAAGTGGAAGAGATTTATAGTAGGCTCTCTCTATGGATCCGTAGCAGAGGTCCAATGTCTTTTTTCACCTGGTTGGGCAGGAGACATACTGATAAAAGTTAAGTGTCTTCTTTAGAGACACATGGTTAAAATCCCCAAGGATAAAATTTGGAGCCTCTGGGGAAATCGACTGCAACCGCTGGACCATATCAAAGACGGTGCTGGAGGCGGAGGCAGCATCCGCTCTCGGGTGAATGTACACAGTCGTTATGAAAAGTTGGGGGAACTTGCAGGGCAAATAAAAAGGGCATAGTGACACGGACAGAAGCTCCACATCTGGTGTACAGATGCGCTTTCTGACCGTGACAGATGTACAGTACTATTTATTAATAACCCTTGTATTATGTTAAGGGTCAATTTGACCCATTTCAGTTTTTGTGTTGACCAAAGTATGGGTTATCCTTTCTTTTTCTTCATGAAATTTTGTGACATTTCCTCATCTAGGGTCATGAACTGGTGTGTAAAATCTGGACACTTTGATGTGTAGTGGAATGTATGTGCAGAGTTTGTATACAAAGATGATGTTGCGGGTCATTTTGACCCGGACACTTTTATGTGGGTAAGTAGCTGTACAGATCCAAAATAAACATGCCTCTTTGATGTACTTTATTTTGACTGCCCAGTTAATTGTATTTTGACTGGTAGAGACCCAGGTGTGTGTCGAGGAGGGAGGGACTTTCTCTCCCTTGTCCTTGTCACTTTTCTCATGCCATCTCTTTGACAAACACACCAAAAATGAGCTCCAGAAGGTTTACAGCTGAAGAAGCTTCATCACATATTTTGAACTGGGATAGTGACGCAGAGGAAGAGATTTCAGAGACCGAGGACAATGTAATTGATGATCCAGATTGTCAATTTTCCGACGATGAGGAGGATTCAGAGGACGAGCCTGCCATTGTGTCTCCATCGGATGAAAGCCAAGGAATGCAGCAATCATCATCCACAGAGGGGACATGGGCATCTAAAGATGGTAATATAAAATGGTCAACATCACCACACCAAAGCGGAGGAAGACTGTCATCTTCCAGTGTCATCAAAATGACTCCCGGTCCTACAAGATTTGCTGTCACACGAGTTGATGATATTCAATCAGCATTTCAGCTCTTCATATCCCCACCAATAGAAAAGATTATACTGGAAATGACCAACTTGGAGGGGAGGTGTGTATTTCAGGAGCCACTGGATCAGACTGACTTGCCTGCTTACATTGGAATTCTGGTATTAGCTGGAGTGTACAGGTCAAAGGGAGAAGCAACTGCAAGTCTATGGGATGAAGAGTATGGAAGGCCAATCTTTCGAGCAACAATGTCTCTGGAGATATTGCACTTGACATCTCGTGTGATCCGATTTGACAACCGTGACACCAGAGCTGGTTGACATGAAAGAGACAAACTAGCTGTGTTTAGAGATGTATGGGATAAACAGGTTGAAATTCTACCTTTGTTGTACAATCCTGGTCCCCATGTTACGGTAGATGAGCGCCTTGTACCATTCAGGGGGCGCTGTCCTTTCAGACAGTACATGCCAACAAGCCTGCCAAGTATGGCATCAAAATGTGGGTAGCCTGTGATGCAAAATCTAGCTATGCATGGAATGTGCAAGTGTATACTGGAAAGCTACCTGGAGGAGCATCTGAGAAGAATCGGGATGCGTGTGGTGCTGGAGATGAGTAAAGGGTTGCAAGGTCATAACATCACATGTGACAACTTCTTTACATCCTACCGCCTTGGAGATGAACTTCAGAAGAGAAAGCTGACTATGTTGGGAACAGTCAGAAGAAATAAGCCAGAACTTCTCAGTGAAATTCTGAAGATGCGGGGCAGACCTCTGCATTCCTCAACATTTGTTTTCACTGAGAAAGCAGCAGTTGTTTCATACTTCCCAAAGAGAAACAAGAATGTTCTTGTAATGAGCACAATGCACACAGATGCATCTCTGAGCACAAGAGAAGACATGAAGCCACAAATGATCCTGGACTACAACTCCACCAAAGGAGGAGTTGACAATCTGGACAAAGTCACAGCAACATACAGCTGCCAGTGCAAGACTGCCCGTTGGCCCTTGGTGATTTTCTACAACATTGTTGATGTGTCTGCTTACAATGCCTATGTCCTGTGGACTGAAATCAACCAGCAATGGAATGCCGGCAAATTGTACCAACGTCGGCTTTTCCTGGAAGAACTCGGCAAAGCACTTGTCACTCCCAAGATCCAGAGGCGAGCCAGGCCAGCTCGATCCCCAGCAGCTGCAGCTGTCATTGAAAAGGTCAAGGTCAGGTCATCGAACCAATCTACAATGGATCCAGTGGACACAGGTGTAAAGAAATGGAAAAGATGCCAGGTCTGTCCCTCCTGAGAGGGCAGTAAAACAAGTACCTCTTGTGTGAAATGCAAGAATTACATCTGCAGAAAGCACACAGTTACATTCTGTCCATCATGTGGAGAGCATTGAAAATGTTGAACATTGAAAATGTGAGAAAAAGGGGCAAGATAAATGAAAAAAAAAATGCAGAGGGAAAAACTTGAACAAAATAGTTCTTAAATATAGTGTTGAAATTAAAAATGTATTGTTATGTCTCTTTTATAAATGTTTATATAATCTAAAATAAAGTTGTTATTGGTTTAACCTGTTTTTTGACTGTTTTGAGTGGATTTACACGGTATGGGTCAAAATGACCCGCAACATAATCAATGTAATTTTTTTTCAACATAATACGCCGCTCCCCTGACGTTTCCCTGTTACCTCTTCCTGCCGATCCAACGAAGTGGGGCTCCAAAGCCGTCAATACACAGGTCTGGGTCCCGGTCATGCGCCGTAAGCCACGTCTCCGTGTAAGCCATGACACAGCAGTTCTTAAAATCCTTCTGATATCAGACACTTCCTTGAATTTCATCCACTTTATTTCTCAGGGATTGTACGTTCCCCATGATAATGGAAGGAAGAGGAATGCGGTTAAGCTGACGCCCCCTCAGGTTTAATCTTATGCCTCCACGCTTTCCTCGTTTCCTCCTCTTGTCTCTCTTTTCATTGCTGTGTCCATGAAAATCTCTTAAAATAAAGTCCAGCAGTTGCGGCGCAGACTCAAACACAAATGCTGCATTATCCATGTTTAAATGCAGTAACATGTCTCTGGAATAATGCATTCTTCCCGGCGTGATCGCGCTTACCTCCAAGACAAAGAGCCGGTAAGAAAGAAACGACAGTGCAAAAACAAGAAGGAAATCCAAAATGAAACCACAAGTTAAAGCCTACTCTTGTTATTCTAATACCTACAAGACATTCTCACGTATTGACTATTTTTTGATCTCCACAGAATTAAGGTCCAAGATTCAAAACTGCTTTTATGATAACATTGTGATCTCTGATCATGCACCCTGCTGTTTAATATATGTAGACAAGAAATTGACAAAGGAACCAGGTAGATGGCAATTTCAGCATAAATGGCTTCAGGATGAGGAATTTGTTAAGTACATAGAAAAACAGATAGATGAGTTCTTTGATATCAATACTACACAAACATCAGCATGTATAAAGTGGGAGGCTTTTAAAGCTTTTATTAGGGGACATATTAGTTATACAGGTTCAAAATTTAAGAAAACTCGATAGGAGAGAGTCCAATTAGAACATAAACTAAAAATTCTTCAAGAAAAAGTGTATGCAGGAAGTGACCCAAAGTTAGAGAATGAAGTACTGATTCTGAGAGCTGAATATGACAAAAAATCAGCAAATAGAGCTGCCTCGAGTCTTCTAAGATTGAAACAATCTTTTTATGAACAAGGTGAAAAATCAGGAAAATTATTGGCATGGCAGATTAAACAATTAGAATTTAAAACACCAATTACCAGTATTATAAGTAACGGACAGGTAGTTATAGATCCTTTAGAAATTAATAGAGCCTTTAGAGATTACTATGAAAAATTATATGATACAAAAAATGAAACTGACTTAACAAAATTAAATGGGTTTTTGGATGGACTATCTATACCGTGTATTCCAAATGAAAACAGGGAGATACTGGAGTCTAAAATTAGTCAAGAAGAAGTTGGGCTAGCCATTGATAATATGAAATCAGGAAAAAGTGCAGGACCAGATGGTCTTCCAGTTGACCTTTATAAAAAATTTAAGAATAAATTAATAAAACCTTTTTTGGAAATGATTTTAGAAGCATGTGAAAATAGTAATTTACCATCATACATGAATAATGCCTTAATTATACTGTTGCCAAAACCAGGTAAACCCTCTAATAAATGTGAAAATATGACACCAATAAACCTATTAAATGCTGACCTTAAGATAATCTGTAAAATTTTAGCAAGACGAATACAAGAAATTTTACCAAATATTATTAACCGAGATCAGAATGGCTTTATAAAGGGAAGACAAGGCTTCCATAATGTAAGAAGACTATTTAATATTATTTATTCTAATAAAGAAGCACCGGATACAGCTCTCCTATCATTGGACGCCGAAAAGGCCTTTGATAGGGTCGAATGGCCCTTTCTTTTTGAAGTCTTACAAAGGTTTGGACTTGGAAATAATTTCATAAAATGGGTTCAGATAATATATAATAATGCTACAGCAGAAATCCTAACAAATAGCAATATCTCAAAATCAATAAAAATCAATAGAGGTTGTCGACAAGGCTGTCCACTTTCACCTTTACTGTTTACTATGGCAATTGAACCTTTAGTGATGGCAATACGTTTACAATCACAAATATAGGGAATTAAAGTAGGACCAACAGAACATAAAATCTCCCTGTATGCCGATGACATAATTTTGTTTATGTCGAATCTTAAAAAATCAATTCTGACCTTATTGAATTTAGTAAAGAATTTTGGTGAAATATCAGGATATAAAATAAATAAAACTAAATCTTCAATATTAATGCTAAATGAGACCCAGAGAAATCACCCAGCTCCTGAGGCAAATCAATTCAATGTTGTAAATCAGTTTAAATATTTAGGAATTCAAATTGTGCCTAAGCTAGAATTAGTCGCCAGTACCAACTATGAAGCCTTAATGATAGACATTAATGAGTTAATTCAGAGATGGATGTCACTACCAATGTCGATGATAGGGAGAATCAATATACTTAAAAGTAATATCTTACCTAAAATACTTTATTTATTTCAATACATTCCTTTACCACCACCTTCAGATCTATTCTCAAGAATTAAAAAAAAGTTAGTGGAATTTATATGGAACAACAGGAGGGTTAGATTACGTCTGTCCTTACTATATTTACCATTTGATCGTGGAGGTCTGAAATGTCCAAATTTTATGTTGTATTACTGGTCGGCACAACTGAGGTCTATGACATATTATTTTTCATCAAATGATCTCCCTCACTGGACTGAAATGGAGTCATACAATTTACCTTTACCTCTTCCCTTATTCATATACTCAGATTCGACAAAAAAATTACAGAAACAAGTTAAAAATCCATTTGTAAAGCATATGATCAAAACATGGTGTGAAACTAAAAACTATTTAAAAGAACCACACTTATTGTCACAGTTTAGCCCAATATGGGGTAATCAATATTTTAAACCAGGGAGAGCGGATGTTGTATTTAAAGTATGGAATTTAAAAGGGATTCAAAAGATTCAAGATTTATATCTGTCATGTTCAGATAACATAATGTCTTTTGAAGAGCTGAGGATCAAATTTAATCTTAATAGAACACATTTTTTAAAATATCTTCAGTTTAGGAACTTTATTCGATCAAATCAAAATAATGCTCTCACTCGACCTATTTATTCATCCTTGGAAAAAATTTTGACGAAAGATAGTAAGAGAAAGGGTATTATTTCAGAGTTTTGTAACTCATTGACACTATCCTCAAGTGAAAACTCACAGAAAAGATTGAACTATTGGAAAGAAGACCTGCAAATTGAAATTTCAGAGGAACAATGGGAATTGGCTTGTACAGAAGCCCAAACCAAATCAATAAATGTACGTCTTAAATTGATACATTTTAAATGGTTAATGTGGATGTATGTTACACCGGTGGAATTAAATAGATATAACAAAAACATACCAGATATGTGCACAAAATGCATGGAAAGTAAAGGAACCCTATTTCATTGTGTATGGGAATGTAGAAAAATTAGAATGTTTTGGGAAGAGGTGAGGGTAACAATTGAAAAAATAATTTCAAAACAAATCATATTGAATCCTAAATTGTTTTTGTTGGGTCTGAGGTCTTCATAGACCTCAGTTTGCTTAATGCCAAAAAATGTATTGCACTACTGTGGAAAAAGACTCATAGACCAGATGTGACTCAGTGGTTAAGACAGATGTTAACAAACCTTCCACTAGAAAGAATAACATACATATTGAAATCAAAGGAAATTGTGTTTGAGAACATATGGAGACCTTTCATAGATTATGTGAAGAATTTAAACATAACTTTTGAAGAAGAAGGTGAATGATGTGTGTGGACCTTGTAAATTCCAAACTGATGAATGTATAATATGTATACTTATGTAATGGATTGCCTAGACTAAACAGAGGAGCATTGTTGATGACTTGCTTTTGTTAGTGGTTGTTGGTGTTTTTAGTTCATTTTTTTTTTTTTTTAGTACTTTAGTGTTAGTGTTTGATTGTTTGTGTCATGTTTGTTAAAAAAAAGGTTCAATAAAGATATTGTGGAAAAAAAAAAAGAAGGAAATCCATACTGATGGAACCAGGGAGCTCTTCATTATATAGTCCACAAACATTCAAGGACAAAAACGACACAGAGAATTACGTTAAAACCATTGACCAGATTGATTCCAATCTGTCATTGCTTCTCCTCTCTGCTCGGGTTCACACACACACACACACACACACACACACACACACACACACACACACACACACACACTCACACACATTCACACACACACTCCCGCACACACATACACATTCCTACACACACGCACACACTCACTCACACCTGCAATCACTGTTTATCATGTCTTGTATTATTTAAGCTCTGTCTGTGCACATGTGAATTTGTCGGTTCATTGATTTGTCACCCCTCACCTAAACAGAGTTTGGCTTGGGTGATTCCTGCTATGTACAGTGGGGCAAAAAAGTATTTAGTCAGCCACCAATTGTGCAAGTTCTCCCACTTAAAAGATGAGAGAGGTCTCCAATTTTCATCATAGGTATACCTCAACTATGAGAGACAAAATGAGAAAAAAAAATCCAGAAAATCACATTGAAGGATTTTTAAAGAATTTATTTGCAAATTATGGTGGAAAATAAGTATTTGGTCACCAACAAACAAGCAAAATTTCTGGCTCTCACAGACCTGTAACTTCTTCTTTAAGAGGCTCTTCTGTCCTCCACTTGTTACCTGTATTAATGGCACCTGATTGAACTCGTTATCAGTATAAAAGACACCTGTCCACATCCTCAAACAGTCAGACTCCAAACTCCACTATGGCCAAGACCAAAGAGTTGTCAAAGGACGCCAGAAACAAAATTGTAGACCTGCACCAGGCTGGGAAGACTGAATCGGCAATAGGTAAACAGCTTGGTGTGAAGAAATCAACTGTGGGAGCAATTATTTGAAAATGGAAGACATACAAGACCA
Source organism: Pholidichthys leucotaenia (assembly GCA_020510985.1). Taxonomy (NCBI): domain Eukaryota; kingdom Metazoa; phylum Chordata; class Actinopteri; order Cichliformes; family Pholidichthyidae; genus Pholidichthys; species Pholidichthys leucotaenia. Next base: position 59,078,964 of record CM035837.1, on the reverse strand, counting down.
CTGATAATCTCCCTCGATCTGGGGCTTCATGCAAGATCTCACCCCGTGGGGTCAAAATGATCATGAGAACGGTGAGCAAAAATCCCAGAACCACACGGGGGGACCTAGTGAATGACCTGCAGAGAGCTGGGACCAAATTAACAAAGGCTACCATCAGTAACACACTATGCCGCCAGGGACTCAAATCCTGCAGTGCCAGACGTGTCCCCCTGCTTAAGCCAGTACATGTCCAGGTCCATCTGAAGTTTGCTAGAGAGCATCTGGATGATCCAGAAGAGGATTGGGAGAATGTCATATGGTCAGATGAAACCAAAATAGAACTTTTTGGTAAAAACTCAACTTGTCGTGTTTGAAGGAGAAAGAATGCTGAGTTGCATCCAAAGAACACCATACCTACTGTGAAACATGGGGGTGGAAACATCATGCTTTGGGGCTGTTTTTCTGCAAAGGGACCAGGGCGATTGATCCGTGTAAAGGAAAGAATGAATGGGGCCATGTATCATGAGATTTTGAGTGAAAACCTCCTTCCATCAGCAAGGGCATTGAAGATGAAACGTGGCTGGGTCTTTCAGCATGACAGTGATCCCAAACACACCGCCCGGGCAACAAAGGAGTGGCTTTGTAAGAAGCATTTCAAGGTCCTGGAGTGGCCTAGTCAGTCTCCAGATCTCAACCCCGTAGAAAATCTTTGGAGGGAGTTGAAAGTCCGTGTTGCCCAGCGACAGCCCCAAAACATCACTGCTCTAGAGGAGATTTGCATGAAGGAATGGGCCAAAATACCAGCAACAGTGTGTGAAAACCTTGTGAAGACTTACAGAAAACGTTTGACCTCTGTCATTGCCAACAAAGGGTATATAACAAAGTATTGAGATGAACTTTTGTTATTGACCAAATACTTATATTCCACCATAATTTGCAAATAAATTCTTTAAAAATCAGACAATGTGATTTTCTGGATTTTTTTTCTCATTTTGTCTCTCATAGTTGAGGTATACCTATGATGAAAATTGGAGACCTCTCTCATCTTTTAAATGGGAGAACTTGCACAATTGGTGGCTGACTAAATACTTTTTTGCCCCACTGTAAGTACATACACCTGCCTGTTTCTGGAGTGTTAGGTTATCTCTGTTTTCCCCCGGCGCTACCTTGGTGCAGCTGTAGAGCCTTGGGTTGCTTGACTCCAGTCTGCACTTTTGTCTCAGGAGCGTTCTGGGGTAATTTATCTCTTACCCCCCACCCCCCACCCCTGCTCACCATTTACGCATGGGAGCATTTGGGTTCATTTTGTATTGTTGTCCATTGCCATTTTGTTTAGGGACAATGACACTGACTGACTGTTTACCATACTTATTCTTCTGTCTACTCTTTGGATTTATTGTTTGGGACACTTTATGTTAATAAACACCACATCCTCCTGCACTTGGGTTTTTTCTCGTCTCTGCTGCCTCAGAGAGGCAGCTAATCATGACAGAATGAATCAAACCAAATAGAGAACCTAGTGGAGGAATTGTGTGTGTATTTTTTCTTCCAGCTGTTTTTTGGCATCTCTCAATGGACTTCAGTGTGTTTGGACTGAGCACGGGAGAGTGTGCAGTGGCCGAGCTAGTCATGGATCTTGCCTCCAGGGCTGGATCCACCCTCTCTCCCGAAGCCGTTTTTCATTTGATGAACGACGCTGTCGGGATAATTCGGGCATGCCCCAGTCTATGGAAATAGCCGGGGTTAACGCCATTCCTCACCCAAGTATTTGAGTCCCGGCAGCGCCTCGAGGGAGTGGAGAGAGGGTCCTCGGCAGCAAAACCCCTGCAGCCCAAGAAGTGCTCCCGGAAGATGAGAGCCCGCCATCCACTTCCCGAGCCGGCGTCTTCTCCACCCCGCCAGACGTGCCGTCCTACTCCCGGGGAGACGGAGCATGACACCGAGATAGCAGCTGATGTCATCAACAGCCAGGAATTCAGGCAAGTCCTTTTTCGTTCCCTTTTACTCTCTCCTGATGAGGAGATCCAGATCTTACAGTCCACTGGGTCTCCCTTATCAGCTGCTGTCACCGCTCCTCCACTGTTTTCTCCTGTCTCCCCTAAATCTCCGCTGGCCCCAGGAGGGAGTCGCCAGACGCAGGAGTAGCCAGAGGTCCTGGAGGAGTCCATTTCACGGTGAAAGGGTCATCCCATGTCGGAACACCAGGGGAAGTCATCCACGTCATCGGCTGCCATCTTCACCCCTGCAGCCCAGAGATCTTCCAGGGTTCCCACTGCTACGCCAGCCTCCACGTCATCTGAGCCGGCTTCTCCACTATCCAGGGAGGGGGTCAGAGTCACCACTGACACAGAGGGAGATGACAGCCCGCCACCTGCAGCAGCCAACATCCGGGCCCGGGAGGCCAAGCAAGTGTTTTTCATTCTATTTCCTCTAATTATGGTAAACCTTGTCTGTCTCCCGGGAGAGAGACTCAGGCTAAGCAGTCACCTGAGTGCTCTCCCCCTGCTGTATTTGTGAAAAACTCACCTATCCTCTCCGTGTCTCCTTCATCTGCCCCTGAGTGCCCGCCGGCCCCCGAACTGAGCCGTCAGATGATGGAGGAGCCAATGGCCCTGGAGGACCAGGACACTGAGCCTACATGGAGGCAACCCCCAGCTTCCACGTCGGAGCAGTAACTGGCGTGGGTCACGGCAGCTGGGGTTAGTTGGACTGCTATCACCATCATGCCTGCTGTGGAGGCTGCCACAGCAGAGTCGGAGGCTGAGTCCGGACGTCCATCTTTGCCCGGATTGTTGGAGTCCATGACAGCGGTGGAGCTTGAGCTCAGGCAAGTGCTGTATTTTGTCTTCCTCTTCTCAGTTTTAATAATAATAATAATAATAATAATAATAATAATAATAATAATAATAATAATAATAATAATACATTTTATTTAAGGCGCCTTTCAAGGCACTCAAGGACGCCGTACAAGAATAAAACAATCAATAAAACACATTTAAAAACACATCACAAGTACAAGAATCACAAAGAATAGGCCTTAGTGAACAGAAAAGTCTTGAGGTGGGATTTGAAGGTGGAAAGTGAGTTTAAATTCCTGAGGTCCGGTGGGAGGGAGTTCCAGAGGCAGGGGGCGGTGCAGCTGAATGATCGGAGGCCCATGGTGGTCATGCGTGCAGGAGGGACAATGAGGTTGATGGTAGTTGATGATCTGAGAGTTCTGGATGGTGTATGGACGGAGAGGAGTGCAGCCAGGTATGGGAGTGCGAGGCCATGGATGGCTTTGTAAGTGAGGAGGAGGATTTTATAGTCAATGCGGTGTTTGTTGGGTAGCCAATGGAGGTGCTGCAGAACCGGGGTGATATGATGGGTGAATGGAGTTCTGGTAATGATTCGGGCGGCAGCATTCTGAACCAGTTGAAGTTTTTTAAGAGATTTGAGGGGGAGACCAGAAAGAAGGGAGTTACAATAATCGAGGCTGGAGGTAATGAGAGAATGGACCAGGATGGCGGTGCTGGCAGGGGTGAGGAAGGGACGGAGACGGTTGATGTTACGTAGATGGAAAAATGCTGACCGGGTGACATTATTGATGTGGGATTTGTAGGAGACGGTGGTGTCCAAAATTACCCCAAGGTTTTTGACTTGAGGGGAGGGGGAAACAGTAGTGTTGTCAATGGTGATGGCGATACTGTTTGACTTTGAAAAGGTGGATTTTGAACCAACTAAGAGGACTTCTGTTTTATCACTGTTAAGTTTAAGAAAGTTAGAGGAAAACCAGGAAGTGAGTTCATGGAGGCAGTCACAGAGGGAGGTGGGAGGGAGGTTGGAGGTAGGTCTGGAGGAAAGATACAGCTGGATGTCATCAGCGTAACAATGGAATTGAATATTAAATTTACGGAAAATATGACCAATAGGGAGAAGATAAATGATGAACAGAATTGGACCAAGGACTGAACCTTGGGGGACACCAGAAGAGATGGACGATGGCTGGGATGTGTATGATTTTAACTGGATGAATTGGGAGTGGTCAGAAAGGTAGGATGTGAACCAGTTTAAAACAGTACCAGAAAAACCAAGAGATGCCAGTCTATGGAGGAGGATGGGGTGAGAAATGGTATCAAAGGCTGCAGTCAGGTCAAGAAGGATGAGGATGGAGAGGAGTCCAGAGTCTGCTGACATTAACAAGTTATTTGTGATTTTAAGAGGGGCCGTTTCTGTGCTGTGGTGGGGACGGAAACCGGACTGGAACTCTTCATAAATGTTATTAGAGGAGAGGTGGGAGTGGACTTGGGCTGCTACTGATTTTTCCAAAATTTTAGACAGAAATGGCAGGTTGGAGATGGGACGGAGGTTGTTTAGATTGTTGGGATCCAGACCAGGTTTCTTGAGTATAGGGGTAATGGCAGCTGTTTTTAGGGGTGAGGGGACTAGACCAGTAGTGAGGGGGGAGTGGATGATATGAGTAATAAGAGGTGCAAGTGAGGACAGAGATGCTTTGACGAGAATGGTTAGGAGGGGATCTAGACGACAGGTAGATGATTTGGATTTGCTTATCAGTTTAGAAATAGCAGTGATGGAGGGAAGAGTAAATGCAGAGGAGAAGGTAGGAGGCACAGGAGGAAATGTTGATAAAGGATTGTGAGAGATCACTGGGACGAGCTGTTGATGAATAATCTGAATTTTGGAGGTAAAAATTGTGTTTCCGACACGATCATCAGTAGCACGGGGGCCCCCCAGGGAACGGTGCTGGCTCCCTTCCTGTTCACTCTTTATACTGCGGACTTCTCACACAACACAACACATTGCCATCTACAGAAGTTCTCTGATGACTCTGCGATCGTTGGTCTCATCTCCAGCGGAGATGAAGCTGAGTACAGAGGGCTTATCCAGGACTTTGTGGACTGGTGCCATCGGAACTGCCTCCAGATCAACGCGAGGAAAACTAAGGAGCTGGTGGTGGACTGCCGCAGGCATGGGCAGCCCCTCACAGCACCAGTAAATATACAGGGAACAGACATCGAGATGGTGACATCCTACAAGTACCTGGGTATTCATCTGAACAATAAACTAGACTGGTCACACAATACTGACGCACTCTACAAGAAGGGACAGCGCAGGCTGTTCCTGCTGAGGAGACTCAGGTCTTTTGGTGTACAAGGGGTGCTGCTGAAGTCATTCTATGACACGGTGGTGGCATCAGCCATCACTTTTGGAGTGGTCTGCTGGGGCAGTGGCATTACTGCAGCCGATAGGAAGAGACTGAACAAACTGATTAAGAAAGCTAGCTCTGTCCTGGGGCAACGCCTTGATCCGATGGAGGAGATAGGAGAGAGAAGGACGGTGGCTAAACTGTCATCTCTGCTGGAGTCCGAGTTCCACCCTATGCAGGACATACTGGATGCACTGAGGAGCTCATTTAGCAGCAGACTACATCATCCCAGGTGCACAACCGAGAGGTTTCGTAGGTCCTTCCTACCAACGGCTGTCAGACTGTACAACCTAAGCAGGGCTGCTCACAGAGATAGCAAAAAGACGTAACAAACTAATAGTTTTTTTTGAATGCAAAAGATGCAATAGACTTACACAATGGTCCTCTCCGGCATACAACTAGGAACATACCGGTCGCTATGGAGGGTGAGAATATGTATGGGCACATAATCATACCATGTAGGATAACTAAATAGACGGTTATGCTGTTTCATCCCACCTAGCAACAATGCTCTGCACTGTGTGTGTTTATATATTTACATATTTATTCCATCTAGCTACAATGCTCTGCACTGGGTGTGTTTATATTTATATATCTATATATTTATTCCATCTAGCTACAATGCTCAGCACTGGGTGTGTTTATATTTATATATCTATATATTTATTCCATCTAGCTACAATGCTCCGCACTGTGTTTTTATATATCTACATATTATTCCATCTAGCTACATTGCTCCGCACTGTGTGTGTTTATATACTTGCATATTTATTCCACCTAGCTGCAATGCTCCGTACTGTGGGTGTTTATATATTTACATATTTATTCCATCTAGCTACAATGCTCTGCACTGTGTGTTCATATATTCATATATTTATTCCATCCAGCTACAATGCTCTGCACTGTGTGTCTGTGTGTGTGTGTGTGTATACATATATTTTATAGTAATATGTACATATGTATATTAGCTGCTCTTGCTTGCTTGTTTTTTTTTTTTTTTTTTTTTCTTGCCTTCTGATTGTTGCTCTGAGTGTTGCTATCCCTGTGCTGTTGCAATCCTGGAATTTCCCCGTTGTGGGACTAATAAAGGCTTATCTTATCTTATCTTATCTTAAAAAATGAAATCAAATTATCACAGAACACAGGGGAGTCCATGTGCGGGGGAAGGGAGTCCGGCGGTTGAGTGATGGTTTTCAGTAAGGGGAATAGGGCCTTAGTGTCACCTTCATATGAATTGATCAAACTGGCGTAGTAGGTGGATTTGGCGTGTTTGCAGCAGTCCTTGTAATGAGTGATATGATTTTGGTACATTTCTTGATGAGCAGTTAAAGCAGTTTTCCTAAAGAGACATTCCAACTGGTGTCCCTTGGCTTTAAGTTGTCTGAGAGCAGGAGCGAACCAGGGTGAAAAACGGGTGAATGTGATTGATCTGGTTTTCAGTGGGGCTAAGTTATTGAGAAGACTCTGGAGACTGTTATTATAGTGTGAGACAAGTTCATCAGGACTGGTGAGACTGTCAGGGTGGGGTAGAGAATTAATACCAGCTGAAAAAGCATCCAGATTAATGTCCTTGATATTACGGAAGGAAATGTCATGGGAGGACTTGTTTTTTGAAGGAACCAGATTAACATCAAAAGAAATTAACATATGATCAGAGAAGGGGAGCACATCTGTTTTGCAACCGGTAGAAATAACACCTAAACAGCAAATTAAATCAAGGGTGCGTCCTTTTGAATGAGTTGGAACAGTGAAAAACTGTTGAAAACCAAAACTGTTAAGACAGAATATAAAATCCCTGGTGAGGTTATTATTTACATTGTCTATGTGTATGTTAAAATCACCAAGAATTACTATATTGGGAGAGCATGAAGAAAGCTCAGCCAAAAAAGCTGAAAATTCATTTATGAAGTCCTTGTTAGGCTTTGGTGGACGGTAAATTGCTGCCACAATTGTAGGAACAGGACCAGGCAGCACTGAGACCATAGACTCAAACGAGGAGGAGGCGGGGACAGACACCGGTGAGACTCTCCACTGCTCACGGAAGAACAGCACGAGACCTCCTCCCAAGATTTAGAGCAATCTTGCCTGACTCTGGGTAAGGAGAGCCAGGTGCAGCCGCCCGCTGCATCTGAGCTCGCCCCGCCAGTCTCCGCCGCTGCTGGTCACCCTGACCCCTCTTCGCCCTCTGTTTTTGAGCTCATTCCCAGGGTCACCGGAGATGTCCCAGTCGCTCCAGAGGTCTCCATGGGTCCAGGCTCTCCGCCTAAGGTAGCCAGGGGTCCATCTTCCACGGAGGAGGTCGTAGATGCTTTGTCCCAGCCCGGGACCTCCGTAGGTGCAGCTGTGACACAGGCCAGGTCCTCTGAGGGTGCGACTGTGCCCCAGCCGGGCCCCACTGTGGGTGCAGTGTTGGTCCAGCCGGGGTCCACTGCGGGTGCAACTGAGCTCTTGCCCATGACCATCAAGGGCGTTGTGGTCCCTTCTCCTCCTCTTCTAGATGCTGTCATGGTCCCCCTCCTCCTCTTCCTGACACCATCGTGGTTCCTTTTTCTTTCCCATCCAGCATCATCTTGGTCCCCCTTCCTTCACCTTTGGTCACCATTGTGGTCCCCCCCCTCCGGCCCTGCTCTCCGCCCTTGGGCCTTCCAGTGGGAGAACCACCTCCTGGGTCTCGCCTCCGGTCGTGGTGGCTGAAGAACTCAGGCCGGCCGCCCGATAGACTGAGCCGCAGGGTTGGGTGGCCCGTTTTCCCCAGCGGGTCATCCGGCTCATTCCACCTAGCGGTCCGGCAGGTTTGGAACTTTGGCAGGCTGCCTGGCCAGTTTCACCTCGCCACCCATGGGGCCTGGGACTCTGGTCGGCCCCCCAAACTTTTGAGCTCCTTGACCCAAGGGGTCTGAACTTTGTGTTGTTGTTTTTTTCTGGTGTGGGTCCTGGGCAGGGGTTGTTTTTCATTCTCTCCTAGCCTGTTTCTCCCACCTCCTGCCCTGGGTAGTTTATTGCAGTTCCTGCTTGGGGGGGGGGGGTCCTTGTTTGTTCTATGATGGTACTCTGGGTGTCTGGAATTCACCACTTGAGAGGGGGCTCTGTCATGAACCGGGCTTAGGATCATCCCGAGCTCAGCTTCATTGTCTAGCCTGTTGCCATATTCTGTTGTATTTTTGGTGCCTATTATTTGTCTGTTCACACCCACACTTGATTTGTCACCTCTCACCTGAGCAGAGTTTGGCTCGGGTGATTCCTGCTAAGTAAGTACCTACACTGCCTGTTTCTGGAGTGTTAGGTTATCTCTGTTTTTCCCCGGCACTACCTTGGTGCAGCTGTAGAGCCTTGGGTTGCTTGGCTCCAGTCTGTACTTTTGTCTCAGGAGTGTTCTGGGGTAATTTATAATTTACCCCCCCCCCGCTTTCCATTTACGCATGAGAGTTTATAATATATATATATATATATATATATATATATATATATATATATATATATATATATACACATATACAGTGGGGCAAAAAAGTATTTAGTCAGCCACCAATTGTGCAAGTTCTCCCACTTAAAAGATGAGAGAGGTCTCCAATTTTCATCATAGGTATACCTCAACTATGAGAGACAAAATGAGAAAAAAAAATCCAGAAAATCACATTGAAGGATTTTTAGTGAATTAATTGGTAAATTCCTCAGTAAAATAAGTATTTGGTCACTTACAAACAAGCAAGATTTCTGGCTCTCACAGACCTGTAACTTCTTCTTTAAGAGGCTCCTCTGTCCTCCACTCGTTATGTGTATTAATGGCATCTGTTTGAACTCGTTATCAGTATAAAAGACACCTGTCCACAACCTCAAACAGTCAGACTCCAAACTCCACTATGGCCAAGACCAAAGAGCTGTCAAAGGACACCAGAAACAAAATTGTAGACCTGCACCAGGCTGGGAAGACTGAGTCTGCAATAGGTAAGCAGCTTGGTGTGAAGAAATCAACTGTGGGAGCAATTATTAGAAAATGGAAGACATACAAGACCACTGATAATCTCCCTCGATCTGAGGCTCCACGCAAGATCTCACCCCGTGGGGTCAAAATTATCACGAGAACTGTGAGCAAAAATCCCAGAACCACATGGGGGGACCTAGTGAATGACCTGCAGAAAGCTGGGACCAAAGTAACAAAGGCTACATCAGAAACACACTATGCCACCAGGGACTCAAATCCTGCAGTGCCAGACGTGTCCCCCTGCTTAAGCCAGTACATGTCCAGGCCCGTCTGAAGTTTGGTAGAGAGCATTTGGATGATCCAGAAGAGGATTGGGAGAATGTCATATGGTCAGATGAAACCAAAATAGAACTTTTTGGTAAAAACTCAACTTGTCGTGTTTGGAGGAGAAAGAACACCATACGTACTATGAAGCATGGGAGTGGAAACATTATACTTTGGGGCTGTTTTTCTGCAAAGGGACCAGGACGACTGATCTGTGTAAAGGAAAGAATGAATGGGGACATGTATCATGAGATTTTGAGTGAAAACCTCCTTCCACCAGCAAGGGCATTGAAGATGAAATGTGGCTGGGTCCTTCAGCATGACAATGATCCCAAATACACCGCCCGGGCAACGAAGGAGTGGCTTCATAAGAAGCATTTCAAGGTCCTGGAGTGGCCTAGCCAGTCTCCAGATCTCAACCCCATAGAAAATCTTTGGAGGGAGTTGAAAGTCTGTGTTGCCCAGCGACAGCCCCAAAACATCACTGCTCTAGAGGAGATCTACATGGAGGAATGGGCCAAAATACCAGCAACAGTGTGTGAAAACCTTGTGAAAACTTACAGAAAACGTTTGACCTCTGTCATTGCCAACAAAGGGTATATAACAAAGTATTGAGATGAACTTTTGTTATTGACCAAATACTTATTTTACCGAGGAATTTAAAAATTAATTCATTAAAAATCCTTCAATGTGATTTTCTGGATATTTTTTTTCTTATTTTGTCTCTCATAGTTGAGGTATACCTATGATGAAAATTGGAGACCTCTCTCATCTTTTAAGTGGGAGAACTTGCACAAATGGTGGCGGTTCCGGTTCCGCCGGACCGGCGGCGCCACACGAGTTGGCTGCCCGTTGCAATAGCCTTTTTTTTATCTTCCTTCTTCTTTCTACACCTTTCACTCTATATATATATCACGGACACACAGATCGCCCCAAAGGTCTCCCGAGTCGGCGGACGGAGCCACTGTTTACAGCAGGAGACGTTACAGCAGGAAGAGCTAGTGCTAGCTAGCACTCAACCGCCACCCGGGCTAACGGAGAAACTCGACATACCGGGAACTGTAGCGAAAACGACGCGGGTGCCGGGCTGGAGTTTAGGCGGCGTGCAAGAAATATAAGACAGAATAATAAAGAGCGATGGCAAGAACCAAGCAGACCGCCCGTAAAATCTACTGGAGGAAAAAGCCCCCCAGGAAGCAGCTAGCCACCAAGGCTGCTCGGAAAAGCGCTCCGGCCACCGGCGGAGTGAAGAAGCCTCACCGTTACAGGCCCGTGGCTCTGAGAGAGATCCGTCGCTACCAGAAATCCACGGAGCTGCTCATCCGTAAGCTGCCCATCCAGCGCCTGGTGAGGGAGATCGCTCAGGACTTCAAGACCAACCTGCGCTTCCTGAGCTTCGCCGTCATGGCTCGGCAGGAGGCCAGCGAGGCCTACCTGGTGGGTCTCTTCTTCGCTAAGAGGGTCACCATCATGCCCAAAGACTTCCAGCTGGCCCGCCGCATCCGTGGAGAGAGAGCTTAGACTTTCTGCGGCACATTCACCAACCTATATGTGTATATATATATATATATATATATATATATATATATATATATATATATATATATATACAGTGTATATATATATATATATATATATATATATATTTATAGTAATATGTACATATGTATACTAGCTGTTCTTGTTTTTTCTTGCCTTCTGATTGTTGCTATGTGTGTTGCTATCCCTGTGCTGTTGCAATCCTGGAATTTCCCCATTGTGGGACTACTAAAGGCATATCTTATCTTATCTTGACTAAATACTTTTTTACCCCACTGTATGTATATATATATATATATAATAATAATAATAATAATAATAATAATAATTATTATTATTATTATTATTATTATATTGTTGTCCATTGCCATTTCGTTTGGGCACAATGACTCTGACTGTTTACCGTACTTGTTTACCTGTCTACTCTTTGGATTTATTGTTTGGGACACTTTATGTAATAAACACCACATACTCCTGCACTCGGTTTTCTCCTCATCTCTGCTGCCTCAGAGAGGCAGCTAATCATGACAGTTTGTCACACTTAAATGTTTCAGATCATCAAACAAAGTTAAATATTAGACAAAGATAACACAAAATGCAGTTTTTAAATGAAGGTGTTTATTATTATGGGTAAAAAAAAATCCAAACCTATATGACCCTGAGTGAAAAAGTGACCCCCCCCCAAAAAAAACATAAATTAACTGTAGTTTATCACGTCTTTGGAAAGCTGAGTTCAATTTCTCTAGCCACACCCAGGCCTGATTACTGCCACACCTGTTCTCAATCAAGAAATCACTTAAATAGGACCTGCGTGACAAAGTGAAGTAGACCAAAAGCTCCTCAAATGCTATACATCATGCTGCGATCCAAAGAAATTCAGGAACAAATGAGAAACAAAGTAATTGAGATCTATCAGTCTGGAAAAGGTTATAAAACCATTTCTAAAGCTTTGGGACTCCAGCAAACCACAGTCCACAAATGGGGAAAAGATGGAACCTTCCCAGGAGTGGCCAGCCGACCAAAATTACCCTAAGAGTGCAGCGGCGACTCATCCAAGAGATCACAAAAGACCCCACAACAACATCCAAAGAACTTCAGGCCTTACTTGCCTCAGTTAAGGTCAGTGTTCATGGCTCCACCATAAGAAAGAGACAGGGCAAAAATGGCCTGCATTTCAGAGTTCCAAGATGAAAACCACTGCTGAGCAAAAACAACATAAAGACACACAGAGAGGGATTGTTAGTGAGCGTCGTAGCTGGAGTTAAACAGTTACACTGTTGCTTACTGTGGGAGCAGATGGAGACAGGCTCAGGTTCAGCACGATGGCTACGGCCAGGAAGAAAGTGTCCTTCAGTTGGGAGTGCAGCTCCTGCAGGTGAGTGTCTGGGGAGTTTGACGACGAAGGAGGAAAGGAAGAATCCGCCGCCACGGACTCCGCCTGTGCACAGGGGACTGGAAGACAGGGTGAGTTGAAGATTGCGCTTACGTGGACGGCTGGGGGGATTCTCCAGCGAGGAACAAAGCAGGCTTTGGATGAGATCATGACGAGTAGAAGGAGTTGGCGATGAAGTTCCTCTGGAGCGCAGTGAGACATCTCCGCACCGCCAGTCAGGGCAGCATGGTATAAATAGGCCAGCCATAATGGGAACCAGGTGAGTGCACAGCTGGGGATGATTAGCAGAGCAGGCCATGACAGTACTCCCCCCCTAATGAGCGCCTCTTGGCAGTCGTTCCAGCCTACCTGGGTGTGTCCGATGGACCTCCCTGATGAGATCTTTATCCAGCATGCAGGCGGAACACCCCCAGGACCTAGCCTCCGGACCATAGCCCTCCCAGTCCACCAGGTATTGCAGGCCGCGGCCCTGGCGACGGACGTCCAGGATAGCTGTCACACCCCACGCTGGACTGCCGTCGATCATCCTCGGAGGGGGTGGAGTTCTGGGAGGAGGACACAGTGGGCTGGAAGACACAGGTTTCACTTGAGACACATGAAACGTGGGACATATACAGAGGGAGGGGGGGAGATCAAGTCGCACAGACACAGGATTAATGATGCGGGAGATGACAAAGGGACCAATAAAACGTTTCGTCATCTTCCGGCGTTCGGCCTTCAAGTTGATATTTTTAGTAGATAACCAAACCTGCTGGCCCACCTGGTATGACAGTGTTGGGGTCCTGTGGCGGTTAGCCACCACAGAGTTGCGTTCTGCTGTACGCTGCAGAGCTGCCCGGGTAGCCCTCCACAGCCGACGACAGCGTCTCAGGTGTGCCTGGACCGATGTCACGGCGATGTCACCCTCCTCCTCGGGAAACAATGGGGGAGAATACCCAAGTGAAGCCTGAAACGGGGACATACCTGTAGCCGAAGAGACCGTTGAGTTGTGGGCATAGTCAATCCACGGCAGGTAAGAACTCCAGGAGGCCGAGTTGTGTGATGTCACACACCGCAGCGCTGCTGCCAACTCCAGGTTGGTCCGCTCACACTGGCCATTCAACTGCGGGTGGTAGCCGGATGACAGGCTCACCGTGGCCCCAAGGGTGTTACAAAATGACCTCCACACCTGAGAGACGAACTGGGGACCCTGATCGGAAACGATGTCTAGGGCGATCCTGTGCAGTCTCACCACATGTTGGACCAGCAGGTCTGCTGTCTCCTTGGCCGTAGGCAGACCCGGAAGAGGGACAAAATGGGCCGCCTTGGAGAACCGGTCCACTATGGTGAGCACCGCGGTGTGGTTGTTGGAGGGAGGGAGGCCAGTGATGAAATCCAACACCACATGGGACCAGGGCCTGCCAGGAGTCCAGAGAAGGTGGAGTAGCCCAGCCGGAGGGGATGAAGGAGACTTGCCAGTGGCACACTGAGGGCAGGCACGGACGTATTCCCTGACATCCTCCTGAAGAGAGGGCCACCAGAACGAATGTTGCAGAAGCTCCTCTGTGCGCTATCTCCCTGGGTGGCAGGCAAACTTAGAGGAGTGGGCCCATTCGATAACGTCACCCCAGACGACCGATGGGACAAACATCTTACCCGCTGGCCCCCCGCCCGGGTCCATTTCCGTCTCTTGCGCCCTCCTGATCTTCTCCTTGATCCCCCATGAAAGAGCGCCCATGACACAGGAGGCAGGAAGGACAGGATGACCTTCAGGCTCCACGGCGTCTGTAGCAAATTGCCTTGAGAGGGCGTCTGGCTTGGTGTTTTTGGACCCGGAATGATACGTGATGGTAAAGTCAAATCGCCCAAAAAACAGGGACCAGCGGGCCTGGCGGGCATTCAGGCGCTGGGCCATCCTAAGGTACTTCAAGTTCCTGTGGTCCGTCCAAACCACAAACGGCTGCGAGGCCCCCTCCAGCCAATGGCGCCACTCCTCTAGAGCCAACTTAATGACCAGAAGCTCCCTGTCACCGATGCTGTAGTTGCGCTCCACAGGGGACAGCTGCCGGGAGAAGAAGGCACACAGTTGGACCCGCCCATCCGCCGGGGAGCGCTGAGATAAGACGGCCCCCACTCCAGAATCCGAGGTGTCCACCTCCACCAGGCACTGAAGATCAGGATCCACCTGCACCAGAATGGGGGACTTGGAGAACTGCCTCTTAAGGTCTACAAAAGCTGTAGCTGCCTCTTCCGTCCACTGAAAGTGCACTTTGGTCGATGTGAGGCGCGTCAGGGGAAGGGCCAGGCTGGTGTAGTTCTTGATGAACCGACGGTAAAAGTTTGCAAACCCCAGGAACTGCTGGAGCTGCTTCCTGGAGGATGGGGTCGGCCATTCCACTACCGCCTTAATTTTCCCAGGGTCCGGGAGGATCTCCTTATGCGAGATGATGAACCCCAAAAAGGATGTCTTGGAGGTGTGGCACTCACACTTCTCTGCCTTGACATAAAGTTGGTTCTCCAACAACCGCTGCAGCACTCGCCTTACATGCACCTGATATTCTTCTAGGGATCAAGAAAAAATCAGAATGTCATCAAGGTAGACAAATACAAAACCCCCCAGAAAATCCCTCAGCAAGTCATTAATAAGCCGCTGGAATACAGCAGGTGCGTTGGTAAGCCTAAAGGGCATTACTAAGTACTCAAAATGACCACTGGGGGTGCGAAAACCTGTCTTCCTCTCATCCCCCTCGCGGATCTGCACCAGATGGTAGGCATTACGCAGATCCAGCTTGGAGAACCAGGATGCCCCCTGGAGAGAGTCAAAGGCAGAGTTAAGCAACGGAAGGGTGTATTTGTCCTTAATGGTAATGTTGTTTAGTTCCTTGAAATCAATGCATGGTCTTAAAGAGCCGTCCTTCTTGCCAACAAAAAAGAACCTCGCCCCCACTGCCAAAGAGGATGGATGGATTATGCCCGAACTTAGGGACTCCTTGATGTAAGTTTCCATAGATGCCCACTCCGGCGGGGAAAGGCTATACAGCCGTCTAGATGGCAGCGGAGCTCCTGGACGGAGGTTAATGGCACAATCATATGGCCGGTGATGGGGCAGGGATAGGGCCTGGGACTTGCTGAAGACGGCTCCGAGGTCATGATATTCAGCGGGAACTTTGGACAGGTCCTGGGCCGAGGCGGTGGGAGACTCCAGCGGAATGGATGGCGAGCAAGCGGCTGACTGGAGACAGGCACTGAGACAGAATGAGCTCCATGACCTAATATTACATGAGCGCCAATCAATCATGGGGTTATGGAGGCACAGCCAGGGAAAACCAAGGATCACTGGGGACGACGAGATCGGTAACACAAAGAACTGTAGCTCCTCCCGATGATTCCCCGAGATGATGACCGACACCGGGGCAGTTTGGTGGGTCACCATGGCCATGGGGGCTTTAGACAGTGCAATCAGTTGTAGCAGGGTTTTGAGGGGATAACGGCGTAGGCCCAAACGGGTTGCCAGGTCTCAAGAAATAAAGCTTTGCTCTGCCCCTGAGTCGATTAATGCCTGTGTAGGTATTTCAGTGTATCTATGAAAGAAACGGATGGGAAGAAGGAGTCTAGATAGGGGGTTAGGCTGAGGCGAGTCCATGAGTCCCCCTACTGTGACGCACGGACCCCCCCCTTTTGGCCGAATCGGGCAAGATGTTACCTCATGCTCCTCGCTCCCGCAATACAGGCACAACCCCAGCTCCCGGTGGTGCTGTTTCTCCGCCGAAGGCAACCTAGATTGTCCTACTACCATGGGTTCCGGGGTCTCAGAGGAGTCAGCAGGTGGCAGAGCCAGAAGGGGAGTTGGTGGAGTGCAGTGGGGCTGTGACCCTGAGCGGCCATGGGATTTCTGCTCCGCCGCCTGCTCCCTCAGCCTATTATCTAGACAAATGACTAGGGATATTAGCTCTGATAGCCTAGCTGGCTTTTCTCGAGGGGCTAGCTCATCCTGGAGACTAGGACTAAGGCTCCTAAGGAAGATGCTACACAGAGTGGCGTCCTCCCAACCCACTTCGGTAGCCGCTATCTGGAAGTCCACCGCATAATCAGCTGCAGCCCTAGTTCCCTGCCTCAGGTTCAGCAGCCGAGAGGTGAGCACGTTGTCTCGGTCTGAATGATCAAATACTTCATTGAATTCATCAATAAACTGACCATAAGTCATGCTAGCGTAGTCGGCCCTAGCCATAACTGCGTAAGCCCATGCTAGCGCCCTTCCCTCCAGCAAATTAATCACATAGCCGATCTTACTATGGTCCGAAGTAAAGTCCTCAGGTACCCACTGGAAAACCACCCCGCATTGCATGACGAAGCCCCTGGTGTCACTGAGCTTACCACTAAAGTGACTGGGGGTGGGAACGGGAGTGAGCCGCACCGGGGACCCCTGTCTGGGCTGGTTAGCTGGGATGCCAGCGGGAGTTGAGGAGCTACTGGGAATAGATTGGGTCTAGAACTAATAGAACTAATCTGTGATACGGGATAATTGGGTCAGAATAGACTGCTGCTGATAAGCCAATTGATCAATTCGAATTTCCATGTGGTTGGCACGGCGCACCAAAGCGCTGTCAGCTGGGTTGTTCTGGCGGAGATGCACTGAAATGGTTCGTTGACCCAGTGACAAAACACAGACTTTGAATTGATACAGTTAGGTTTATTTACAGCAAGAATGTGTATGTTGGTGCGTGAGAGTGTAGGCAGGAGCAGCAGGGACAGAGCAGCACATTGTACAACCCGGCAACCCTAAAGACACACAGAGAGGGATTGTTAGTGAGCGTCGTAGCTGGAGTTAAACAGTTACACTGTTGCATACTGTGGGAGCAGATGGAGACAGGCTCAGGTTCAGCACGACGGCTACGGCCAGGAAGAAAGTGTCCTTTGGTCGGGAGTGCAGCTCCTGCAGGTGAGTGTCTGGGGAGTTTGACGACAAAGGAGGGAAGGAAGAATCTGCCGCCACGGACTCCGCCTGTGCACAGGGGACTGGAAGACAGGGTGAGTTGAGGATTGTGCTTACGTGGACGGCTGGAGGGATTCTCCGGCGAGGGGCAAAGCAGGCTTTGGATGAGATCATGACGAGTAGTAGGAGTTGGCGATGAAGCTCCTCTGGAGCGCAGTGAGACATCTCCGCACCGCCAGTCAGGGCAGCGCAGTATAAATAGGCCAGCCGTAATGGAAACCAGGTGAGTGTGCAGCTGGGGATGATTAGCAGAGCAGGCCATGACAATTTCAGCTTTGCCAGACATCTTGATGATCCCCAAGACTTTGGGGAAACTACTCTGTGGACTGACGAGACAAAAGTTGAACTGTTTGGAAGGTGTGTGTCCCATTACATCTGGCGTAAAAGTAACACTGTATTTCAGAAAAAGGAACATCATACCAACAGTAAAGTATGGTGGTGGTAGTGTGATGGTCTGGGGCTGTTTTGCTGTTTCAGGACGTGGAAGACTTGCTGTGGTAAATGGAACCATGACTTTTGCTGTCTACCAAAAAATCCTGGAAGAGAATGTCAGGCCAAAATATTTGTGACCTCAAGCTGAAGCACACTTGGGTTCTGCAGCAGGACAACGATCCAAAACACACCAGCAAGTTCACCTCTGAATGGCTTAAAAACAAAATGAAGACTTTGGAGCGGCCTAGTCAAAGTCCTGACCTGAATCCGATTGAGATGCTGTGGCATGACCTTAAAAAGGCGGTTCATGCTGGAAAATCCTCCAATGTGGCTGAATTATAACAATTCTGGAAAGATGAGTGGGCCAAAATTCTTCCACAAGGCTGTAAAAGACTCATTGCCAGTTATCGTAAAACACTTGATTGCAGTTGTTGCTGCTAAGGGTGGCCCAACCAGTTTTTGGTTTAGGGGGCAATCACTTTTTCACACAGGGTCATGTAGGTTTGGATTTTTTTTACTCCTTAATAATGAACACCTTCATTTAAAAACTGCATTTTGTGTTTACTTGTGTTATCTTTGTCTAATATTTAAATTTGTTTGATGATCTGAAACATTTAAGTGTGACAAACATACAAAAAAATGAGAAATCAGGAAGGAGGCAAACACTTTTTCACACCACTGTACCAGTAAATCCACCAGGGACTGGCTAAAAATGAAGAAATGGAGAGTCCTGGAATGGCCGAGTCAAAGTCCAGATCTTAATCCCATTGAATTGCTGTGTTGTGACTTGAAACAGGCTGTACATGCAAGAAACCCCTCAAACTTCTCACAACTGAAAGAATTCTGCATTGAGGAGTGGGGCAAACATTTCTCAGACCGATGTCAGAGATTGGTAGATGGCTACAAGAAGTGTCTCACTGAAGTTATTTCAGCCAAAGGGCGTAACACTAGCTGTTAAGCTGGAGGGTGTTCTAACTTTTCTCTCAGTTAGAATACACATTTTTGTTGATATCTTTTGTTTAATAAGTAAAACAAGGTTAATTTTTGTTATTTACCTGCAATTAAATCACCTTCTTTTCTAGAGATAAATCAAAACGAGATTAGACATCAATATGTGAACATTTCTTAATAAAGAACTGAATAGGTGTGAATAGGTGCAGGTGTCCCTCTAACACTCCTTTCCTCACTCTCTATGAAATATTTTTTTTTTGCTGGTCATTAACATTTGTTTGTTCTCTCCCATAGATTGAGTCCCCATCATGCTGTTTGCTCTCTACATGTCTGTTCTTTTCTTCTTCTCTGTCCCCTCACCCCCCAGCCAGTCGCAGCAGATGACTGCCCCTCCCTGAGCCTGGTTCTGCTGGAGGTTTCTTCCTGTTAAAAGGGAGTTTTTCCTCTCCACCGTCGCCAAGTGCTTGCTCACAGAGGATCACCTGATTGCTGGGGTCTTTCTGCAACTGTGGGGGTCCTCCCTACAGTTGATAGTGCTATGAGATGACTGTTGTTGTGAAATGGCGCTATATAAATAAAGTTGAATTGAATTGAATTGAATTAATAATGAAGTGTCCCTCCAGTGCAAACTTCCCTACATTTTAAAGCATGTGCCTATGTACTTTAGGGCAGTATTTTTTTTTTTTAACCTTTTTTGAGCCACGGAACCCTTTTTACATTGAAAAAAATCCCACAGCACCCCACCAATATAAAACGTTATAAAATGACACATTGAACTGGATTTTGTTAATCTCAGGTCAGGAGATTGCTTGATGCCTGGGCCCACCATTGCCGGGAGAGTGAATTAATTTTAAAATGAGACAGTCACTTACAAGACATGTCTCTCGCCAGTCGTGCTTTCCTGTGAAGGGGGCTCACGGACCCCTGGTTGAAATGCACTGCTTTAGGGGGAGCCCTGGAGATGTGGATGAAATAAACATGTCAAAGGTTTATAGTTTACTGTTTTTTTTCCCGTCAAGGTTACACTTTTCATCTTTCAAAGGAATCTAATGTCAATCTCAAATCCATTCAAACCTCAAGCATGATAATTGTTTACATGTTGGCGTGCCCAATATTGCCCAGTAGGTGGGTGCACTTTTTTACTTCTTTGCCCCCGCCCCTCAAACAGTCTGAGTCCGCCCCTGCTGGTGAACTTACTGTACGCCCTTGTATGAGTGGTATTGTATACCTGCTAAAGGAGATATTGCATGGGTTTCCGTGTAACGAGATGCCATACTCTTAATTTTGGATGGGACATCATTAAGTGAGATGAATTCATTTTAAGCTGGGACAGCATTACATTACTCCCTCATTTTTCACATGATTTGACTGCGCCGCATCAGTGATGTTCCTGTCCATCAGCTTCTACCACTTGCTGATGTATTCACCACATGTTAGAGGCCACTATGCAAGGAAGTGGGGAACTAGTTTTTTCCTCATTAACTGCTGCTGGAGGTAAGAGAAAAAAAAAAAAAAGCTCCCCAACTGATTTCTGCTTGCTTTTATACTGCAGCAAAAAACAGCCCAAGCAGACCGTCAACTCCCTCCTCTCCTCTCCCATCTTCTCCTCTGGTCTCCACACCTCACTGCACTCAGGTTCCTGCAGCAGGGAGGCACAGCATCCCCCCCCCCCCAAAAAAAAATCAGGTTCTGTGAGAACCCCTGCAGGGCGAGCAATGGTTACCATCTTCACCCTTTACTTTCATCACTCATGGACTCCACCTCCTTTCCCTCCTGCGTATAATTCTCAAAGCTCAGCACTCCCTGTCTGCACTGGGAGGCAAAAGTGATGGAGTGTGGAAGAAAAGAGGAGGAGCACAGCTGTTAGTGTGCTGGAGGGGGGGAAAAAAAGAAAAAAAAAAAACAAATCCACTCCCTGCCCAATTGATGACACGCAGGGCTTTATTGAGTTGCTCCTCAGCCAATCAGCGAACAGCGCCGGGAAACACAGCAGTGGCGCCGCACTGGCTCTTATGCTTGTGCTGATTTCAGTGCAAGAACAGTATTAATGAGTGCTTCCCCTCCTTTGGTTTGAGCACACCTTTAGAACACATTAGGTTACGAAAGTGTGCCACTCTTGGGAATAAACACTCCCAAGTCATACTGGGACATGCAAATAATCTCCTTTTTTGTACCATCTTTTGAGTATGAGATGAAAAGTGCAGATTACTAAGTTGTTTTGTTTTTTTTTTTGTCAAGACCTTACCTGACCCTGATTTCTTCCTCAACTCCTTGTTCAGGAGGAGGCTGCACATCTCTCTTGAAGGTAAGCGCCTTTTTTTTTTCCCCATCTCGGTCCAGCAGCTGTTACTGAGGCTTTGCTGCAGGTTGTCACAGAGGCACCCGGCCTCATTACACATATCCTGTCAGAATAGGGAAAAAATATCTCTGCAGAGAGGAAAAACTGAGAGAATAAGTGGCTCAGGGGTAATTAGAGCAGACAGTATTGGCGTCTCTCTTTTCAGCACGGTAGCAAATCTGCCATTGTGGAACTTTTTAAAGCGGCTGTAAGTCCTGACCATGGTGCGTAGCCTCTTGTAGTGCTGCAGTGTAATGTTACATAATAAACGTGTGCCAGTGTGGGGGTACTGCTCAGGGTGGACATCTGGAGGCACTGTGGTGAAAATACTGAAACATTTATGGGGGTTTTGTAATATAACTGTGCAGATATTGATTAAACCTAAACAATGTTGGATCTGAAGTTCACAGAATTATCATTTTCTCAACAAATGATAATTTTAGGTGCTTGGCACTCCTTGTGTTGCTGCCCAAAGCCTTGAAACTGATGATGGGAGTGAGTTCACTGCTACACTGTAAAAGCACTGAGGTTGTACAGTGCACGCAAATGGAAATTTGCTGAGCCAGCAAGAGCAGAGGGGCCCTTAGAGCTGCAGAGCTCAGTGTTGGGATGAATCTGAGTCATCTGATTGGCCCACAAACCGCAATAGAAATATAAAATATAAAAGGTTGGTAGTTACATGCATGATAAAGCAATCTTTAATGTGCACTTGAATTTTTTTTTATGCAGTGGTGGACACTCATAATTAAACAGCAAATTCCTGGTTTCCATTCATCTTTGATCTCCCTTAACTCTGTATTTTATAATATCAAAATGTACATTAATAACACATTTCACTGAATGGTCTACTGTAATAGTTCTGTTTGTTGGGCTGATCATGATGCAGTGATTTCTTTAGTCTCCAGGGTTGTTGTGAGTACATGATGACTGGGACAGTCCTCAGTGTGTGTGCCAAAGCAGGACTTCCTTTTGACATCAGCAGAGGTTAAACGAGGGCTGTGTAGCTGCAATATGTCAACATCACATGCACGTACACGCGCACAAGCTTACACTGACACACAGTGAAGCATTTTACACTGCAGTAGAGGGTAACAAATGGGGGATCTAGCAAATAAGAAAACAGAGGCTACGTGACTGCTGTAGCTAAGGAATCTCAGGGTTGTCATTTTTAACTCTCTGGAGCATGGGTGGATATTTCATTTCACTGTTGGGGTGACCTTTGAAAGGAGTCAGCTGAGGTGGCTTGGGCATCTGATCAGGATGCCTCCTGGACGCCTCCCACTTGACGTGTTTTGGGTGCGTCTTACTGGGAGGAGACCCCGGGGCAGACTCAAAACTCACTGGAGAGACTGTGTCTCCCGACTGGTCTGGGAACGCCTTGGTATCATCTCTGAAGAGCTGGAGCAGGTGGCTGGGGAGAGTGAAGTCTGGGCTTCTCTGCTTGAACTGCTGCCTCTGCCACCTGGACCTCCGGAAAAGTAGTGGAAGATGGATGGATGGATGGATGTTGGGGCGACAAGAAACAGAACATTTTCTCAAGAGTAAAGATTGAGGGCGACACTGTAGGTGTTATTGTAGTCGGGGCCCCTATTTTGTAATAAAGAAGAGTTAACACTATTAAAAACAAAAACATTATAAAAACAACTTGAGCCACTGTTCAGATGAAAAGGAAAGTTTAATCAATTACACACAATAAAAATTAAACCAGGATCCATATGAATTTTGGAGACTTAAAAAAGTCACAAATTTACAAGAAAAAAGTTGTAGATTTATGACAAAAAGTAGTAAACTTAGGAACAAAAAAAAAAATCAAATTCATGGAGAAGAAAAGATGCAAACTTACAAGAAAAAGTTGCTGTGGTGTACTGGTTAGCACTACAGCCTCACAATAAGAAGGTTGTGAGTTCAAATCCACCAGCCAGCAGGGCCTATCTGTGTGGAGTTTGCATGTTCTTCCTGGATGTACCCCAGGTGTTACGGTTTCATCCCACATTCCAAAAACATGCAGGCCAGGTTAACTGGGGACTCTAAAGTGGCCCTAGGTGTGCTTGGTGCTGCACCATGGCAGCCTCATCCAGGTGGATGCCCTTGAATTTCTCTCAGGGATTAATAATGGATACAATAGAAAAAGTTGCAGATTTAAAAGAAAAAAGCTGCAGATTTATGAGAAAAAAGTAGCAAATTTACAATAAAGAGTCCTTGAATTAAAGGAAATCAAGTTGCAAATTTATGAGAAAAAATTGCAGCTTTACAAGAAAAAAGAAGCACATTTCCAAGAAAGTAGTTGTAGATTTAACATTTAAAAAAGTTACAAATTTACAAGAAAAAAGTTGCAGATTTAAATTGGTGCTTTAGATGCATTTTATGATGTTATGTAACATAAACAAGGTTTATGATAAATTGGGGGGACCCTTCTCTGTCTTTTCCAAGTTGGGGGGGGGGGGTATTTACCCCCATCCCCCCTTGGTTTATGAGTCTATGCTCTAGAGGATTTTTGTCATAGTCTATATGACAGAGAGAAAAAAATCAATTTGCTTCAAAGGTTTGTTGCTGAAGCAGCATTTGGCTGCACATAGAGAGAAGATTAGTTATACACATCACTGCTGCCAGTTTTTGGTGTCTGGTGATGAAGTCAGTCTTGCTTCACTTAGATATGATTTTATTTTTAAGTGTCTCCTTAAAATAAGCTTTTTCATTTAAAAAAAATACTTTTTTAGTTATATTGTTTATGTGGCTGTAGGCTGGCCAGGTTGGGCAGTCACCCTCTTTGAATGGAAGCAGCTTTATCTGGAGAGTACAAACCTCTGCCAAGATGGTTAATTTTCTCCCTCATAATTTCTTCTAAGAGCCTTTCAGTGGTGAACAAACGACCCCCTCTGCTGGTGACTATAAAAATGTTCAACAAAGATCGAGTAGGTAAGATCGAGTATTCTTAAAGATGCACTCCGGCAGCTCTAAAATCACCTCAAAAACAAATATGTATTGCCAAAAATAGTATATTGTGGCTTTTTACCCACAAAAAAAAACTGTTGCCTTAGAATTGCTTGGAAAGAGCTTTTACACCTTCACCTACTTAAGTATGCATGGATCTATGAATATTTTAACCTCTTGCACTCCGGGATACCGCGGGCAGTCACGTCTCTGCGTCCTAGTGCGCACTGAAAAAAAAAGCTGCATTTCCGTTCTTCCACTACAGACACAGCCGCGAACAGAAAGCCAAAGGAGTGCTTTGATTGGTTTAGATTTGATTGACCTCTCATTCAACTAATAAGAGCCTTGAATTGGGTTTCTGAAACCTGAAGAACCAATGACTGAAAACCTAGCAAGAAGGACCCGCCTACCAATGGCTGCGAATACAACGAGCCAATTGAAGCAGAGAAGTTCGACGATTGAAAGCGTGCGTCCCGTGCGTAAAATCTGTTTTGTGTAAGCCGCTGTGTGTAACGGTAGCGTTTGCCAGTCTTTTTATTACTACTGTTCTTATTTGTTTTGAAAAATCGTTTGCCAAAACCGCAATCATGGAAGCGCAAAACCGCAATAATAGAATCATGGTTTGACCGGGTCGCGTGACCAGAACCACGAGTCATAACAAGCGGACCAACGTCATGTTCGTCTGACAATGAGGAACAGATGTTCGCCAGCGACACTGCTGTTGTGGACAGGTAAGTGTTATAAGCTAAATTATTCTTTATCCCTGAAAATAGTACTCAAAATGACTTTTGACCGATTGGTAAATTACAACTGTGCGTCATCGCCACATGACGGACCGTGGGGCCGTGCGCCGTGCTCCTCTGTAGCGGGGGGGGGGGGAGTTTTTATCCTCTACATTGCAGCTATTTTAGTATAATTTTTATTGCACTGTAGGTTATTTTTTCTTGTAAAATAAAAGCCACACATTTTTTACGTGCCATGCTTCTTTGTGTGTGGGGGGCTTGTTTGTTCATTCATTCATTCATGAATGAATAAACAACCCCCCCCCCCCACACACACACACACAGCCCTGAGTGTTGTGGTGTAATCTAAGTATTACATATGTGGAGCCACTAGGGGGCGACACAGACCGGATGTTGTCAGGTGTACAACGGGACAGAGAATAATATGGCGGAGTTCGTGTGTTAATGTGTTCCAGCCAGTCAATAAAGGAGGCTCCGTGTTCACCCAAAGCAGCAGTCTTTATTTATAAAAGAACCCAACACAACATGGTGTCAGAAGTTGGTGCGCTTTGAGGTGAGAAAAGTCAGCTTTGCAACCAGCTAGCGGCTATGCCAGACGAAGTTTTCAAAGGGCTGCAGCTGCGCCAATTGATCCAGTAATGGCGGCGGCTACTCCAGCGGCAACTTTCACCATTAAACCACCGGAGCCCTTCAACTTTGCGAGACCCCAAGAGTGGGAAAAGTGGATAAGACGTTTTGAGCGTTTTAGACTGGCAAGTAACCTGAATAACTCATCTGAGGTGAACCAAGTTAATACGCTGGTTTATTGCATGGGAGATGAGGCTGACGACGTGCTAAGAGGGCTCGAGCTAACGAGTGTGCAGCGCCAGCAGTACGATGCCGTTAAAACAGCCTTTGATAGACATTTCGTTCCCAGAAAGAACGTGATTTATGAACGAGCAAAATTCAACAAGCGAGTGCAACAGCCGGCAGAACCAGTAGATTCGTTCATAACAGCACTCTACTGTAAAAAACGTGGACACTATATTAGAGTCTGTAGGTCCAACCCAACTGTGAATGAGGTCACTGACAATGCAGACAGACTTTTTCTGGGTGAAGTGGATCTAGGAGAGGATCCATGGCTGGCAGACATAAACGTGAGAGGAAATAAAGTGACTTTTAAGTTAGATTCCGGAGCGGACGTCACAGCGGTTTCTGACCAAACATTTGAAATCTTCAAGAAGAAAGATGAACAGTTGGAAAAGGCACAAAAACCACTCTACGGACCGGGTGGAACTGCACTAACCGTGTTGGGGTCTATGACAGAGACTATTACATACGGTGACAAGAGCGCTACTGAGAAAATCTATATTGTCAAAAATCTGCGCATGGCACTACTGAGTAGAACAGCTTCCGTGAGACTGAAACTAATTGCCAGAATTGACACTATAGACCAAGAGACAGTGAGAAAAGCGTACCCCAAGTTATGCGATGGACTTGGGCTTGTTCAAAAGCCATACACAATTAAACTGAAGCCTGATGCTAAGCCCTTTTCGCTCAAGGTGCCAAGGCATGTGCCACTGCCGCTCATGGGTAAAGTGAAAGAAGAGCTCGAGAGGATGGAAAAGTTGGGAGTCATCAGTTGCGTGGAGCAGCCAACAGATTGGTGCTGTGGCATGGTTGTAGCTCCCAAAAAGGACAAAGAAAAGGTGCGTATCTGTGTGGACATGACACCTTTAAACGAGTCAGTGTGTCGCAAAAGATACATCCTCCCGTCTGTGGACCAAACGCTAGGCATGCTCACAGGTGCTCAGTATTTTTCAAAGCTTGATGCAAATATGGGATTTTGGCAAATACCACTGTCTAAAGAGTCGGCCTTTCTCACCACATTCATTACGCCATTTGGCAGATACCACTTCAACCGTTTGCCATTTGGTATTTCCAGTGCTCCTGAACATTTCCAAAACATGATGGTGACTGAGGTTACATCGGGTCTCGACGGAGTCGTCTGTCACATGGACGATATCCTGGTCTGGGGATCCACCAAGGAGCAGCATGACGCAAGACTGCACGCTGTCTTGAAGCGCGCGGAGAAAGCCGGCGTTACGCTGAATATGTCAAAATGTGAGTTTGGCAAAAGACAGGTCAAATTTCTTGGGTTTATTGTTTCAGCAGAAGGAATGAAGCCAGATCCAGACAAAACCCAAGCTGTTCAGGACATGAAAGAGCCAAGCAACGTGAGTGAGCTCAGGAGCTTTCTCGGAATGGTGAACCAGCTGGGGAAGTTCATTCCGAACCTTTCTGAAAAGGACAAACCATTGAGAGACTTGCTTTCAACAAAGAACATGTGGTACTGGGGGCATGAACAACAAAATGCGTTTTGTAATCTCAAACAAGAACTGTCCTCTGCTCCTGTATTGCAGCTCTATGACCCAAACAAACCACAGAAAATATCTGCAGATGCCTCTTCATACGGATTGGGGGCAGTCATGCTACAGAAGGAGAGAGACGTGTGGTCACCAGTTGCTTACGCTTCTCGATCATTGACACCTACAGAGCAGCGCTACGCACAGCTGGAAAAAGAAGCGCTGGCTCTCACGTGGGCCTGCGAAAGATTCACTGACTTTATCCTGGGTCTGCACTTTGAACTAGAAACTGATCATAAGCCACTAGTGAGCCTGCTGGGAGGACAAGCTTTGGATGCGCTTCCACCGCGTATACAGAGATTTCGTATGCGCCTAATGAGCATACGAATGATGAAGCTTCCTGAGGACAGCTTCAGGAAGAAGATGGAGGACAAGCTGCAACAGAGCGACATCAGCGGGGTCTGGAGAAACCTCAAAACCATCTCGGGGCTCCAGAATACCTCCCCTCAGGCCACAGGGGGCAGGGAGTGGGCGAACAACCTGAATCTGTTTTTCAATAGATTTGACCAACCGCCCTCCCCCCTGACTGCACAACAACCACTGCTGCCTCTAAAGAAATCAAGTCCTGCTGCCCACTCCCCACTCCACCAACACCCCCCCCACTCCCAACACACAGCCCCCCATCCTGACCCTGACCAGGACCCAGGTGAGGACGGAGCTGAGGAAGATCAAGGCGAGGAAGGCGCCGGGACCGGACGGCATCAGCGCAAAGCTCCTCAAGTCCTGTGCAGACCAGCTGTGTGGGATTGTGACGTATATCTTCAACATGAGCCTGAAACTGGGGAGGGTACCACAGCTGTGGAAAACATCTTGTGTGGTACCTGTACCAAAAACTTCCCACCCCAAAGACCTGAACAGCTACAGACCGGTGGCCTTGACGTCCCACTTGATGAAGACCCTGGAGAGACTGCTCCTTGCTCACCTCCGCCCCCTGGTGGAACCAGCGATGGATCCACTCCAGTTCGCCTACCAGCATGGCATTGGGGTGGAGGATGCGGTGATCTTCCTCCTTCACCGCTCTCTGTCCCACCTGGAGAAGCCCGGGAATATGGTGAGGATCATGTTCTTTGACTTCTCCAGTGCTTTCAACACCATCCAACCGATGATCCTGAAGGACAAGCTGCTGCGCGCAGGGGTGGACCAGCACCTGTCATCATGGATCCTGGACTACCTCACGAACCGGCCTCAGTTTGTGAGAACCCGGGACTGTGTGTCCGACACGATCATCAGTAGCACGGGGGCCCCCCAGGGAACGGTGCTGGCTCCCTTCCTGTTCACTCTTTATACTGCGGACTTCTCACACAACACAACACACTGCCATCTACAGAAGTTCTCTGATGACTCTGCAATCGTTGGCCTCATCTCCAATGGAGATGAAGCTGAGTACAGAGGGCTTATCCAGGACTTCGTGGACTGGTGCCATCGGAACTGCCTCCAGATCAACGCGAGGAAAACTAAGGAGCTGGTGGTGGACTGCCGCAGGCATGGGCAGCCCCTCACAGTACCAATAAATATACAGGGAACAGACATCGAGATGGTGACATCCTATAAGTACCTGGGTATTCATCTGAACAATAAACTAGACTGGTCACACAATACTGATGCACTCTACAAGAAGGGACAGCGCAGGCTGTTCCTGCTGAGGAGACTCAGGTCTTTTGGTGTACAAGGGGCGCTGCTGAAGTCATTCTATGACACGGTGGTGGCATCAGCCATCACTTTTGGAGTGGTCTGCTGGGGCAGTGGCATTACTGCAGCCGATAGGAAGAGACTGAACAAACTGATTAAGAAAGCTAGCTCTGTCCTGGGGCAGCGCCTTGATCCGATGGAGGAGATAGGAGAGAGAAGGACGGTGGCTAAACTGTCATCTCTGCTGGAGTCCGAGTTCCACCCTATGCAGGACATACTGAATGCACTGAGGAGCTCATTTAGCAGCAGACTACATCATCCCAGGTGCACAACCGAGAGGTTTCGTAGGTCCTTCCTACCAACGGCTGTCAGACTGTACAACCTAAGCAGGGCTGCTCGCAGAGATAGCAAAAAGACGTAACAAACTAATAGTTTTTTGAATGCAAAAGATGCAATAGACTTACACAATGGTCCCCTCCGGCATACAACTAGGAACATACCGGTCGCTATGGAGGGTGAGAATATGTATGGGCACATAATCATACCATGTAGGATAACTAAGTAGACGGTTATGCTGTTTCATTCCATCTAGCAACAATGCTCTGCACTGTGTGTGTTTATATATTTACATATTTATTCCATCTAGCTACAATGCTCAGCACTGGGTGTGTTTATATATTTATATATCTACATATTATTCCATCTAGCTACATTGCTCCGCACTGTGTGTGTTTATATACTTGCATATTTATTCCACCTAGCTGCAATGCTCCGTACTGTGGGTGTTTATATATTTACATATTTATTCCATCTAGCTACAATGCTCTGCACTGTGTGTTCATATATTCATATATTTATTCCATCCAGCTACAATGCTCTGCACTGTGTGTCTGTGTGTGTGTGTATATATATATATTTTATAGTAATACGTACATATGTATATTAGCTGCTCTTGCTTGCTTGTTTTTTTCTTGCCTTCTGATTGTTGCTCTGAGTGTTGCTATCCCTGTGCTGTTGCAATCCTGGAATTTCCCCGTTGTGGGACTAATAAAGGCTTATCTTATCTTATCTTATCTTATCTTATCTTATGAGGTACTCATACACTATAAAGCACATCCCTGGCAAAAGTCTAACCACTGCCGACACGCTCTCACGCTTACCGCTCACAAACAGTGTTACTCACACAGACACAGATCTTATGTGCTAGAGGGACTCCCTACAAGCAGCAAATATCTTGCAGATCTCCAAGAGCAACTGCAGTCCGACAGCGTCTGTTCACAAGTCATGAAATACTGCACAGAAGGCTGGCCGAATCATAACCAGCTACAGGGAGCGGTGAAGCACTACTGGTCTGAGAGAGCCGTTTTGAGTGTGCATAACGGACTACTACTGAGAGGCACGAGGTTAGTTATCCCTGCTAACATGAGAAATGCAGTTTTGGATAAGATACATGAGGGCCACCAGGGGGTGGTTAAATGCAGAGAGCGCGCCCGTCAGGCTGTATGGTGGCCAGGTTTAAGCAACCAGATCAGTGAAGTTGTACTCAAATGTAGACAGTGCATACAGGAAAGAGTTAATGTGAGAGAGCCTTTAATGCCCACAGATTTACCAGAAAGGCCATGGCAGAAGTTGGGAGCTGATTTGTTCACGCTACAAGACAAAAACTACCTGTTATTAGTGGACTACTTCTCTAGGTATATAGAGATTGCCCAGCTCAGCCCAACTCGCTCTGCCAATGTCATTGTGCATTTAAAGTCAATGTTTGCACGTCACGGAATACCAGAGATACTGATCACGGATAACGGCCCGCAGTTCGCAAGTCAGGAAATGGAAGACTTTGCAAAGGAGTACTGTTTTGAGCACGTGACCAGTAGTCCCAGGTACCCCCAAAGTAACGGTGAGGCAGAAAGAGCTGTCCAAACAGTCAAAAACCTTATCAAGAAAGGCAGTGATCCATACAGAGCACTGTTAGCCTACAGAACCACAGCGTTGGCAAATGGCTACAGCCCAGCACAGCTTCTCATGGGGCGTAGACTTCGTACCACCCTGCCAATGCTTCCAGAGGCCTTGCAGCCATGCGTGCCGAATCTGCAACAAATTCGTCACATGGAAAAGGAGAGACGGATGAGACAAACAGAATGTTTCAACAAAAGACACAGAACGAGAGATTTGGATAAACTGTTACCCGGAAACTCTGTTTGGATTACAGATGCAAAAGCACAGGGCACAGTGACATCTGTCCACAAAACTCCACGGTCCTATGTCATTAGTGGACCACAAGGGACAATCAGGAGGAATCGCACTCATCTTGTGCCTATGTCGATACCAGAGACTGAGATGGAACCACAACGGACCCAGTCAAATGGAAAAGACACTCCTACAGAAACTGTTTCTGAGCCCAATGCACAGGAAACACCAGGTGTTGTTAGAACCAGGTCTGGTAGAGAAGTAATTAAACCAAAGAGACTGGATCTGTAGAGTTGCATGCTAATATTTGTGAAAACAGAGTTGAGTTCTGAAAATGCCTTCTTTAAATAGAAAATAAGAGGCCTTTGCATAATATGTCCTTACATGGCAACAGTGTTGAAAAAAAAAAAAAAAGAAATGTTATAGATTTGTAAAAGGGGGTGATGTGTTAAATTTACGCTGTCATAGTTAGCTGACAAAAGGGAACGGAAATAAGAATGTATTTTGTGTTTTCAGCTAAAAGGGGTCAACCTGGCTTCAGTAAGGGGGATGTGGTGTAATCTAAGTATTACATATGTGGAGCCACTAGGGGGCGACACAGACCGGATGTTGTCAGGTGTACAACGGGACAGAATCAGAATCAGAATCAGAATCAGGTTTATTGCCATTGTTCATGTAGTACACAAACTAGGAATTTGTCTCGGTGCAATGCTGCAACATTAAACATGATAAGATAAAAGAAATAAACTATACATGCAATAAAGTGTAGAATAAGAGTAAGTGATACTGGTCAGCAGTTAAAATATATTAGCGAGCAGCAGATACTGTGGAGAACTATATAGTGCAGTCGGTAATGCAGGAAGAAAACAGTGATGATTGACATGAGTCTGGTTGAGCTGCTGTACATAGTGCACGAGAGTCAATAAGTCACTTAGTGTTCAGCAGTCTGATGGCAGAGGGGAAGAAGCTGTTCATGTGACGGGAGGTTTTAGTCTGGATGGACCGAAGTCTTCTACCAGAGGGGAGGGGGGCAAACAGTACGTGACCAGGGTGTGAGGGATCGGCTATGATCCGGCCAGCACGCCTCTGGGTCCTGGAGATGTACAGATCCTGGAGAGATGGGAGCTTGCAGCCGATCACCTTCTCAGCAGTGCGCACGACGCGCTGCAGCCTTAGTCTGTCCCTGGCAGTGGCTCTTGCGTACCACACGGTTATGGAGGTGGTGAGGATGGACTCGATGATGGCTGTGTAGAACTGCACTAACATCTTGGTGGGTAGCTTGAGCTTCCTCAGCTGCCGCAGGAAGAACATCCTCTGCTGGGCTTTTTTGATGAGTGAGCTGGTGGTTGGCTCCCATTTGAGGTCCCTGGTGATGGTTGTGCCTAGGAAGCGGAAGGAATCAGCAGTGGTGATGGGAGAGCCTGAGAGGGTGAGGGGGGGCAGAGGGGTAGTGACTTTCCTGAAGTCTACAATCATCTCCACTGTCTTCAGAGCATTCAGCTGCAGGTTGTTATTGTTGCACCAGGACGCCAGCTGGGCCACCTCTCTCCTGTAGGCGGACTCGTCGCCGTTGGAGATGAGCCCGATGAGGGTGGTGTCGTCCGCAAACTTGATCAACTTGACAGACTGGTGGCTGGAGGTGCAGGAGTTGGTGTAAAGGGAGAAGAGTAGGGGGGAAAGTACACAGCCCTGGGGTGATCCGGTGCTGATGCTAGTAGAGTCTGAGACAGTCTTTCCCAGCCGCACATGCTGCCTCCGGTCCGTCAGGAAGTCGGTGATCCACCTGCAGAGGGAGTCAGGCACGTTGAGCAGGGACAGCTTGTCCCGGAGCAGAGCGGGGCGGATGGTGTTGAATGCGGAGCTGAAGTCCACAAACAGGATCCTGGCGTAGGTTCCCGGGGAGTCCAGGTGCTGCAGGATGGAGTGGAGGGCCAGGTTGACTGCGTCGTCTACAGACCTGTTGGCTCGGTAGGCAAACTGCAGCGGGTCCAGGAGAGGGGTGGTGATGGACTTGAGGTGGGGCAGGACCAGGCGCTCAAAGGACTTCATGACTACAGAGGTGAGCGCTACAGGTCTGTAGTCATTAAGTCCAGTGATCCGTGGCTTCTTGGGGACAGGGATGATGGTGGAGGATTTGAGGCAGGACGGCACGTGGCATAACTTAAGGGAGGTGTTAAAAATGTCTGTGAAGACAGGAGCCAGCTGTTTCGCACAGTGTCTCAGGGTGGAGGGAGACACGCCGTCCGGGCCGGGGGCCTTGCGCGGGTTCAGTCTGGAGAACTGTTTGAGCACGTCCTGCTCACTGATGATAAGGGCAGGGGGGGGGGGGGGGGGTGCCTTTAATGAAGTAGGGATTGTGGAGGCTGTGGAGCTGGAGGGCGGGGGGGGAGTTGGACACAGATGACGAGGTGTCAAAACGGGCATAGTGTTGGGACAGTCTTTGACAAAGGGCTTTGTCATCCTGACCTTTAGGAGCCTGAGGCCGATAGTTGGTGATTTGCTTCAGTCCTCTCCACACGGAAGCCGAATCATTAGCAGTGAACTGCTGCTGGAGTCTCTCTGAATACACAGATTTAGCCCTCTTCAGCTCTCTGTTAAACCGGTATTTAACCTCCCTGTAGCAGTCCCTGTCTCCACTTTTCAGCGCTGCTTCCTTCTCCTTCCTGATCTGTCTGAGCTTAGCTGTGAACCAGGGTTTGTCATTAGAGTAACTCACCCTGGTGCGTGATGGAAGAATGATCTCTTCACAAAAGTGGATATATGAGTTCACAGTGTCCGTGTACTCATCCAGATCATGCGTGGCTCCTTTAAACATGCCCCAGTCAGATATTTCCATGCACGTTTCCAGCTTCTCCTCAGCTTCACTGGTCCGTTTCTTCGTAGTGCTCACGACAGGTTTAGTGAGCTTCAATCTCTGTCTGTATGTGGGAATGAGGTGAACCATCACGTGATCAGATAATCCCAGCGCAGCGCGAGGAACAGCGCGATATGCGTCTTTCACTGTGGTGTAACAGTGATCCAGTGTGTTTAATCCTCTGGTGGGGCATTTAATAAACTGTTTGTAGCGGGGGAGATCGTGGCTCAGATTGCACTGATTAAAGTCGCCAGCCACAATAATCAGCGAGTCTGGGAAACTCCGCTCTGTGTGTTGAATGTGATCCGCGAGCACGCGCTGAGCTTCGCGCATGTCCGCGTCTGGAGGGGCGTACACAGCGATCAGTATAAAAGAAGCAAACTCCCGCGGGGAATAAAAAGGCTTGCAGTTGATAACAAGAAATTCCAGGGCGGGAGAACAGTGTTTGGAAATTACCGTTACATCAGAGCACCAGCTGCAGTTGATGTAGAAGCAGACTCCGCCTCCTGTGGTCTTGCCGGAAAGCTCTGTGTCACGATCAGCACGAAAGAGCTGGAAACCGTCGAGGCGCAGCGTGCTGTCCGGTATATTTTCCCGGAGGCAGGTCTCAGTAAAGCAGAGGGCAGCCGAGGAGGCGAGGTCCCTAAAACGCATCAGCAGTCTCAGTTCATCTACCTTGTTAGAGAGAGAGTTGGTATTGGACAGAAATATGCCAGGCAGCGCCGTTCGCGAGCCTCTCCTGCGAAGCCGCACGAGAGCGCCCGCTCGTCTACCTCTCTTCCGCCGTCTCACTTTCCGAGCCAAGCAATGAACCAGATCGGCGGCAGGGGCTAAAAAAACTGGGAGGAGGTCCGTGGGGGTGAAAGTCCTGGTATTTAGAAGTTCTTCACGGGTATAAGTGCAAGCAGACACACAATTGACAAACAAAAACAAACAAAGAGCGCAGCGAAGCACCATGTCGACCGCTGTGGGCGCCATCTTGGTCTTGGGACAGAGAATAATATGGCGGAGTTCATGTGTTAATGTGTTACAGCCAGTCAATAAAGGAGGCTCCGTGTTCACCCAAAGCAGCAGTCTTTATTTATAAAAGAACCCAACACAACAAGTGTCACCTTTCATTAGAGCCCAAGATCAAGCTTCTATATTGAATCATTCAAAAGTTACAGACGTTTTTCCAAACTGTGCCATTTGGCACAATTTGGCACAGTTCAAAAACGCCTGGGAACAACCTGAGAAAAAAGCTGTGTAATATATTCATTTTTTGTGGTATTGTTACAAAATTTTGTAACAAAATTAACACTTGGTTAACATTTCTGTTGCATTTTCCAGCCCGTATCTGACAGCTGTGTGTTATTTGCAAGCATTTGTATCCAAAAAACACCCAGGCAAACTTTATTTTCTTCAAGTTCAGTATGTTTAGATGACTGTTACTCAGTGGCAGGAGCACTTAGAGAGATTATGACTGTTTTGCCAAAAAATTCAAAGTGTTTTCTTTTAAATGAGACCAACCCCATGAAGATGCTGCAAAGGGTTGAAGAACAGCTTTTGATTTACTTTGGGTACGTTATTTTTAGGCGTTTTTAGGGAAATTGACCAGAGTGCAAGGGGTTAATTAGCTCCACCCATACCCCCACCCACCAGTAGTGTATGCAGCAAGGCTCCCCGTCTGACCTGAGAACATCGACTGCTTTTCTAAACAATGGTCAACTTGCCTCCCTCCTCTGGAGGCGGGGGTGGGGGGTGTTTGATGTCTCCTCCTCCATCTTTCTTTGCGGGAGGACCCCTTCACTGAACTGAGTCAAATTAATGCAAAATGGGCGGGTTCTGAAGTATTGTGCGAGGGAACCAGCAACAGTGTTCACCTCCTTGTTTAACACCTCCTTAGAACAGGCCACTTTTTCAACTTGCCTTAAGTCTGCGATAGTTGTCCCGATACCCAAACAGTCTGCAGCTTGGGTCATTGAATGATTTTCGCCCAGTTGCCTGACACCTATTGCAGTGAAGTGCTTTGAGTGGCTTGTGTTTGCACACATACAGTAAAAAGGAACATCTCTCCTTCCCTGGACCAATTGCAGTTTGCTTACAGGACAAACAGGTCTATAGAAGATGCTGTCTCACTGGCCCTTAATACTGCTCTGTCAAACCTGGATCAGTGGGACAGTTATGTGCGGATGCTGTTCATAGAC
Organism: Pholidichthys leucotaenia; assembly: GCA_020510985.1. Taxonomy (NCBI): domain Eukaryota; kingdom Metazoa; phylum Chordata; class Actinopteri; order Cichliformes; family Pholidichthyidae; genus Pholidichthys; species Pholidichthys leucotaenia. The sequence continues at coordinate 59,042,973 of CM035837.1, read as the reverse complement.
TATAGTTCTACCTTCAGTACTATTCTTCCTAATAGCCTGGTCATTGAACTGATCAACCTAGGAATCAACTCTCATTTGTGCAACTGGGTACTGGATTTCCATACCTGCAGACCTCAAACAATACGTGTAGGAGAACAGCTGTCCTCCCCCATAACACTGAGCATTTGGGCCCCGCAGGGCTGTGTCCTGAGTCCACTCTTATTCTCCCTTTACTTACAGTATGACTGCAAACCTACAGATCCATCTAACACGGGGTCACCAACTAAAAGTGCAAGAGGTCCGATAAGTCAGTCCTCCTCCCCAGCTGAGGTCCGAATTAGGACTGGGGATCTTTAGACACCTCACAATACAGTTATGATTCAGGGTCTCCAATTTGATTCTAATGTGGTGGCCCACCACAATCTACATGGACATTCAATCTTCACACTCAGCTAGGGCAGGAAGCAGAACAATTTGCATACGGACAGAGAGCCCCTGGGGGGACAACCAGAACAATGACTATTGTTATACATCCCTGGATTAAGGAGAGGAAGTCTGGTGCCAGTTAATCACGCGATTGATATGTATTGACTGATATGTATATCAATATGCAAATGTGCCATGCATTCTCTCTTGTCTGTATAAAAGAGCTTACTTTACATGCCTCAGATAAAGCACACACAGGACAGAACACATGACACACACAGCACAACACAGCGCTCAGCACTACATTGTGTCTCATGATGATGGAGGAATAAAACTCTGAAACCTTCAGCTCGTCGCATCTCGCCTGAACTTATTTTTACCTCCACACTAAAATGATTCTCGCATTTTTTTCAGGATTTTATTCCTCTCACTGTGTGACAGCTTGGTACTTTTAAAGCCAAGTGTTTGCAATGACCCATGAATTTACTTCAAACATTGTTTAATAAAAGAAATGGAAGAGAAATGTGGCAAGTCACATGGACAAATTTATCTGAAAATGTGCTTTTAAGAACTGTCATCTTTTCATGGACATTCTTTAAGAAGACCACAGCTGTTTCCAGCAGGCCAATATCATTTGCTTTTACATATTATTTTATTAAGCAGATGTTTTGCTGCTTTTAGTTCTGTATTATTTTTTAAACAAAAAAAAAAATCAAATAAATCCTTTGCTTAATTTCAAATAAAACGTGATAATTGAATCATAATAATACAAGGGAATACTAAATGTGTTTTTGACTCCAAATAAATAGCTGTAAAATTCTGAAATCTATAACTTAAATCCTAAAAATGGAAAGTTTTACAGGAGAACACAAACTAAATTACATACATTTAAAAAGATTAATATTTACAAAACAAAATTTCACAAAAGTCCACCTCTATACTATATTTACAGTATTAAAAAAGTTTCAAACTGTAAGTTTAAAAAAGGGACAGAAAATATAATTAATTCCACAGTACAGAATTCCTTCGGAGTATTTTTTTTTAATATCCACAATGTTTTTATCTTTTTAACCTTGTCTGGGTCTGTCTGGGTAACACTCTGTCACAGCGAGAGAGGAGGTGGATGTGTGTGGAACTTTTCATGTTCAGTAACACACAGAGCAAATTATTGTTTTGACATGATATCAGAGGGTCCCGGAAATTACCTCCATAAACAACGTCGTGCTGGCCCAATAGGGATGCTGTTCCAGGAAGGTGTGGAGGACCCACGTGGACCTTCCGTCAACAAAACCCCGGGTAGACCCGTGCCATCACAGGCAGCCAGAGTGGCAGTGGATACAATTTCACAGCAGCGTTTCATTCCGTGGGTTACACTGGGAAGGAAGCGTGGCTGTCCACCTGCTGTATCCCATGGAGAACGTCCAGTGTCCCATGCTATAAAATGTCCAGGTGGTCGCCGTCGATACAGCACTTGAGTTCCGCTTTTTCGTTCGGTTAAAACAAAACAGTATAATTTTTACCCAAATTATATGAAAAAGCTTCGGAGTCCTGACGGAGGACTCTTGTGGTCCGGATCCAGACCGGAGTCTGCCAGTTGGTGACCCCTGATCTAACATCATAAAAAAGTTTGCTGATGATACCATCGTGATAGGCCGTATCACTGAAAAGAATGAGACAGCCTACAGAAGGGAGGTATAGAATTTGGGGAACTGGAGCCAGGACAACAGCCTCATTCTCAATTTAAAGAAAACAAAATAAATTTTTATGGACTTTAGGAGGCAAAATCACAACGACCACCTTCCTATTAATATCACTGGAGACAGTGTAGACTTATAAGTATTTAGGTGTCCACATTAGCCACAACCTGAAATGGACAGTGAACACCACAGTGATGGCCAAGAAAAGACTTCAGAGGCTTTACTTTCTGAGGTGTTGGAAAAAAGCTCAACTTTCCCAGCAGCTTCTTATTAACTTCTACAGGTGTGCCATAGAGTCCATCATTACATACTGCATTACAGTATAGTACCTTGGTTGCACCCTGGAGAATAGGAAGGCCCTCCAGCGCATCATAAAAACAGCAGAGGATCACAGGCTCACAGCTGCTATCCTTGGAGGAGAGCTATAGATCTCACTGCAGTAGCAAAGCTGTAAGCATTTGCAAGGATCCAGCTCATCCTGAACACAGCTACTTTACACACTTGCCATCTGGTAAGCGTTACAGGACCCTGTATGCCCGCACCAGCAGACTGAAGAATAGTTTCTATCCTAATGCTGTCACACTAATGAATAGTCTCAAACTTTTAATTTCTTCAAACTGAATTTATTTGTATTGATTTTATATGGACTGCTGCACGTAAGCATGCACGTACAAATGCACATATGCACGTACAAATGCACATATTCACAGCTGGACTCACCCTCATTGGGTTGTAATCAGTTATGTGTTATTTTTGTGATACATTAGATGTGCAATAGCGTGACCTGCGTATTTTACTCTGTATATCAGCATTGTGAATTACACACATATTTACGTATAGTCAGCTGCACAAACTAATTTTGAAGAAATTACTCTGGACGAGGAGGTAGAATAATGGTATTTTAATGGTATTCTTATTAAATGGTATTTTATTGTATTTGTAGCTGATGTTGCGAGATTTCTACTTCTATTTTTATGTTTACTTAATATGTTGAGTGGTGGCATCTTAGTTCTAGGTCTGCTCTAAACAGTGTCTCGTTGTGCTTGTGTGCAATGACAATAAAGTTATTCAATTTAATGGACGGGTGGTGGTCTTGGCACCTTCATCCCCTGAGAGCAGACGTCTCTCTCTGGTTCGGCCTTCTGACTGTGTGCCTCCCATTCCCCTGTGGGCACCTCCAGCAGCCGGTGGACTCCACTCTCCGAGCTGAACATGCCTCGCAAGTGCTACGGGGCTCCAGAATGTGGTAGCCTCAGCGGTGGAAAACGGCAGCCACGGTTGGTTTGCTCCGTCCCCGGGAAGGGACGCTGACAGTCAGCATGATCAGTGGTAGGTACAATTTGAGCCGGTCCTCTCAGCATTATTTCACTAGCCCCATTCAAGCCTCCCCCCACTCCCTCCTCTCTGCCTCTCATCCGTTCTCTCTCTGCCTCGAATCCTGCTTGCACCTCAGCTACTCCCTCTTCCCCCGAGAGAATCAAGTAGGGGTCTCAGTGCTTAGCCTGATTGGTTAATGTTATAACCAATCAGGGTAAGCAGGAATGCTTATGTAGCTAGAAACGCTCTGTCCAAAATTTCCCGTTTGGGGGTGGGGGTGGGGGCGTTCCTTAACTGCAAATTCACATCAGAAAAACACAGACTTGGGACTGTGGTCAGATTTTGCGCTGGATTTGTTGTGTAAGTCACAAAAAAACACATTACAGACCTGTTAACAACAGAAAAATCTTTATTTTTGCCAGTGTCACTTTAAAGAGAAATCCAATCAATTGGTCCTTGTTTCATTCTCAACTTCTGCTGACAAATGCATCAAAATCTGTACCTGTTGAGTTTTTTTTTTTGTTAACAGACACACAAGTGTATATTATTTACACTTTTCCCTTGGTTTGATTTGTACAGAAATAAACTAAATTAAACTAAACACACAAATGAATGACGGTGAAGTCATTAACCTCCTTGGTGGAGATTAACAACTATTTAGCAGACTTTCATTATATTTCATGCAAACTTCTTATGGCCATGGATGTCTTTTATATGCAGGAAAAGAATTTAGCAATGTGTGTGCTGTTTCGCATAAGGCATACAGGCTAGAGTAGTTGCCAGTGACAACGGATGTGAAGAAGCAGGGGTAAAAGTTGGTTGCAAAGAAGCTCGAGGATGTGCAGTAAGTGTTTACAGTCCTAAGAAAATTAAAGGTGTTGTATGGGGTTTCAAGAGTCGTACTTTTGATTCTTCTCAAAAATGAACAGAGTTTGTAGGGATGGAGTTCTTTTTTGACTAAATTGATTCCAGAAGTTCCATTATACAGCGGGGAAAATAAGTATTGAACCCGTCAACATTTTTCTCATTAAATATATTTCTTATGGAGCCATTGACCTGAGATTTTCACCAGATAGCAGTAATAACCCAAGTAATCCATACAGTACATACAAAGATATCAAGGAAACTGTGTTCAAAAAACAAGTTATGTTTAATAAAGTGGAATGATGCAGGGAATAAGTATTGAACACGCTTGGCGAAATTCATTTAATATTTAGTAGAAAAGCCTTTGTTGGTAATAACAGCTTCCAGCTGCCTCCTGTATGGAGAAACTAGGCGCAGGTATTGCTCAGCAGTGATTTTAGCCCATTCTTCCACACAAACTGTCTTCAAATCCGAAGGTTCCATGGGTGTCTTCTATGAACTCTGATCTTCAGTTCGTTCCATAGATTTTCTATTGGATTCAGGTCAGGTGACTGACTGGGCCATTCCAGCAGCTTTATTTTCCTTCTCTGGAGCCAGCTGAGAGTTTTCTTGGCTGTGTGTTTGGGATCATTGTCTTGCTAAAGTGTCCACCTTTGTTTCATCTTGAGCATCTTGGGAGATGGCAACAGGTTCTTATGAAGGATGTCTCTATACATGTGTCCATTCATCTTTCCTTTAATTATATGAAGTCTGCCTGTACCATGTGCCGAAAAACACCCCCACACCAGGATGCTTCCACCTCCAAACTACACTGTTGGTATGGTGTTTTTGGGCTGATGTGCAGTGCCATTTCTCCTCCTTTTCTCCTCCTCCATTTCTTTTTGGCATCCAAAAAGTTCAGTTTTGGTATCATCTGACCAAACTATATTCTCCCAGTATTTTACTGGCTTGGCCAAATGTTATGTAGCAAACTTTAAATGAGCTTCAACATGCTTTTTCTTCAGCAATTGAGTCTTGCAAGGTGAGTGGGAATAGAGCCCACATCAGTTGACTGTATTACTTATTTTCTTTGAAACAGCAGTACCTGCTAACTCCAGGTCTTTCAGGAGCTCTCCACGAGTGTTTTTTGGCTCTTGGATAACTCTTCTAAAAATTCTTTTGACAATTCCTTTCAGAAATCTTGTGAGGAGCTCCTGGTCATGGCTGGTTTATAGTAAAATTATGTTCTTTCCACACCGAATGATGGCTCCAACAGTGCTCACTGGAACATTCAGCAGTTTAGAAATGCACCTGTAACCAATGCCATCATTATCATCATTATCATCATCATTTTTTTTTTTTTTTTTTTTTGAATGCAAAAGATGCAATAGACTTACACAATGGTCCTCTCCGGCATACAACTAGGAACATACCGGTCGCTATGGAGGGTGAGAATATGTATGGGCACATAATCATACCATGTAGGATAACTAAATAGACGGTTATGCTGTTTCATCCCACCTAGCAACAATGCTCTGCACTGTGTGTGTTTATATATTTACATATTTATTCCATCTAGCTACAATGCTCTGCACTGGGTGTGTTTATATTTATATATCTATATATTTATTCCATCTAGCTACAATGCTCCGCACTGTGTTTTTATATATCTACATATTATTCCATCTAGCTACATTGCTCCGCACTGTGTGTGTTTATATACTTGCATATTTATTCCACCTAGCTGCAATGCTCCATACTGTGGGTGTTTATATATTTACATATTTATTCCATCTAGCTACAATGCTCTGCACTGTGTGTTCATATATTCATATATTTATTCCATCCAGCTACAATGCTCTGCACTGTGTGTCTGTGTGTGTGTGTGTGTATATATATATTTTATAGTAATATGTACATATGTATATTAGCTGCTCTTGCTTGCTTGTTTTTTCTTGCCTTCTGATTGTTGCTCTGAGTGTTGCTATCCCTGTGCTGTTGCAATCCTGGAATTTCCCCGTTGTGGGACTAATAAAGGCTTATCTTATCTTATCTTAATAAGGTTGTGAAGGTCTAGAGCAGGGATGTCCAATCATGTGCCATGGAGGGCCAAGACCCTGCAGGCTTCACCTCCAACCAGTGTCTTCAACAGCAGCTTCCACTGAATTTCTTCCCACTGATTGCTGAAGTGACACCTGCTGAAGAGACTGGGTAGAAGAGAAAACCTGCAGGGTCTTGGAACCTCCATGGCACATGACTGGACACCCTTGGTCTCGAGAGAGCTCTGTGCTTCTACACATCATGAGTTCTTTGTGGTGTGTCAATCTGATATTCACAGACCTTTTTAAAGGCTACCAGTCAGGACTTAATCATCCATCCATTCATCCATCTTCTACTGCTTTTCCGGAGGTCCGGGTCGCGGAGGCAGCAGTTCAAGCAGAGAAGCCCAGACTTCCCTCTCCCCAGCCACCTGCTCCAGCTCTTCAGAGAAGATACCAAGGCGTTCCCAGACCAGCTGGGAGACATAGTCTCTCCACCGAGTCCTGGGTCTGCCCCGGGGTCTCCTCCCAGTGGGACGTGCCTGAAACACCTCAAGTGGGAGGCGACCAGGAGGCATCCTAATCAGATGCCCATACCACCTCAACTGACTCCTTTCAATGTGGAGGAGCAGCGGTTCTACTCTGAGCCTCTCCCGGATGACTGAGCTCCTCACCCTATCTCTGAGGGTGAGTCCAGCAATCCTACAGAGAAAGCTCATTTCAGCCGCTTGTATCCGCGATCTCGTTCTTTCGGTCATTACCCAAAGCTTGTGACCATAGGTGAGAGTAGGAACGTAGATTGACTGGTAAATCGACAGCTTTGCCTTAGAACTAAGCTCCCTCTTCACCACAACAGACCGGTACAACGTCCGCATCACTGCAGATGCTGCTCCAATCCGTCTGTCGATCTCTCGCTCCATTTTCCCCTCACTCGTGAACAAGACCCCAAGATACTTAAACTCCTCCACTTGGGGCAGGAGCCTGTCCCCAACCTGGAGAGGACAATCCACCTTTTTCCGGCTGAGGACCATGGACTCGGACTTGGAGGTGCTGATTCTCATCCCAGCCGCTTCACACTCAGCGGCAAACCGTCCAACTTTAGAGGGATCACACTCCTCAGCCTCCCTGGGAAGGTCTATGCCAAGGTACTGGAGAGGAGAGTCCGGCCGTTGGTCGAACCTCGGATTCAGGAGGAGCAATGTGGTTTTCGTCCTGGCCGTGGCACATCGGACCAGCTCTTTACCCTCTCGAGAATTCTTGAGGGTTCGTGGGAGTTTGCCCAACCAGTTTACATGTGTTTTGTGGACTTGGAGAAGGCATTTGACCGCGTCCCTCGTGGATCTTTGTGGGGAGTGCTTCGGGAGTATGGGGTATCGGGCTTGTTGTTACGAGCTATTCGGTCTCTGTACGACCGTTGTGAGAGTTTAGTTCGTATTGCCAACACTTGGTCGGAGTCATTCCCAGTGAGAGTTGGACTCCGCCAGGGCTGCCCTTTGTCACCAATCCTGTTCATAATTTTTATGGACAGGATTTCTAGGCGCAGCCAGGGAATGGAGGGTGTCATGCTTGGTGACCACAGGATCTCATCTCTGTTGTTTGCAGATGATGTTGTCCTGTTGGCTTCATCCAGCAATGACCTACAGCTCTTGCTGGGACGGAAATGAATTTGCACTGATGGGGGATGGAATAGCTTCCTAAATTCTGGTGAATTTCAGCTGGTTTTTTGGCTTTCTATGCCTGTTTTCACCTCTTTTTTTCATGTGTTCAATACCTATTAGATGGATGGATGGATGGATGGATGGATGGATGGACTTTGTTAATCCCAAAATGGGAAATTATAGATTACAGACTTATTCCCTGCGTCATTCCACTTTATTAAATATAACTTGTTTTGTGAACGCAATTGCCTTGATTTCTTTGTATGTATGGATTACTTGGGTTGTTACTGATATCTGGTGAAAATCCCTGGTCAATGGCTCCATCAGAAATACTACTGCATGCCCGTAGAAAGCAAGTATTCCTGTCTGAAACAGGTAGCCCAATCAGGCCCCAAATGTAGGCTGTGTTTGAAAGTGTAATATAGAGGTGCACCCTATATGTAGGAAATCACACATGTTAGATTTTGACAAATATGATAATTGGGACAGCCAATATTAGCCACTGTTTAAGAACTGCTTGTTTATTTTTTTGTCAGGTCACTTATTTGTGTGATCTTATATGACTTACAGTATATTCATAATAGTGTTTCTTGCACTATAATGCTGGGGAATGGGAGTTGTTCAATCACCATTATAATTTAGTTTATACTTGTGCATGCCCGTAGAAAGCAAGTATTCTTGTCTAAAAACAGGCAGGCCGATTAGGCTTTACAGGCCCAAATATAGGCTGTGTTTGAAAGTGGAATACAAAGAGGTGTAGCCTATATGTAGGCAATCACACACATTAGACTTTGACAAATATAAAAGGGACTGAACTCTAATATTTATTTGATTGTGTGAATATTTTTACAGAATTATTGAAAATGACTGGGACGTCCAGTATTAGCAATTTTTTTTTTGTATACTTTATTGATCCCCAGAGGGGAAATTGAGGGCATCCACCTGGATGGATGAAGCAGCCACGGTACGGCGCTATCCCTTTACCATTCACACACACATTCACACCTAGGGCCACTTTTAGAGTCTCCAATTAACCTAACCTGCATGTTTTTGGCCTGAATGTTTAAGAACCCTTGTTTATTTGTTTGTCAGACTTATTTGTCTGATCTTTTATGACTTATATTCATAAGTGTTGTATCTTGCACTTTGGGGAATGGGAGTTGTTCAGTCAGCATTATAATTGTTTTAGTTTATATGTGTAGTTTATAGTCTATCATCAATAAGCTCATGCAGTACTATAACAGGACAAGTTTACAAATATTTAAGACCCATTGTAGTGCATCCTTTTATACACTACTCACAAAAAGTTACCGGGCTGCACCGTGGCGCAGTGGTTAGCACTGTGGCAGCACAGCTTTACCCTCGGCCGGGGGAGCGCAAGGATCGTGGGTTCGATCCCAGCCCCCGACCAACAGTGATCTGTGTGGAGTTTGCGTGGGTTTACTCCGGGATTTCTCCGGTTTCCTCCCACACGCCAAAAACATGCAGGTTAGGGAGTTAAGGGGCGCTTGCGCACGCAGTGACCGGCAGCTGGTGGCTTGTCACCAGACTGCAAAACAAATCTACCTACGGGTACAAAATAAGTAACAAAAAAAAAAAAGTTAGGGATATTCAGTTTCTGGGTGAAATTTCACGATGCACCTAAAATGCACAATAACCTTTACAGGTGAACTTAATTTGACCTTCTCTAAACTTTTGAATGCACATGTCCAGCTGTTCAGTGTTTCAGTACTTTTTGCATAACTTGCTGTTCTCTAACAAGGTGCCTAACAGCAAAATTCACAACAGGTGTTTGATCCATGAATAAACCAATAAATGTTCTGGTTCAATTAGAACTGGTATTTAAACAGTCTTCTTCATCATGCTGTCCACATTTTGACGTTATGAGACCAAGATGACACCTAACAGGTGATCAACAGTACCTCACCATTGCGAGGCTTCAAACAGGATGTTGTGAGGGAAGTAACCACTGAGCTTAGAGTGTCACAGAGTGTCAGCAGCAGGTTGCAACAGAGATACAGAGAGACTGGAAGAGTCACAGAAAGGCACAGAAGTGGACATCCTTTGGCCACATCCCACGCTGATGACCGCTTCATTATGAACAAAGCCCTGCGGAACCGGATGATGAATGCCCTTCAACTTCAGGCTCATTTAAGGGAGGTGAAAGGAACCCAAGTGTCATGTCAGACCATTTGAAACCATTTACATCGGCGTGATCTGTGTGCTAGACGACCTGCAAGGGTGCCTGACCACACCACCACGCACAGGCGTCATCATCTTGCATGGGCCAGGGAGCATTTACGCTGATGAGGGACCAGTGGACCTCAGTGCTGCTCTCTGATGAAAGTTGATTCACACTGAGCAGAACTTATGGCCACCAACGATGTTGGCGACATCAAGGAGCGCGCTATGCATCAGTCACTGTTGAGCCTTTGGTGGTGGTGGTGTTACTACAGTCTGGGCAGGTGTGTCTAGTCAATACAGAACTGCCCTACACCTTGTGAATGGTACAGTGTCAAGCCAATACTTCCTGAATAACATCATTAATCCAGTCATTGTGCCCCTGCATGAACAACACAGGCCTAATTTCATCTTCATGGATGACAGTGCTCCAGCTCACTGAGGTTGCATTGTTAGGGAACGGCTGCTGAAGGCTGGAGAACCTCAAATGGAGTGGCCTGCACTTTCTCCAGACCTGAATCCCATAGAAAACTTATGGGATCAGCCGAGTCACAGTGTAGAGGCTCTTAACCCTGCACCGAACAACCTCAATGACCTGAGGGCCGCCCTTCAAGAAGAGTGGAATGCTATACCTCAGCAGACAATAAGTCAACTTGTGAACAGCATGAGACGTTGTTGTCAAGCTGTAATTGATGCTCAAGGGCACATGACAAGTTATTGAGACATTGACACTTCTTGTTGTGGTATACCCACCACTGTTGTTGGCTTTTGTTTCAATGAATTGAGATGAGAAAATCACCATTGCATGTTTCTACTTAAATGCCCTACTTTCATGATATATCAGTGTAGCATGAACTTTTACATTTTCCATAAAGTTCACCCGAAAGCCAGATATCCCTAACTTTTTGTGAGTAGTATATTTTAGCAATATTATAAGTACAGAACACCCAACATTTGGCTGCAACTGCTGCATCAGTGTTGCCCATTTGTCAGTCAATAAAAAATGATTTATTTCTTTAATTGGGCGTTTTTTGTCACGTTCGTTGTTTAGTCAAACCGTGCGCATATGATATACAGTTGATCTGGCCACTCTGCTCCACAATCATGGTGGTATTATTAACTTTTAATTTTTAGACAGCCGTGCACCTGGAGGAGCGCCATGTTTAACCCATGGTGCCATAAAGGACAGCGGCGGCACAGGTGATGCAGCAGCCGAGACTCCGTCCCATTAATTTGGCAGACATGGCTTGGCTGCCTGTGAAGGATTGCAATAAGCCGGTCCGGCTGCCCCCCCCACCCCGTGTTCTCCACATATCGATGGCCGAAACGCAAAACCTCCTATCTGAAAAATGCACTTTTTTGAGAAAACTAAAAAAACACTTTGTTTTCTTGCAGAATGCTATGCTATTTTTTTTCATCAGAATAATTTTCTGTCACAATAAAGGGTGGGACTGTCTTGCAGACAGATATAAACAGCTTTCCTTGTTCTCATCATCCAAAGCAAAATCCGCAAATCAGAGAATCCTGCAGATAAGTTTTGCTTTTCAGCTGTCGATATGCCGAACTATCCTTTAGAGCAGGGGTCACCAACGTGGTGCCAGCGGGCACCATGTCGCCCGCAGGGACCACATGTGTCGCCCGCAGGCCTGTTCTAAAAATAGCACAACTCGCAAGTGAGCTGCAGATGTAATTTTTTCTGCCGCTATTTTTTATTTTATATTTTTTATATTTTTTAAAATCACACTTGCATTTATATAGATTTTAAAATGACAATGTCTTAAAAATAAAAAAAATGAAAATATGTTTATTATACGTAAAGTTAAGGTGAACTCTGACCTAGTTCAAAGGTCAGTATTGTGCGCATGACAAAACCTTCGCGCTTGTGGAGCGTAAGCTTAGCTAGCGGGCAGTTAAGATGGTGAGCGCAGTGCGGTTTCCAAGCCCAAAAACATGGCAAAAAAAAGACAGAAAATTTATCATTTTCAAAGTGAGCGGGAGGAAGAGTTCTTTTTTACTACCGTGAAAGGAAGCTGCGTGTATTTCATTTGCGGGGATTGCGAAGCGCCACTTCACTACCCACTCTTTTTTTTTTTTTGGACTTAACTTGTACCCGTAGGTAGATTTGTTCTGCAGTCCGGTAACAAGCCACCAGCCGCTGCGTGTGCAAGCGCCCCTTAACTCCCTAACCTGCATGTTTTTGCATGAAAAATGAGAACATGCAAACTCCACACAGATCATTGTTGGCCGGGATCGAACACACGATCCCCCGGCCGAGGGTAAACTGCTGCCGCGGTGCTAACCACTGCGCCACCATGCATATAAGCACTCTCAGTGCTTGTTTAGCGTCTTCTCATGAAAGGACAGTGCTGGTTATTACTCCAGCATGATTCTTGGCAAGAACTGTATGGATATAATTCCAGTGAAGAAGAACACACAAAAGTGTGTTTATTAAATGTAACAGATTTTGAGCAGAATTGCAGCAGATTTGTTCAGTTAAAAATGTGATAAGATTTATTTAATATGAAAGTTGATTTTTCTTAAATGTTGCATAACTTTTTCAAACATGGTTCAACATAGTTCATGAATTAAAAGGGTTTAGTTTTTTATGGTTAAAAGGGACTGGTGAAAACTGGACATTTTTTTATGAAATGTAGAAGGGATCATCTGAACAATTGCTGAGATTAATAAAAATAAAGTGTTGAATATTGATCTTGTCTGTTACCCACTCTAAGTTATTGATAATTATTTATTTATGTGTATATATATATATATATGTATATATACACACACACACAATTTTTTATTTTAGAGGAGTGTGTCAAGCTGGTGCCCTTCACATGACTCGATACCCATGAAGTAGCTCTTGGTTTCAAAAAGGTTGGTGACCCCTGCTTTAGAGCTATGCAGCAGCCAGGACTCATGGTGTGCTGTTTAAAGGGAAAAAGGAATTTGCAGCATCCAGTAAATGTGCTGTTACTGTGTGCCTGCTTGTCTGACGGTTTCACCCCCCCTCCCCAAAAAAAAAAAAAAAAAAAAAAATTGAAGTTGAGCAGTCAGAGCCGACAAAATTACGATCCAGTGATAAAGGGAATAATTGAACAGGTTTCTACCTTGGAGCTACCCTATAATGGCATATTTGTAGCGTTTTTATTCACAGGAAAAACCCTACAGAGCTCTGCTCAGCTGCTGTCTGCAGCGAATACACACACAGAGCTACAGCAACTTTATAGTATAAAGTTGAGCAACTCCATACTTGGGGATGCACACCCTCATAACCTCAGTAAAGCACTTATAAAACCTTTGTTTGTGAAGCACTATTGTGATTGACAGGTCGTGATGCTGTGTGTTATCCAGTCAGCATGGTCGTGATGCCGTGTATTGTCCAGTGAGCATGGCCGTGATGCAGCGTATTATCCAATGAGCACGGAGTCAATCCGAAACGCCGCCCACACTTCTTGAAGCCAGGCATTAAGACAGAGCGGTGGTTAAACTTTTATTTACAAAAATGACATATTTTGACTGAGTGACTCCATATTCAGGGATGCACACCCTTGTAACCTCAGCAAAGCACATTTAAAATCTTAGGCCAGTCTGACAAACAGTTTGAGAGCTATCTGAGGAACACATACACATAGACAGACACACAGACAGAGATATCTTGCATCATTCTATACTAGTGCATACCCGTGCATGCCCGTAGAAACCAAGTATAAGCAAATATTTCTGCATGCCCGTTGAAAGCAAGTGTAAGCAAGCATTTCTGCATGCCTGCCTTTGATCTTTGACATGGTTACCATGGCAACAGTAACCGCGGTGATGCTTGCCTTTGATCTTTGACATGGTTACCATGACAACAGTAACCATGGTGAAACCTGCCTTTGAGCTTTGACGTCACCACTCGTTCAGTGATGCCTGCCTTTGATCTTTAGTGATGTCATAGCGAGCCCTATGATCTTTTAGCGAGTTCTATGATCGTGACAGACAGACAGAGATTTCTTGAATTATATCCACCTTATTCCTAGGCCCCATGATGCCTTGCGTGAATTATGGTAGCAACTTTTGGTGCTAGTTTAGAACATATGATTGTCACTGAAACGGGACACTTTTCCTTGTTAAAAGACAATGACTTCGGCATCAGAAATGCGGGAACATGGCCACTTGCACCTCAAAACAGTAACATAATCATACCACTTCCCACGACTATTGAGGGATGGGAAAATGACGTTAAAAAGTGGCCTCATACACAGTAGCTCCATTAGTTAGCGCCGCTGCTAATATGCTAATGATGTAAACAGATGACCTTTGCTGGTAAAATGAGTCACTTTGAGGACATTTTCAAAACTGATGTAAAGTTATTTCCATAGTCTGTATTGAAAGACCTTCAAAATGATATTTAATTTGTAGGTAGTGTGCAAAAACTGACACAGAAAAAGATGATTTGTTTATATTTTAGCTAGGTGGAAAACACGTTCGATCAGTCGGGAGTTAGGTCTTCCACAAAAACATAGGTATTTTTAGAAAGTACAATTTCTAAGCTCTAGAATGATACCAGACACTCATGAGGGGTTTACTGGGACTTTGCCGCTACCAAACAAAGAAAAAACCATGATTTATGACTTCTTGTTGCCTTTACTCATAATGACGCAGTGCACATTCTGACTCATTTTGCCAGCATGGGCCACAGTATCAATGTCTCCACCACAATAAAGCTGGCTGCATTTTGTTAAAATATGTTGGACATAATCAGATTTACCTCAGAGCAGATGTAGAATCTAGTCAGAGCCACAAAGAAGAATCCATTTATACAGTCTATGGCACAACCACAAACACCAGCAAGTGCCATAACGATGCCAAAACATTCAAAAAATACAAAAACTAGAAGAGCTGAAATTAGCTGCCACTTGAGTGCAAAACACGTACGTATGTGGACTATACATTAAAATGAATTTGGAAAAGTTTTAAAAACACTATTTTAAATGCCCCCGCTACTCCACTCAAACTGACTGATTTAACACTTGGTCAGCCGAAACCAGAAGTTCCGTCCATAATTGTTCCTACAGCGGCACCCCCAGGAATAAGGTAGATATAGAGTGATATAGTTCAAGAAAATCTGTGTGTTCTTCTTTTAGATTTGATTGGCGGTTGGCAACCAGCTTACAGGTGCAATACCGCCACGTACTTCACTCTATATCATCACTCTGGCACTGCAGAAATCTCTGTCTGTGATGTCTGTGTATCACGATCACAGGACTGTGTGTGTTACAATCATAGGACTTGCTATGACATCATCAAAGTCACGATCATGGGACTCTGTGTGTGTCACAATCATAGGACTCTATGACATCAAAGATCATAGGGCTCACTATGACATCATCAAAGATCAAAGGACTCGCTATGACATCAAAGATCATAGGACTCGCTATGACACTTTCTACAGGCATGCAGAAATGCTTGTTTACACTTGCTTTCTACCTCTGTACAAAAAACGGTGTCAAAAGGCTGAACCATTCTTTGTGTAAATATGTCCAAAGTCTGCTTTTGACTGAGTTATGTAATTCAGTATGGCTGCCGCGGCATTATGCAAATTAGATGCGTAAAATCACTCCTATCTGAAACTTTGGATCATATTTTACATCTTTCTAACTGACAGTAAGCCATTATCTCTTACCACTTTCAAGTTATAGCCTTGGAAATCTGAACTATTTTATTGACAAAAAATATTTACCGCTCTTGACCACCTGGGGTTATGTCGCAATTCGGCGACAGTCACAAACAAAGCCTTAATAGTTTTCAAGTTTGAAATATTCTAAAAATACATATGATAAGATAAGATAAGCCTTTATTAGTCCCACAATGGGGAAATTCCAGGATTGCAACAGCACAGGGATAGCAACACTCAGAGCAACAATCAGAAGGCAAGAAAAAAAACAAAAAAACAAAAAAAACAAAAAAAAAAAACAAGCAAGCAAGAGCAGCTAATATACATATGTACATATTACTATAAAATATATATATACACACACACACACAGACACACAGTGCAGAGCATTGTAGCTGGATGGAATAAATATATGAATATATGAACACAGTGCAGAGCATTGTAGCTAGATGGAATAAATATGTAAATATATAAACACCCACAGTACGGACCATTGCAGCTAGGTGGAATAAATATGCAAGTATATAAACACACACAGTGCGGAGCAATGTAGCTAGATGGAATAATATGTAGATATATAAAAACACAGTGCTGAGCATTGTAGCTAGATGGAATAAATATGTAAATATATAAACACACACAGTGCAGAGCATTGTTGCTAGATGGGATGAAACAGCATAACCGTCTACTTAGTTATCCTACATGGTATGATTATGTGCCCATACATATTCTCACCCTCCATAGCGACCGATATGTTCCTAGTTGTATGCCGGAGAGGACCATTGTGTAAGTCTATTGCATCTTTTGCATCCAAAAAACTATTAGTTTGTTACGTCTTTTTGCTATCTCTGCGAGCAGCCCTGCTTAGGTTGTACAGTCTGACAGCCGTTGGTAGGAAGGACCTACGAAACCTCTCGGTTGTGCACCTGGGATGCACAACCTGATAAAAATTTGTTATGAAACAACAGTTTGACATGGTACCAGAAATGCACATGTACTGCATTACAGTGACTGATAATGAATTTTACCCCAGTCTGTCATTCTTTCTTATTGTATCACGGTTTTGCCAGTAGGAGGAGTCTTAAATTGTGACAGTCATATAGACAGAGATTTGTTGTTTTTTTTGGGTAAAGTGCTGTCACTTGGTGTCGGTTGTTGGAATGAATTAAAACTTATATATAGCTCATTTGACTAGCAGCTTTACTTTAGCCACAGCACAAATATAAAAGCCACTACGTAGTTTCAAAAGCATTAGCGTGCTAACATTAGTATAAATGCTAATATTAGCATGCTAACTTATGAAACAGCTGCATAACATTAGCATGTTAATGTTAGCTAGGGTTGCCAACTTTCTCACAGCCAAATAAGGGACAGAGGGTTTTAACTATTGCTCGGTGCCACAATGTTGTGGACATTAGTGTTGTCATAATACTGGGATTTTTTTACCTTGATAATGTGGTGACACAATAACAGATTGCACTCCAACCAGGACTTGAGGTTGGGGGGGAGAAGGAGGTGAGAGATGGTAATGGTGAAGGTGTGAGCGGAACCAGCGATGGGCGCCATAGCGCTAGGGGGTATTTAACTAAACAAAGAGGTGCCTTCACCCCCGCTGTGACAGGTTTCATACCTGAGAACGCTGGGGCATGAAAGTATTGTGATAAGCCATGCTCTGTGTAGTGTATGTTGATGTGTGTACATGCTGTGTGTCTCATATGTTAATGTTTCTCACCCTGGGTCCCAAAGGTGGGAATAAAGTGGATAAAAGGGGACACTTTGGTACCCAGGGCAGTCTGTTCTATTTGTTGGAGGATAATAAAGTTCTGTGTCGTCAGCTCACTGTCTTGTCTGATTCCATCCTCCACAGTGGTGACCCTGAGAAGTGAAATGGAAAAAGAGCCGAGCTCCTCCATGGGAACAGTCCCGCTGGGGTCTCCCACTGCTGCATGTGCCGTTGTAGTCAGACTCCTGGATCTTTGGCTTCACAACCCAGCCGCTTGGTTTATACACGTGGAAGCCCAGTTCGCCCTCCGCGGAGTCTCAACAGATGACATGAAGTACCATCATGTGGTAACTGTGCTGGTGGCATGCCACCCAGCATGCCATGAGCCTACTCTGAGCCCCACCAGCCCAAGGAAAGTATGATGCTCTCAAGCGGCTGCTGCTGCGCCATTATACCCTTTCAGACGCAGAGAGGGCGGAAAAGCTCCTCACCCGCTCGGAGCTGGGAAACAGATCGGCTGTGGACCTGGTGGAGAGCATGCTTGCGTTGATGGGCACGGACGACAGATCTTTCCTTTTTGCCCACCTCTTCCTCAGAAACCTACCGGCTTCAGCACGAGTGATCCTCGCTAACTCACCGCTGTTGGCGGCCAGGGACTACCGCGCACTGGCAGAGGAGGCAGACTGCATCATCCTGGCAAACAGGGCTCTCAGCATTCAGGCAGTGAGACCTGGATCTCCGGTGGAGCCCGGCGAGGTCGCAGAACTGATGGTGGTGGCCGGGACGGCTGCCAGGAGACATAGGACCGGGACGCTGTGTTTTATCACTGCCGTTTTGGCAAAGAAGCACAACATTGTCTGCTGCTGTGCCACTTCAAGAAAGCCAGAAAATGGGACAGCCAGTGGTCAGTAGCAGCTGTGACCGCTGGCAACAGGGAGAAGCTGCTTTTCACCACGGACACACGCTCTGGGAGATGTTTTCTGGTAGACTCTGGCTCGCAGAAGAGCCTCATTTTGCTGATCAGCGCGGACAGGTTGGCAGAAAGTTGCGGCCCGTCTTTAATGGCTGCAAACTGATCCCACATCAGGACGTTTGGAGAAAGAACAGTGACTGTGTGTTTACATGGACGCAATTACCCGTGGGACTTTGTGGTAGCTGCATGTTCGGTCCCCATCTTAGGTGCTGATTTTCTGTGTGCTTATGGACTATTTACTGTTGCCGACAGGTGTTTAGTAGACACTGTAGCTTTCTCCTCCTTGCCCTGCATAGCTCGGGGAGTTGGGCCACCAACATACGTTAATATTCTAGCTCCAGGGGGTAAGTACCAGCATTTGCTTTCCGAGTTCTCAGCACTCATGATTCCCACCCTTTCCGCTATGGTAACCAAGCACGGGGTCGCATATTTTATCACAATGAAAGGTCCACCTGTGTTCGCGTGCCCTCGCCGACTGGACATGGCTAAACTAGCCAGCGCGTGCAAGGAGTTTGCTAACAGAACGATTTGGTATTGTTAGACGCGCCAACAGTCCTTGGGCATCTTTGCTGCACATGGTACCCAAGGCTGATGGGTTGTGGCGGTTGTGGCGGCTGTGCAGCGATTTCCGACACTTGAACAACGCCACGGAACACGACCGGTATCCCATCCCGCACATCCAGGATTTTTCCGTACACCTGGCTGGAACGTGCATTTTTTTAAAAGTGGATCTGGTCCGTGGTTACCACCAGGTCCCAGTTCACCCATAGGACGTTCCCAAAACGGAGGTAATAACTCCTTTTGGTATTTTTGAGTTATTACGCATGCCGTTCGGGTTGAAGGGCGCAGCGCAAACTTTCCAACATATGATGGACGCGGTGCTCCGTGACTTGCCATTTGTTTTTGTCTACGTAGATGACATTTTGGTTGCTAGCGCATCAGAGGAGGAGCACCTCGCCCATCTCAAACAAGTTTTCCAATGGTTGGAAGCACACAGGCTTATTGTTAATCCGACAAAGTGTCAGTTCGGGCTGCCAGTGATTGATTTTTTGGGCCATTGCATCTCACTGGAGGGCGCAATCCCGCTGCCAGATAAGGTGCGTGCAGTGTTAGATTTTCCATGTCCACAGACCATGAGGGCGTTACAGAAATTTTTGGGGATGGTCAATTTTTACAACTGTTTCCTCCCATGGGCAGCCCAGCTGCTGCAACCACTGTACGACGCGCTCAAAAAAAAGAAGTCCGCGGAAAGCATTGACTGGACCCCCGAGCGGATCTAGGCTTTCACAAATGTCAAAACGGTGCTTGCTAGTGCGGCTTTGCTGGCCCACCCAACCCCGTCAGCGCAGATAGCGCTCACCACAGACGTGTCTGATGTCACGATAGGGGCCGTGGTGGAGCAGTACATCTCTGGTTCATGGCAGCCCCTTGCCTTTTTCAGACGTACTTTGCATGGCAACAAGTGTAAATACAGCACTTTTGAAAAAAACAGATTCAATTCATCAGCTCTCTCCTGGCTCCCAGATGGCTGCCTGACTCTCCCCTTGCACCCAGTTATTGGTTTCATTCCCTCCCACACATCTTTAGCATTGTTTTGCCTGAGTTTATCTTCCAACTTCCTCCTATAATTGTCCTTGCACCTCCTCAGCATCTCTCTCAGCTCATGCTGCACTCCCATCAGCTTGTCTCCAGCCCTAAAAGCTCTTCTTTTTGTTCAGAAGTTCTTTCATGTCACTCGTGACCCATGGTCTGTTGTTGGAGAAGCAGTGGACAGTCTGAGCTGGCATGATCATGTCGTCACAGAATCTAGTGTATTCAGTGATGCAGTTGGTCATATTGTCTATGTCCACCCCATGCGGTTCACAGAGTACGCCCCAGTCTGTCATTGCGAAGCAGTCCTGCAGTGCATCAGCAGTCTCCTGTGTCCATCTCCTCACAGTCCATGTATAAGCAGGCTGTCTTTGCACAAGGGGAACATACTTGGGTGTTAATATGACCATGCAGTGATCTGATTTGCCAATGGGGGGTAGAGCTGTTGCACTATATGCACCTCTGACATTGGCATACAGAAAATCCAGTGTTTTGTTTCCTCTGGTGGGACAGTCAACAAACTGGGGAAAGTTTGGTAATGTTTTTCCCACTGAGACATGATTAAAATCACCCGTGATGGGCATAAATGCATCTGAGTGCTTCTCCAGTAATGTGGCCGCAGTGGAGCTGATGACGTCACAGGCCACTGCTGCGTCAGCTGACGGAGGGAAGTAGACAATAATTAAGGCACACTTCATTTCTCGTGGCAAATAATAAGGTTGCATACTCACAGCCAGCAGTTCAGTGTCTGGGCTGCAGCACTTTTCCTTCACATAAATATGTCCAGGATTACATCACTTTTCATTCACAAAAAGTGCCACTCCTCCTCCCCTCTTTTTCCTGCTGCTTATCACGTCTCTGTCCCCCCATATAGGCTTGAAGCCAGGTATCTCTACGTTAACATCCGGGATCTGTGAGTGTAACCATGTCTCTGTGAAACACGATACTACACTCAGGATACTCCTTTTGCGTCCTGACCAGCGCTGTAAGCTCATCTGTTTTATTTCTGAGTGATCGCACGTTCCCAGTGACGACCATCGGTACAGTCGGCTTATGCTTGCTTCTCCTCCTCCTCACCTTAGCTCCAGCCCTTCGCCCGCGGCGTCTCTTCTTTAGCTCATCCGGGATGAGGGGCTTTGCTCCGAGCAGCAGCGCTGGCCTCCTCAGCACAATCAGCTGTTCGCGTGTGTAAACAATGCGTCCGCCCCCACCTCTGTTGATCTCCATCGCCCAAGGAAGAGAAAAAAACTAGAGAAAGACGGAGCTAAAATAGAACAAAAAGTTGGTCCAGTCTTAATCCAAGTCTTCTTACCGAGCCCTGGTTAATAAGAGACACACTATATACAGGAATAAGCAGATAAAAACAAAGACACGAGAGAGTTGCTGCTGGTACGGCTGCCCTGCTTCCAGCGCCATTGTGTCATTCTTCTACTTCCACTTCCTCCTTTGGCTCGAGGGCCGCGAGTTCACCGCATTTGTTGATCACAAACCACTAACGTACGCAATGTCCAAAGTTTCGGAACCGTGGTCGGCTCTGCAGCAACAACACTTGGCTGCAATCTCGGAGTTCACTACCAACATTCAACACGTAGCCGGTAAGCTTAATGTTGTGGCTGACTGCCTGTCGTGCGCATTAGTCTCCCCGGTCTACATGGGGATCAATTTTTCCACTATGGCCTCCGACCAAACCGGGGATGCAGACATTTGTGCGCTCCAGTCTGAAGCTACCGGATTAAAATTGGAGAGCAGGGTGGTGCAAGAAGGGTGCCCCGAGCTCTTGGCGCCGCCGCGTTTTTGAGTCTGTCCACTCCTTTTCACATTCCAGCATGTGAGCCTCGGTTAAACTGGTGGGGGCCAAATTTGTCTGGCCTCACTTACACAGGGATGTGAAAGAATGGGTTGCAGCATGCGCTGCGTGCCAGTGAGCTAAAGTGCACAAGCACACCAAAGCCCCCCTTGAGCCATTTCAAATTCCAGCCAGGAGGTTCGATCACGTACATGTGGATTTAGTGGGCCCCCTTCCACCATTGCAGAGTTTCACACACCTTTTAACAATTGTGGACTGCACTACGCGTTGGCCAGAAGTGGTCCCGCTGAATTCCACCACGTCTGCCAAGGTAGGTCATGCGTTTTTGTTGACTTGGGTTGCACAGTTCGGATCCCCATCGAACATCACTTCCGATAGGGGTCCGCAATTTGTTTCGGAACTCTGGTCCACGATGGCCGATAGCCTGGGGGTCAAAATTCACCGCACCACTGCATACAACCCCCAGGCTAATGGACTGTGTGAACGATTTTACAGGTCACTTAAAGCAGCGCTCAGAGCCTCGCTAACGGATGCAGATTGGGTCGACCATCTGTCTTGGGTCCTATTGGGGTTGCGCTCCACGCCTAAGGAAGATTTGGCAGCTCCCCTGGCAGAACTCATTTTTTCTCAGCCGTTGCAGATCCCTGGGGAATTTTTGCCAGAGACCCCCGCACCCGGGACTGATCTGCCTGCGCATTTTTTTCTGGTGCTGGGGCTGCCAGCGTAACGGGCCCGGCACACCATTTTTTTCCCCTCACCTTTGTTCCAAAGCGCTTGGAGAACGCGTCAGGCAGGACGCCCACAGAACCCCGCTGCGTCCGCCGTACGATGGCCCATTCAGAGTGTTGGAAACAGGGGCAAAACACTTTGTGTTAGACTTGGGGGGACATAAGGAAATCATCTGCATTGACAGGCTTAAGCCCGCTTGTGTATTGGCAGACGAGCAGGTGGTGTTGTCTCAGGCTCCCCGGTGCGGATGCCCACCTACGGTGGGTCCACAGGTTTGTGTTCCCCCTGCAGTGAACTGTGCTCACGAAATTAACTCTGTCCCCTCACCACCCTCTCCCCCTCCAGAGACCAGCTTTTCCTCCTGCCCACCTCGGCAGGAAGGCGCTTCGACCGGACCAGTGGCTCCCCGCTACAGCCGCTACGGGTGCTTGCTCAGGCCCAAAGGACTAGAGGGTTAGGGCCCTTTCTGAGTGTTCGGTGGGGGGGGGGGGCTGTGTGGTGACACAGTAACAGACGGAACTCCACCCAGGACTTGAGGTTGGGGGGGAGAAGGAGGTGAGAGATAGTAATGGTGAAGGAGTAAGCGGAACCAGTGAAGGGCGCTGTAGGTCTATTGGGTATTTAGCTAAACAAAGAGGTGCCTTCGCCCCCGCTGTGACAGGTTTCATACCTGAGAACGCCAGGGCGCCAAAGTATTGTAATAAGCCATGCTCTGTGTAGTGTATGTTGATGTGTGTACATGCTGTGTGTCTCGTATGTTAATGCTTCTCACCTTGGGTCCCAAAGGCGGGACTAAAGTGGATTAAAGAGGGCGCTTTGGTACCCAGGTTAGTCTGTTCTATTTGTTGGAGTAGAATAAAGTTCTGTGTCATCAGCCCGCTGTCTTGTCTGATTCCAGCTTCCACAATGATACCTTAAAAAATACTGGTATTCAATGTCATGTTTAAAACTACAATGAAAAAATACCACACTGTTTACCTAGAAATTTTAGATTTTACAGAGTATAGAATCTCAGTTTAAAAGTGTGTAATAGCTATGTTTTTAATAATGGATTGCATTTATATAGCACTTTTCAGGACACCCGAAGACACTTTACAATGAGTCCATTATTCATTCATTCCACTGACAGTGATAGTGTATATATGAATATGATATATGAATTTAAGAAAAAAATATGTAGGAATGATGCTCCGCAAGCGCGCACATGAACAATGCGCGTGACCGTCATCCATGCAGAGTATGGAAGCGCGCTGCCTGCGACCGTTCCAGTCAGCAGGCAGAGTGTCTCTCTAGCGTGACTGTCCGAGAGAAGCATGAGCTTATTAAAGTATTTAAAATGCAGAAAAAAATCCGAAGAGGTATGTAAGCAGTGGAGGCATTTATGGTGGTTTTAACCTGCTGGTAACAGGAACAATAATGAAGAGTCGCTTAGCAAATAGGTGTCGTTAATCTTCATATACAGGGAAGGGCAAGAGTGACTGATGAACTGCTGAGGATTTACTTCACCAGCCGCTACAATATTGATTAACTATTTTATGTTCATTATTATGTACCTGGCAAGTTAGGATGACCGAAATTCACAAAGTCAAGGACTTTAATCTGTCAACAGCCTTCAGACAAACTAAATATGCCAACATTTGGATTTCAAAATAAGAGAAGTTTTTCCTGATGTCTGGTTGGTGAGGAGAGTTCTAAAAAACTATAAATATATAGAAATATTATAACAGAAATAACTGCATCTTTGGTCATTTAAGTTAATTTATTTCATTAAATACAATTTTATTCATATTTTTTTCTTTGAAATCAGAGTTAAATTATTGTTCTGTTCTGGCTCTGCAAAATTATGTTAAAAAATGTAAATTGGTATAAGGAAAAAGTAAAAAAATTACCACAGTCTGTTTCAAATTTATTGAAAAAACAGTAATTTTATTTTAAAAAATAGACAAGCATTAGCCATAAAATAATCCACAAATTTATGATAAAGTCTCAAGTGTACAAGAAAAGCCAATTTTACAAGAGTTAAGTTATTCCCATGCTGGCGCCTATCTCCATTTCATGACCCTAAGTAGTGAAAGCTAGAGTGGGGGGTCAGTCCTCTGGTAGCGCTGTGTATTAACTTTCCCCATTCTATTATGCTGAGCAGCAAGCTAGAAGGTGAAAAGTACCATTGTTACCTGGTCTTTGGTATGACCAGGCCAGGATTTGAACCCCAGCCTCCCAGTTGTGGGGCAGATGCTCTACCAACTAGGCCACCACCCTGGTAATTTTACAAGAGGAAATTACAAATTTGAGGAAAATGGTTTCAAATTCAGATAAATTTACAGAGAAAAGTAGAAAACGCTAAGAAAACTGTTTTAAAATTTGAAGAAAAACCTCAAACCTGCAAGACTGAAGTCATTACTCTAGTTTTTAAGTGGGTGCTTTCTGTACCCTTAACAGTCCAAAATACATAATCCTACTGGTCATTATCCACATTAGACTAACATCAATATAATAAAATTGAGCTTCAGGCTGAATTGAGTCATGCTGGGCTGTACCTACAAGGATAGTGAAATCACTAAATGTTTTATTTCTGTTTGTGGACAGTTGTTTGTGTAGTCAGCTGCTGCTCCTCTTAGTTTCCACATTAATGGTCGATCTGAGGAGAAATGGTGCTGCCTGGAGCACTTCTGCTGCTTGATGGTTCATGAAATGAGGAGGCTGTTCTTGAGCCTATAATTCTTTCCTCAGTAAACTTAGATCCTCATTCACAGCCTGTCGGGTGCATCAGTGTACATGAAGCACACTCAGAAGGATGTTACACGTTTAAACGCTGCCCTAATATGTGTCTACATAGTCCACATGGATCATTTAGTGCAACAGGTGTGTAATATTATAAAATTTTTGTGCAGCCAGAGGATATTTTTTTAAATACATATTAATGGTTTTCCTGTGAAACTGCTGCATCAGTGTCTTTGCTGCTGTTGCCCTTTGTTTCCAGATGAATGCCATCAATACAGCACAATACTGCCTCAGTATATGGTAGATATTACTGTTTGGCCTATTAGGAGAATGTATTAGTATGTAGTTGAAGTACTGGATTTTTGACCACTTTTGCCATTCAGTCTAATTTGGTCAAGACTGAGCTCTTTGTGGTCTATTAGTGGATCAAAGCAGAAGCAAAATCTTGTAAAGCATTCTCAAAGGAAACACAAAATATCTGGGAATACAGTGCTTGTAAGAAGGAAAAAATTAACAACTGAGAGAGGAGGAACATAGCTTTGATAAGGCATATTGGCTCAAAGAAAGTACAATAAAATCAGATTCACTTAAGGTGCCTTCACACCAAACGCGAATGGGCGAATTTTTCATGCAGCACAATTACATTATAACTCAATGTAAATGCGTGAACGGACATGAATTCACCATCTGGGTGAGATACAAACAGACAAAGTTGCCTTTATAACTTCTGCAGCAGTGTTCAACCTGCTGTTGAAATCCCCAAAATACCGTCATGCTTAGGTTTACATTATCCGATGGGGGGCTCGTCTGAAAAAGTTGTCCCTTTCTCGAAAACTTGATGGGTGTTTCCATTGCTAGCTTACTGGCCTTGTTAGCATATCCGTGGCAGGAATCCGTGGGTAAATAACTCTGACATCCCGATTCAGCTGAAAAGATCCCGATCCTTCTGTCTCCAGGTGAGTGTCAGTCTCATTTTCAAACTAGTTTATTCTCCATTGTTGATACTTTTACTCAGATGGCAGAATCTCAAAGCCAGTGCTATCTCTTGGATGTGAATGCTCAATTTCGCGTGTGCTCACCTCTTTCCATTGACTTTGTATGGATTCGCGCTACCCGTTTGCGTTCGGTGTGAAGGCACCTTAAGAGAGATCTCAAATGACAAATTCATCATATGAATTTGTAGAATCTATAGCAGCGGTCTCCAGCCTGGGGCTCCAGGAATGTTCAGGTTTCTGTGGGAAATTCTGTAATTTCACTTCTTATTTGGTCCAAACAATTGCAAATAATTTGCTGTTGTTGTTTAGTTTAGTTTAGTTTAATTTATTGGTTTATTTGTCAGGGACCATGTACAGAAAAAAAAACAAAACATTAAACACAGGGTAAAGATGCTCTGTACCAGATTATAGCATTCTCACTCATTTCCATCAGTAGTCCCTGAAACAGGCAGGAAGATATTAAAAGAAAAACAGCATATATAGAAAGCAATTCAGGCGGGGTTTCAGAACCTGTTGATCCTGAAACAAGCCAGGAGTAAGTTTAAAAGGTAAAAAGATAAGAGAAACCGCACACATAAAAACAATTTTAGAGTAAAATTTCAAATCCCTATTAAGGGAGAGAATCAGTGCTGGCAGGCTTGATTACTTAAAATCCAATTTTTAGTCTCTGTGGAAAAGGCTCTGTAATTTGATCTGGTCTTCAAAGCAGTGGGGAGCTTGTTCCATTCCATTATAGTTTTGTATAGGAAGGCTAATTGTCCAAAAGCTGTTTTACGTAGGGGGATGCAACAATGCCACCTAGAGAAGTCCTTGTTATTTACCTCCGCCAGGAGGTTATGTTTTTGCCGGGGTTTGTCTGTCTGTCTGTCTGTTGGTTAGCAAGATAACTCAAAAAGTTTTGGACGGATTTCGATGAAGCTTTCAGGCGTTGTTGGAAATGGTACAAGGAAGAACTGATTAAATTTTGGGGATGATCTGGTGGCTGCCATTACGGAAAATGCCATTTTCGTGAATAACTACTGAACCACTAATCCTATCATTGTCAATCCAATTGCTAGACATATATTTTCATGGTCAAGGAATCTGA
Organism: Pholidichthys leucotaenia; assembly: GCA_020510985.1. NCBI lineage: Eukaryota > Metazoa > Chordata > Actinopteri > Cichliformes > Pholidichthyidae > Pholidichthys > Pholidichthys leucotaenia. The sequence goes on along the minus strand of CM035837.1, from coordinate 59,015,549 downwards.
AAACGTACACACAAACACTGTATGGGGGGAACTGTGGCCGCCATTACGGAAAATGCCATTTTCGTGAATAACCACTGAACCACTAATCCTATCATTGTCAATCCAATTGCTAGTCATATGTTTTCATGGTCAAGGAATCTGAAAACGTACACACAAACACTGTATGGGGGGAACTGTGGCCGCCATTACGGAAAATGCCATTTTCGTGAATAACTACTGAACCACTAATCCTATCATTGTCAATCCAATTGCTAGTCATATGTTTTCATGGTCAAGGAATCTGAAAACGTACACACAAACACTGTATGGGGGGAACTGTGGCCGCCATTACGGAAAATGCCATTTTCGTGAATAACTACTGAACCACTAATCCTATCATTGTCAATCCAATTGCTAGTCATATGTTTTCATGGTCAAGGAATCTGAAAACGTACACACAAACACTGTATGGGGGGAACTGTGGCCGCCATTACGGAAAATGCCATTTTCGTGAATAACTACTGAACCACTAATCCTATCATTGTCAATCCAATTGCTAGTCATATGTTTTCATGGTCAAGGAATCTGAAAACGTACACACAAACACTGTATGGGCGGAACTGTGGCCGCCATTCCGGAAAATGTCATTTTCGTGAATAACTACTGAACCACTAATCCTATCATTGTCAATCCAATTGCTAATCATATGTTTTCGTGGTCAACGAATCTGAAAACGTACACACAAACACTGTATGGGGGAACTGTGGCGTTTGGCGGAGGTCTGCGCTCTCAGAGTGCTTTTCTAGTCTGGTATTTTGTTCAGAAGTTAGGTACACAAAAGTCTTAAGAGGTGGGGGTGCAGAACCATGGATAATTTTAAAGACCAACTGTATATTTGCATACATGATCATATTTTCAAAGCTCAACATCTTGTGTTTGGCAAGTATACTACAATGGTGATACTGTTTTGTCTTCTTATCCAGAATTTTAATGGGTTGTTTATACAGGGATTCCAATGGTTTCAGAGTCATACTGTTGGCTTGTGACCAGCATGAGATGCAATAGGAGAAATGTGTCAAAATCATGGCATTCAAAAAGGTCTTTGATCCTTTTAGAGTAAGTGAGTTTCTGATACAATGAAAGTTTGCAAGGTTATATTTCAGAGTGCGGCTCATCCGTTTTATGCGCTTTTTAAAACTGAGCGTGGGATCTAATGTGACGCCCAAATATTTAAACTCTTACTTTTTCTATATTTGCTCCATTTACAGTTATACTCGGATAGTGTGTATGATTTTGTTTGTTGGTAAAATACATGGTAGCTGTTTTCCCTATGTTCAGAGTGAGGCATGATTGATTAAGCCATTTTGACTTTCTCCATTGCTACCATTAACTTGCCAGCCACTTGTTTGGCATCCTTCCCATGTGTGTAGATGACTCTGTCATCTGCATACATCTGACTTTTTATGTCATTTTCACATACTAATGTCAAATCATTAATGTACAAAGTAAACAGCAGTGGGCCTAAAATTGAATCTTGTGGTGCTCCCATGGTGCATGCCTTTGATTGGGATACAGTATTGTTTATGCACACACATTGGGAGCGACCAAATAGATAAGATTTTAACCAGCTAAGGGTATTCATGGACAGTTTATATCCTGATAGTTTAGAAAGGAGGGCTGAGTGATTTACTGTATCAAAAGCTTTAAACAAGTGTAAAAAGATGGCTCCTACCCCGCCTTCCTTCCCTGTCCAGATTTTCTTTTTTTTTTTTTTCTTTTTTTTCTCTTTTTTTCCTTGTCCTGTCAGGCAGCTAGGCAAACAGAACAGGGATCTGTCACCCTGCTGTGCCAAAACAGATTTACTTTGCCAAGAGGAGCCTATACAGTGCCTAACTTTGCACTGTATATTGTTGTAACTCCTCCCGTAATAACTTTTAATACTTTATTTTAATCGTTTTACCCATGGAAGACCCAACAGGATGGGGAAGAGGGAAAGGAAGTGTGTGAAGGGGGGAAAAAAAAGGGAGGGGAACAGACAAAAAAAAAAAAGAGAGACAACTAAAACAAACAAAAGACAAACTGCTTCTTCCACCGGAGATGTCTCAACACGAGTCTGGTTTCTGCACCTGTTAAAAGAGAGACACTTGTACATGTATGTCTGTGTGCCTATATATGAGAACGCGCGCAAAATAAGTGTGTGCATGTGAGTGGTTTGTCAGGAAACATACGAGCGGAGGGCCGGTCGCAGCAGCCTTCCCCCCGAGGACCCCGAGCAGGCAAGGCAGCGCCACCAACCCCCAGCCCCGAGGTCAGCAAGCCCCAGGAAAGCCAAGCATCCACCCCCGGAGAGACGATCAAGGGAGGGCAGGCTGCCCAGCGGCCGGCGCGGTGAGCCCACACCCCTGGACCTGCCCGACCCCCACCCCCCCCAGCGGGGCCAACATCCGCCCCCGGGCCCCAGGCACCAGGAGGCCAGCGACCCCACCCCCCAGGACAGAGACCAGCCAGCGCCCCCCGGCGCGAGCCCCCCCAGGTACCCCCACAGCGGTCCCGCCCCTCCCAACTCGCAGGCACACCCCTCCCCATACCTTCACACCCACAGGTTCCCACGCACACCCCTCTCGCTCAGCCAGACCGACCCATTCTCTCTCACTCCAGTACCCACTTAAATTCACTCCTCATACACCTTTATTTCAAAAGCCGGCTGTGCAGTGGGCAGATGCAGTGAGCCTGAACATGCACCAGTGCCCGGCAGTGACCAGGGAAGCCACCGGCGCAGGCCACAGAAGCAGACCCCCACCCCCCGGCGCCCATCTCAGCGAACAATCAGCAGACCACCGCAGGCGCCCCAAGATGCCACCCGGCATGCAAAGCGCCGCACAAAACCGACCCACCATCACCACCTCCATTCATCACCCTCTCACTCACACTTAAACTCATATTCAGCCCCCCGTCACTTCCTTGGTTATATCTATACATTAGTGGCATCCAGGGATTTTTACAACATGATAGGTCCCAGGCTCCCCACCAGGCCCCCACGCCCCCAGCAAGACAGGGCAACAGGGGTGGGGGAAGACCCCCACCTCCTCCCCCCGCACAGAACATGGTGGATGTGTGTCGGTTATATGATATAATTGTGTATAAACGTGTGGACTACTAAAGTGCAATTAAAATTGGGGGGATAGTAATTGAAGCATTGTTAGCCACTGTGATGGGCAGCAGAGCCCCCATCCCCCCAAGCCCTCAGTGTCTAAAATGCAATTAAAATTGAGGTGAGTGCAGCCCCACCACGCGGCAAAGGTATCCCTTTCACCGACACAGTGCGGCACCCCCCCACCCCAAAGCCCTAAATGTAACAAAAAAAGATCAGGGGGAGGAGGAGGGTGGGAAATAAGACTGGGAGGTAGGCGGTCCAAAAACAAGCCCCCCCCCCCCCCCCAGAAGCCAGCTTGCAGACTGGCATGTGAGGCCACCCACTGCCCCCAAATCCCAACCCAGGGCGAGGGCCGCCAGTGGAAACAACCCAGGACCCACCAGCATCACGTCCCGGCACTCCAGCACCACTAACATGACGGGGCAGCCAAACATACTACCACTCATCTTACACACACGAACATGGACAACAACAGTCACAATAGTGAACAATGGGCCGGACCCACACAGCGCCCAACACCCCAGGCGACACACCCAAGCGCCCACGCAGGCCCACGACCACCCACCCCAGACACACACTGACAGCTGCAGGCCGCCCTGCAACCACAGCCACCCCGGAACAACCCAATGGAAACACAGCCAACAACCCGCACCAATGACCCCCCCAGCCACCCCCAAGCACCAACGCACACCCGCTGCCAATGACATCAGGGCCGATGTAGCAAAGTGCCTCACCCCCCCAACACAACAGCAGGGCGGCCGGGACAAGCAAGCCCCGAAACGCCAGCCCCCATGCCACTGGATGGACTGCCCAACCCCTGCCACCCAACAAAGCTCTCGTACCCATACCCACATCCTCCGCCCCCTAGACATCTACCCACAAGTAACCGCTTCCATACACACACATAACTCCACCCACCATCACACATACCCACCTACACAAATACACAACCCCACCTGCCCACTCAACACACACCCACTTCCACATCCGCTCATACACAAGCCTGCACTCACACACCCCCTCCCCCACCCGCAGACCCCCGTGAACGGGGAGGGCAACCCAGGGTGCGGGCACCAGCCCCTGGGTGGCACCCGGGCCCCAGGAAACACACGACCCCACCACGCAAGGATGCATCAGGGATAACCCCCACCGCCGGCACACACCCGACCCCGGCCTGGGGCGGGGGGACGCCCCCCCCAGCACCAGGGGCCCAGGGCCAGACCCAGACCCCCCACGAGGGGCGAGGCCAGCCGGCCAGGGGCCACAGCCCAACCCCCCTGGTCCACCCCACAGCCCCCCCACCACCAACCCCCCCCCCAGGGCCAGACAGACGGCCACCCCAGAGCAGGCCCCCCGGACACCTGCGGTTGGGGCGCAGCCAGCCGCCAGAGGTGCCAAGGAGAGTGAGTCACTGCCCGCCACCCCTCAGTTTATAGAATTAATAAGCGGGGACCAGAGAGAATTGAATTCCGCCAATTGATTATTTGAGGAGGCTGACATTCTTTCCAGGCTAATATAATCCAATAGTAAGTTATTATAGTAAGTCGTGCATAAGTTATTTCTTGTTTTCCAGTTCATGAGGATAGCTTTCTTTGCGATGCATAAGGCAGTGAGAACCATGTGTGACATCCTTGCATCTATATTTATTTCACTTAAATCACCTAATATGCAAAGTGTGGGTGAGGGTGGGACACTATACCCAAGCCATGCTGACAGGTCTTCACATGTCTTCTGCCAGAACTTTTGAACCGGTGCACAGGACCACATAGCATGCATATAACTATCCGGAACATTGCTAGTACAGTGAGGGCAGATATTTGTGTGACTCAGGCCCATTTTGAACATCCTTTGTCCTGTATAATGAATTCTATGTGGAACTTTATATTGTATAAGTTGTAAGTTAGAGTTTTTAGTCATCTTAAAAGTGTTTAAACATATTTGTGTCCAGAAACTTTCCTCCTTATTAATCGATAAGTCTGTCTCCCATTTTGATATTGGAAGAGATATGGACTCATCCAACATTGATAATAGTCTATATATTTTCGATATCAATTTTGGGGAACGGAGATTTAGAAACTCTGCCACCTTAACTGGTACTTCTAAATCTGTCTGATTAAGATTAAATCTTGCTTTTATTATGGATTTAAGCTGTTGGTATTCAAAATACTTTTTATCACTGATTTCGTGTTGTGACACTAGATCCTGAAATTGGATAAAATTTCCACCTTGAATAAGATGTTCTAAGTTGTTTATTCCCTTCTCTTGCCATAGTGGAAATTTTAATGTCCTCTTTTGTCACAGGATATCAGGATTATTCCAAATGGGCGTGAGTTTACAGGGGACAAGTGAAGACCCTGTTATTTTTAAAAATTTCCACCAAGCCGTCAGAGAGGAACTAATATTAATACTTTTAAAACACTCATGGCGTTTAATAGAGGGACTTATAAAAGGTAAGTCAGAGATATTTAGCGACCCACAGAGAGCCTGTTCAGCATCTAACCATGGGTTCCCTAATGGGGTTGATTTTGTCCATTTTGAAACGAACTGCAATCTATTGGCTAAAAAGTAATTTAAAAAATTTGGTAAATCTAAGCCTCCGCATTCTTTCGCTTTTTGGAGGGTTTTTAAACTAATCCGTGATGGTTTATCCTTCCATAAAAATTTACTTATATTTGAGTCTAGAGACTTAAACCAGGCCATTGATGGTTGGGTAGGGATCATTGAGAACAAATAGTTAATTTTAGGAAGGACCATCATTTTAATGGTTGCGACTCTTCCCATTAATGATAAAGGTAGTGTCCTCCAGCGCGTAAGATCGTCTTGTATCTTTTTTAAAAGGGGGATATGATTTAGTCGCAATAACTCTGAGAGCCTGGGAGAAATATCTATTCCTAAATATTTAACATTCCCTGATTGTATCGGAATAGTAGATGTATTTGGGAAATTGCAATTTATGGGTAAAGCTATTGATTTTACCCAGTTAATAGTCTGATAATGATGAAAATTTATCAATGAGCGCCACTGTCTGAAGAAGAGATCTTTCTGAGTTTTCAAGGAAAATTAATACATCATCAGCATAAAGACTTATCTTATGTTCCTTTTCTCCAGTTTGAATACCTCTGATATCAACATTTTGTCGTATGGCTGCTGCTAATGGTTCAATAAAGATGGTAAAAAGTGAGGGAGAGAGTGGACACCCCTGCCTAGTACCTCTCTGAAGATTAAAGCTTTGGGAAGTCTGATCATTTGTTCGGACAGATGCAACTGGACCTCTATATAGTGTTTTAACCCAGTTTATGAAAGATGAACCAAACCCAAACTTGTTTAACACCATAAAAAGAAATTTCCAGTTAACCCGGTCAAAGGCTTTCTCTGCATCCAGGGACAAGATTGTAGTTTCTACATTATTGATCTTGCAGTAGTCTATTAAATTAAATAGCCTGCGTGTATTATCAGCCGAGTGCCTACCCTTGATAAAACCTGTTTGATCTGGGTGTATAATAAATGGAATTATCCTTTCCAGTCTTTTGGCGAGAGCTTTGCAAATTATTTTGAGATCGACATTCATAAGCGAGATGGGACGGTAGCTGGATGGAAGCGTAGGTTCTTTTCCAGGTTTAAGGAGCAGGATAATACTAGCCAAATTCATATTCGGAGGAATTACATTATCTTCTTTGATTTGGTTCACCATTTTAAAAAAAGTAGGTGCCATCACGGGCCAAAATTCTTTATAAAATTCTACTGGAAAACCATCTGGTCTTGGGGCTTTATTGTTTGGGATGTGCTTAAGTGCCTCCTGGAGTTCAAACACCTGAAGAGGTCTATCCAGAGCCGCAATCTGTTCATTATTTAATTGTGGTAGGTTAATATTGTCCAAAAATGTATTTATCTCTGAGTCCGATGGGTTAACCTGTGATGAGTAGAGATTTTCATAAAATTTTCTGAAGGAGTTATTTATTTCTTCAGGCAATGGGTAATATTTCCAGTCATATCCTTGATAGAATGGATAGTTGTTTTTTCTTTATTCAATCTAAGCTGGTTCGCAAGATATCGCCCCGATTTATTACTGTGTTCAAAATTCTCAAGACGCAGTCTTTGTATTAAAAACTGTGCTCTTTTGTTTGTAATTTCTTTTAATTCCAGCTTTAATTTTCTCAAATCGTTAAGTGCCTGTTCCTGTGGGGAAATGGCACAAGTTGTCTCCAGTGATTTAATCTTCTGTTCTAAATCCAGTATCAGTGCTTTTTCTTTTTTTTTCTTGTACGAACAGTAAGAGATTATTTTACCTCGCATGACCACTTTTGCTGCTTCCCGAAGAACACCTGGGGATATTCCTGGCACATCATTATATTCCAGATATGATTCCCACTCTTTATTAAAATAATTAATAAAGTCTTCATCTTTCAGTAGTGATATATTAAATCTCCAGCTCCTAGTTTCCTTTGTAGCTTCCCTGTTTACTAGTGTAAGAGAAACTGGATGATGATCGCTAATAGCTTGATTTGAACATATTTCAGTGTCTATGATGTCCCTCACAATAGAGTTACTGGCTAAGAAGAAATCTAGATGTGAATATGAACTATGAACTGATGAAACAAAGGTATATTCCCGAAGAGTTGGGTGAAGAGATCGCCATTCATCGCAAAGACCAAAATCATTCATGTACTGTTTGAGAGTGTCAGTAGCCAACCATTTTTGGTAAACCCCCGATGTACTGAGCCTGTCGAGTGCAGGGTTTAATACCAAGTTGAAGTCCCCTCCTATTATAAGTGTGGTGCCCAAGTGCTCAGAAAGAGAAGTGAAAAAAGTGTGAAAAAAGGATGGGTCGTCAACATTTGGGCCATAAACGCTTGCAATACATAAGATCCAAATTTTGGAATGACAATTTTTAGTATTATAACTCTACCTTCTGGATCTATTATGGTGTTATTCATAACAAAGTGTATTCTTCTATTTACCAGTATAGCTACCCCCCTTTGCTTAGAATTAAAGCCGGCTGAGTACATATGGGGGGAATTCTGGTGAGGTGAGCGCATCTACAGACGACTTAGAGACATGTGTCTCCTGCAATAAAAACAAAGTCTGCCTGTAGATTGTTCAATTGATTAAAAACTTTTAGCCTCTTCTTCCCCCATTTCCAATTCCACGTATGTTCCACGTGACAACTTAACTGAAGACATGGTTTTCACATTATTTGATTATTAGTTCTGCTAGTTGGAATTATTAAAGTGATGTCTTTATGTTTTTTCAAGAATACAGTGTCTAGTCCATGAATATCCGTAGCTCTGGAACTTGATAGAGATGATAAAGTTTTATTAAGCTTTACCTCATTTGTGGGATAAGGTTTAGATCACTTTCATGATTTATTTTAATTTTGTGCGGGTATGTTTGGGTAAAATTCAGACCCAGTTCTTGTACTGATTTGATAAAATGCTCATTAAAATTGCTAGCTATAACTAAGCTATCTGAGTGAAGTTTTCCTTTCAAATTGAGTTGTATGACTTTCAGTTACGACAGTCTTTTTACTTTTTTTCTTGTGAGTTTATCAATGCATTTCCAGAGTTTTTGGTTGTTCCTCTGTGCATTTTTGATTATATCCAAGAAGAAATTTGCTTTTGCCCTATGGAGCTGCATGGTGACTTCATTTATGAGGCTTTTAAAAATCATTGTATCTGTACTTAAATCAGTTTTTAACCATTTTTAAGGAGCTAAATCCCTTTTTTTTCCCATGAGATTCCATAATTTTTCCTTTAACCAAGGTAGATCCTATTTTCTCTTGTGCTCAGATGCTGTTGTTATTTATGTTTTGAGATAATTTCTTTGATTGTTGATAACATATTCTCACACGTCTGTTCACAATTTGTTGTGCAAGGGTGCCTAAAGAACACATGCACAGCAACGACAAATTATTTGCAAATCTTTGGACCAATTAAGAAATGAAATTAGAAAATTCCCCACAGAAACCTCAACGTTCCAGGAGCCCCAGGTTGGAGACCTCTGATCGATAGGCAACATAGCATGACAGTGTCAGAAACTTAGTACTTTTCCATTTTTAGACCTAATGAAGTTGGTCATTAGTCATTTTTAGCTCATTTTGGTGAAGCTGAAAGGAGCTGATGCCATGGTCCAGCATCTGTCACCCATCCATTCGTTCACATTTCATGGGAATCCCTACTCCTCCTAGACAATTGCCTCAATACTCTCCAAATGTATCTATAATGATCCTCAGGTGGCACAGTCCAAATCTGTGAGATTGCTAGGGCATCTCCTGTGCACACTCCTCTTCAGATCATCCCACAGACGTTCGATCAGGTTCAGGTCTGGACTCGGGCTGGGCCATTCCAAAACTTTAATCTTCTTCTGGTAAAGCCATTCTTTTGTTGATTTGAATGTTGATTTGTCATGCTGAAAGATAAAGTTCCTCTTCATCTTCAGCTTTGTAGCAGAAGCCTGAAGGTTTTGTACCAACACTGACTGGTATTTGAAACTGTTCATAATTCCCTTCACCTTCACTAAGGCCCCAGTTCCAGCTGAAGAAAAACAGCCCCAAAGCATGATGTTGCCCACCACCATTCTTCACTGTAGGATATGGCGTTCTTTTGGTGATGAGCAGTGTTGTGTTTGTGCCTAATATACCCTTTTGGAATTATTGCCAAAAGTTCAACCTTGGTTTCATCGGACCATGAACACATTATTCCCACATGTGTTTGGGAGATTTCAAATCTGTTTTTGCAAAATGTAGCCAGGCTTGGATGTTTTTCTTCGTAAGATAAGGCTCCCTTCTTGCCACCCTACCCCCATAGCCCAGACAATATGAAGAAGACGGGAGATTTTTTATCTTTTATTCTTATTAAAAGACAAAAATAGAAAGAGATGTTTTTACCTTCTTTACATGTTTTGACTGTTCATCTGGCAGCCTTTATCAGAAGTGTCAGCTGATTGCTGCGAGGTGTCATTTTATCAGCTGACTTTCGTAGGTGGGGCCAGCCCAGTAGACCTGTCAGATCCACTGAGCCGGCCCCGCTTTCCGCCATCTGATGGTGGACATGAAAATCCACCACAACGATGACGGCAGTATAAAAATCGCAGTCTACAGGAAACCAGCCCACACCGATCAATACCTACTATGGACATCAGAACACCCCACAGCACACAAACTATCAGTTGTCAGGACGTTATATGAATGGGCCACCATCATCACAGACCAAGAAAGACAGACAGGAGGAAAACCCACATAAAACAATGCAAGCTATTATGCTGCCAGTATCCAGTATGGGCCATAAACAAAGGGAAACAGCAAGTAAAAAACAAAGAAAACAAACAGGAAACAAGACACAGATCAAAAGCCAAAATCAAAAACAAGGACACCATAACTATACCATACATCTGAGGGATAACAGAACCAATTCAAATGATCATGAAAAAATACAAAATAAACACAGCAGTAAAAACATACAAAAAAATTAAGACCGTACACCCCAAGGACAAAATAGAACAAGACAAAAAATGCAACGTAATATATGAAATATCATTCAGATCATGCAACAAAACCTACATTATAGAAACTGGAAGATCATTCACCACAAGGAAAAAAGAACACCAGAAGGAATGTGAGAAGGAAACACAAGGACGATTCACAAGATCACAAAAAGAAAAGGCAGAACAAGAAACATTAAAATCAGCAATATCAGATCACTGCAAAAGAAATAATCACATCATGGACTGGGACAATGCAAAATTATTGGCTCGGAGAGCAACAGACACAACTGCTGAATCAAGGAGGCCATAGAAATCAGAAGCGGGAAACGATAGCATGAACTGGGATGAGGGGGCCTTTATGCTTTCCCAACAACCTGGGACCACATTCTCCAGAGACCATCGGACTGGCGGAGAAGCGGGGGCCGGCTCGGTGGATCTGGACAAGTCTGCAGAGCTGGCCCCCGCCTACGAAAGTCAGTCGATTAATGCCACCTCGCCAGCAATCAGCGACACTCTGGACAAAGGCTGCAGTGAACAGTCGAAACCTGGAAAGAAAGTCAACCACATCTTTTCTCTTTTTGGTCTTTAATAAGAAACAAAAGGTACATAATTTAAAAAGAAGACAAAAGTGAACCAACTTCTGCTAAGAAGGGGAAGATTAGTTGTCACATGTACTTCACAGCCGTAGCTTGCCTGAAGATATTCCATGCAGCTCCTTCAATGTTGCTGTCAGCCTCTTGGCAGCCATCCCTGACCAGTTTTCCTTCTCATCTTTTCATCATATTTTGGAGGGAACGTCCAGTCTTGGTACTGTCACTGTTGTTGCCATATTTTCTCCCACTTTGGTGATTGACTGACTTCACTGTGTTCCATGGTATATTTAATGCCTTGGAATTCTTTTGTAACCCTTCTCCTGACTGATACCTTTGAACAACTGAGATCCCTCTGATGCTTTGGAAGCTACCCTGCAGACCATGGCTTGTGCTGTAAAGATGTGACTACAAAAATGTCAGGGAAAATGCCTACGAAGAACAGCTGCAACTTTATTTGGGGATAATCAAAGGCACTATAAATGGGTGCAGGTGTGTGCTGACTCCCATTAAATGAGTTTGAATGTGATAGGTTCATTCTGAGCACAGCCCCACATCCACCGTTAACAGGGTGTGCATATTTTTATGCAACCAGGTTACTGTGTATTTTTATTTTTTATTTTTCCCCTTAAAAGATTTCAGTAGTTTTTCAATTGGGTTTTGTACAGGTTATAGGTCACATAATGGTGGAAAAAGTTTGAAATTATATATATCTTGGTCACATATTTTTTACATCACAAAAACCTGGCATTTGAACAGGGGTGTGTAAACTTTTTATATCCACTCTATCTATCTATCTGTCTGTCTAGCTAGATAGCTAGCTAGCTCAAGGTCATTGTCAAAACTCTGAAGCGGGTCTGCATCTAGGCTGTGTTTAAGGTCAAGGTCATCGAACAGGAGATCAGAGCACTTTTGGGGTGATACCACAAAGTCAGAATGAGCTACTCTGTCATTGATGGTCTGGTTCAGGATGCATCTGGTACTTAATGGCTCTCATTAGAGGATTATTTAGCTTTTACAGGAATGATCTGACGACACAGGAAGTTTAAAAAAAAAGAGGTGGTCATTGTCCCAAGAGGTAACACTGTCGGATTAACAGATTGGTTTTAAGACATAAATAAGCAACAGATCTATTAAGGAGCAGATTAACAGTAAAGCAATAGTCTAAACATATCCCTACCTGTTATAATCGACATCATTTTCAGTAAGTGAAGTGCTCTAAGCCACTTTAATATTTGCTCAACAACTACCAGACAACTAAATACATAACATTTAAGCTTGAAATGCACAAATTTTTTTCTGAAAAATAAAAATGTGATTTGCCATGCGCCAAATGTTACTTTATTTACCTCAGTCACCTGCCCTTAAGTGACTTTTGTGATTGTTTCAGCCAAACCTCTGTACTCCTGTGCAAAAGATTAATAGTCCCACAGATCAATTTTGTAAGCTTTGGGGACAAATTACTGTTTAAATATCAGATCAAACAGTTTGTGAATTAGATGCAGCATGTGCTCCTTCTGGCTGCCTGTTACTGTTAAAAAAAAACTCAACTAAAGTCTGATCTCATAGTGGGTTATGGTTGGCCCTCACGGGCAGAAGCACAGACTCACTCGCGGGGTGAAGTTGAAGCATGTTTTAATAGAAGAAAACTGTAGCATGGCAGAGACAATGATACTCACAACCGGCGGTAATGACAGGTAGATAATGACGGGAAAATAACGATGGCGACGATGAGGAAATAATGACGATGGTAATGACGAGGACCCAACAAAGGAATGAGGGGGTGAAACCCAATAAATAGGAATTTACACAATGAGACTAATGAGCAACAGCCCTGACCAATAATGACTGACATAGGGAGAAGCTGTACTCAAATGGAAGTAAACAAGCACTGTCAAGATAAAAGTCCAACCAGAAACAAATGATGAACAGGAAAAAAACAAACATACAAATGTAGCTTTGATGGATGATGATAACAATAATGCTAATAATGACAACAACAACAATCATAATAATAATGATGAAACCAAGATGGAAACAGACCCCAAAGATGATAATAATGAAGACAAAATAATAAAAACTGAAGATCACAAATTGTGGCCTGGTCTGACCCAGCCCAAACCACCACAATATGCATATTGCTCTTATACAGCAATTAAGGCTGAACCAAGAAAGCATTATTGGACTTATGATACATATAAACTGTACAAAATGCCCCACCTTTGTGTTTGAATAACTGAGTTAATGAGTTTGCTGGAGAAGACTTTTTTTTGTTTATTTTTCCTATCAATAATTTAAATGGGTTTTTATGTGGTGTACTAGATCTATAAATATAACTAGTTCAACAAAAGAAAAAAGCTTTAAAACATACTGTATATTCTAAAAAAAAAAAAAAAAAAAGTGAAATGGTATGTTTGAAATGTCATGCATCTAGGTAAGCAGAACAGAAATCTGCTTCCCTTATTGTGCCAAACAGATTTACTTTGCCAAAAGGAGCTTTATACAGCACATACTGTAACTATGTACTGTATATTATTTATAGACTCCTCTTGCAATAACTTTTAATACTTTATTTAAATTGTTTTACCCATGGTAGACCCAACTGGGTGGGGGTAGGGGGTGGGGACGGGTGGGGGGAGGAGGTGGGGAGGGGTGGGGAGGGGGAAGAAAAAAGGGAGGAACAAACAGAAAAAACAAACAAAACTGGCACAACTAAAACAAACAGAAGACAAACTGTTTCTTCTTCTGAAAAGGTCTCATCATGAGTCTGGTATCTGCACCTGTAAAAGAACATATTTGTGTGTTCATGCGCATGTATGAGAGCGTGCGCAGAGTGCATGCGTGTGAGTGGTTTGCCAGGAAACATACAAAGAGGGCGACAGGTCACAGCAACACCCCTTTCCCCCCTGGAAACGTCGAGCAAGCAAAACAATGCCACCAACCCCCACAGAGCACAAATGCCCTGAAGCCAGCAAGCTCCAGAGCAGCCATGGAACCGCCCCAGGAGGGACGGCTGAGGGAGGCTGGCGCACCCCAGTCCCTGGACCAGCCCATCCCTGCCCTCCCAGTGGGGTCAATGCTAGCCCCTGGGCCCAGGCGCCATAAGGAGAACACCCCCCCAGCTCCCCAGGCCGGAAATAAACAGTCCCCCCCCACACACACACACACAGTGGGACCACGCCCACCCCAGTGCCCCCGACCTATGCCCCGGGAGCCCCCAGGCCCCCACACCCAGGGAAGGCGGCAGAAGGGTGTGGGGAGAGAACCCACGCGGCCAGGAGGTACCAGGAGGCACCATGTCTGAGGAATTTAATATGGCAAGTGGTTCTCACAACTTTTTTTAATTAAATTATTTACTGATTTGATTACACCTGATATTACAGTTTTTATTGCTTTCATTAAACTCCAGTAGACTTATTTTTGTCAGTCCTCCACCTTCCAGCACCATCTATCTCTCGAGTGTAAATCAAAACTAATAAAATATTGCAAGGCATGAAGCGGTAGAAAGGATCTTCCTGCTTTTGCCGAATTTGCCGATGAAGGGCTTTCTTAATGATGCCAATTTATCTCCGGCTCTCCAGTACAAAGCGCTTGACAGACTTGGAAATTTGCTGGAGCAGAAAATGAAGGATGCCAGATTGACATATCTGTCTTGTCAATTCTTTGCTGACCTTTAAGACCTTTTATTACTTCATTATTTTTTACTCTTTCAAATGAATCACCACTAGTGTGTATGAATTAACAAAGCAGGAAAATAACTTATATTTGTTCAATCCAGAAGCCTGTACAGTGAAATCTGATATAAAATGGTTTTGAGGTTGGAGGAAATGTTAAGGAGATGGATTGGATAATTAGCTACTTGGTGAAATGGTGCCCCTCCTGGCTTCTCTTTACTTAGCACTGATCCATCATGTTGTCCCAGATATGTGCAGTTGGGGAACCCATCGTCCACTCATGCAGTCATGCATTCTCTATGCTCTTCCTCTGTTTAAGATCAAACCCTAAATATATTGCTGTCAGGCTTTTTTCAGACTGACTAAAAATTGACCCTGTGCAACACTGCCTGCCTGCTTTAGCTGTCAGTAATGAGCAGAACTAATCTGTTTATTTGCATTTATTTTATAGTGATTTATATAATAATTGCCATACAGAATTTTGTTATGTGCACACATAAGGACAATAAAGAGTTCTTGATTCTTGATATTGTTTTTCTTTTTTGAAGCATAGGCTGTGTCCTCATGTAGGCACTTTTTATATTTTTGAGAGATGCATCTATTTTCTATATAAATCCTATCAAAGTTCTTGGCACAAACATACCACCGACCAGCAAACTTTAAAGTTTCTGTATAAAACTTCAGCTTCTGAGTCACTGCTGCTCTCTTTCAGTGTCACTTATCTAAATCAAGAAGGGGGCAGGAATTTTATTATCAACTTCGAACAATGGCAGAGTAGACATTAATCCTGGCTGTCAGTTATATATGATTTAATTTATAAGACGTTTTTGTTACTTAGCAACAATGACCGCTTGTGGGGAAGCTCTTGCTGAAAAATTGAGCTGCCTTATTGTCATTTTTCAACATGCAATATTAGTGTCATGAATCAACTATAGAATATTTTAGCTCAAACTGAATTTTCCAAGTAACCAGTTAGGCCTTTGGGTTAACTAAATTAGCAACACTAAACCAGCTAATTAATATACACTAAGGGCAGGGGGTGTCCAACCATGTGCCATGGAGAGCAAGACCCTGCAGGTTTTCTCTTCTACCCAGTCTCTTCAGCAGGTGTTTTCACTTAACAGCAATCAGTGGGAAGAAGTTCACAGAAATCTGCTGTTGAAGACATGGTTGGAGGTAAAACCTGCAGGGTCTTGGCTCTCCATGGCACATGTTGGACACCCTGAACTAGGGTGTAACATAATTAAAAAAGTATTTAAAAAAAAAGTCCCAAATGGGTCAAAAATCAATGCTATTGACAGTCTTGTAATTTTGTTTATACAGATGTGGACAAAAATTGTTGGTACCCTCTGTTAATGAAAGAAAAACCCACAATGGTCACAGAAATAACTTGAATCTGACAAAAGTGGTAATAAATAAAAATTCTATGAAAATTAACCAATGAAAATCAGACAATGCTTTTGAATTGTGGTTCAACAGAATTATTTTAAAAAACAAACTCATGAAACAGGCCTGGACAAAAATGATGGTACCCCTAGAAAAGGGACATGTTCAACCAAGATGTGTCCTCTAATTAACATCACAGTCTACAAACTTGTAATCAGTCAGTCGGCGTATGTAAAAGGTGACAAGTGGTCACTGTGCTCTTTGGTGACATGGTGTGGATCACACTAAACATGGACCAGAGGAAGCAAAGGAGAGAGTTGTCTCAGGAGATTAGAAAGAAAATTATAGACAAGCATGTTAAAGGTAAAGGCTATAAGACCATTTCCAAGCAGCTTGATGTTCCTGTGACTACAGTTGCACATATTATTCAGAAATTTAAGATCCACGGGACTGTAGCCAACCTCCCTGGACGTGGCCGCAGGAGGAGACGGATAATACGAATTGTAACAAAAGAGCCCAGAACAACCTCTAAACACATTCATGGTGAACTCCAAGGTCAAGATACATCAGTGTCAGATCGCACCATCCGTCATTGTTTGAGCCAAAGTGGACTTCATGGGAGACGACCAAGGAGGACACCACTGTTGAAAACATCCATCCATCCATCCATCCATCTTCTACCGCTTTTCCGGAGGTCCGGGTCGCGGAGGCAGCAGTTCAAGCAGAGAAGCCCAGACTTCCCTCTCCCCAGCCACCTGCTCCAGCTCTTCAGAGGGGATACCAAGGCGTTCCCAGACCAGCTGGGAGACATAGTCTCTCCACCGAGTCCTGGGTCTGCCCCGGGGTCTCCTCCCAGTGGGACGTACCTGAAACACCTCAAGTGGGAGGCGTCCAGGAGGCATCCTAATCAGATGCCCATACCACCTCAACTGACTCCTTTCAATGTGGAGGAGCAGCGGTTCTACTCTGAGCCTCTCCCGGATGACTGAGCTCCTCACCCTATCTCTGAGGGTGAGCCCAGCAATCCTACGGAGAAAGCTCATTTCAGCCGCTTGTATCCGCGATCTCGTTCTTTCGGTCATTACCCAAAGCTCGTGACCATAGGTGAGAGTAGGAACGTAGATTGACTGGTAAATCGACAGCTTTGTCTTAGAACTAAGCTCCCTCTTCACCACAACAGACCGGTACAACGTCCGCATCACTGCAGCTGCTGCTCCAATCCGTCTGTCGATCTCTCGCTCCATTTTCCCCTCACTCGTGAACAAGACCCCAAGATACTTAAACTCCTCCACTTGGGGCAGGAGCCTGTCCCCAACCCGGAGAGGACAATCCACCTTTTTCCGACTGAGGACCATGGACTCGGACTTGGAGGTGCTGATTCTCATCCCAGCCGCTTCACACTCAGCGGCAAACCGTCCCAGCAAGAGCTGTAGGTCATTGCTGGATGAAGCCAACAGGACAACATCATCTGCAAACAACAGAGATGAGATCCTGTGGTCACCAAGCATGACACCCTCCATTCCCTGGCTGCGCCTAGAAATCCTGTCCATAAAAATTATGAACAGGATCGGTGACAAAGGGCAGCCCTGGCGGAGTCCAACTCTCACTGGGAATGACTCCGACCAAGTGTTGGCAATACGAACCAAACTCTCACAACGGTCGTACAGAGACCGAATAGCTCGTAACAACAAGCCCGATACCCCATACTCTTGGGAAAGCTGAAAGCTTTCCCAAGCTTTCTGTTGAAAACAAATCATAAAAAAGCCAGACTGGAATTTGCCAAACTGCATGTTGACAAGCCATAAAGCTTCTGGGAGAATGTCGTATGGACAGACGAGACAAAACTGGAACCTTTTTAGCAAGGCACATCAGCTCTATGTTCACAGATGCAAAAATGAAGCATACCAAGAAAAGAACACTGTCCCTACTGTGAAACATGGAGGAGGTTCTGTTATGTTCTGGTGGTGCTTTGCTGCATCTGGCACAGGGTGTCTTGAATCTGTGCAGGGTACAATGAAATCTCAAGACTATCAAGGTATTCTAGAGAGAAATGTGCTGCCCAGTGTCAGACAGCTTGGTCTCAGTCACAGGTCATGGGTCTTGCAAGAGGATAATGATCCAAAACACACAGCTAAAAAACCCCAAGAATGGCTAAGAGCGAAACATTGGACTATTCTAAAGTGGCCTTCTGTGAGCCCTGATCTAAATCCTATTGAACATCTGTGGAAGGAGCTGGAACATGCCATCTGGAGAAGGCACCCTTCAAACCTGAGACAACTGGAGGCAGTTTGCTCATGAGGATGTGGTCACAAATACCTGCTGAGAGGTGCAGAAGTCTCACTGACAGCTACAGAAATCGTTTGATTGCCGTTTGATTGCTTCAAAAGCGTGTGCATCAAATATTAAGTTAAGGGGACCATCATTTTTTGTCCAGGCTGTTTTCATGAGTTTGTTTTTTAAAATAATTCTGTTGAACCCACAATTCAAAAACATTGTCTGATTTCATTGGTTAATTTTCATAGAATTTTTTATTTTATTACCACTTTTGTCAGATTCAAGTTCATTTCTAAGATAAGATAAGAATAAGCCTTTATTAGTCCCACAATGGGGGAAATTCCAGGATTGCAACAGCACAGGGATAGCAACACTCAAAGCAATAATTAAGAAGACGGAAGATATAAATGAAGAGCAGTGGATATACATACATACACATAAATATATATACACACAGTGCAGAGCCATTATAGCAAGATGGAATAACAGCATAACCGTCTGTGACCATTGTGGGTTTTTCTTTCATTAACAGAGGGGTACCAACAATTTTGTCCACGTCTGTATTTCAGTCTAATATTGCAGTGGTCAAAACAAATGTACCAAAGGACATATTTTGGGTATTCCTTTCACACAGTAAGGTGACTGGGACGGTTAAAGGGGTGGCAAGACCCCTGTGGTCAAGAGTGGTAACATTTTTTGTCATAAAATATTTCAGATTTCCAAGGCTATAACTTGAAACGTTGCAAGAGATAATGGCTTACTGTCAATTAGAAAGATGTAGAATATGATACAAAGTTTCTGATAGGAATAAATTTACACATCTAATTTGCATAATGTTGCAGCAGCTATATAAAATTACATAACTCAGTCAAAAGTGGACTTTGGACACGTTTACACAAAGAATGGTTTCAGTTTTTTTGACACCGTTTTGTTTACAGGGGTATGTTTTTATCTAATCTTCAAAGTATATTAACCAGAAAATCAATAAAATGTAAAAAAAACCAAACACATAATTCCCTCACTTACCGGTGGTGGTGGTGGTGGTGGGGCTTGCGTGGTCGATCCGTTTTTCACCCATTGTGGTCGTTGTTTTGCTTTGGTCAGTCATTTATGTTCTCTACCACATCTACAAACTCTTATGATTATCCCACGTGAATTTCATTTGTATTACGTGGCTATTTTTCCTGTATGATGCAGTTTCTGTGAGGATCCATGACGATGATGAACGTGGCCATTTTGGTGTTGTGAGCTCAGTTTTTGCCCATTGTGGTCGTTGTTTTGCGTTTGGTCGGTCATTTACGCTCTCTACCACATCTACAAACTCTTATGATTATCCCACATGAATTTCATTTATATTACGTGGCTATTTATCCTGTATGATGCAGTTTCTGTGAGGATTGCCGCCGCCATGACCATCGTGGCGGCGGCCACATTGGTGATGTGAGCTCAAAGCGGAAAAAGGAAGAATAATAATGAGGATTTCTTCTTCTTTGCTGTATTCTGTGTCAGCCATGATTCCTCTGACGCGTGCCTGCCACCTTCTGAACTGTCAGATCAGTACAGATCAGTACAAATTCTCAGTATAGCTGGGGACGTCAGAGTGAGTTGACAGGCGCAGTTGCTGCGCTGTGCCACTGGGAGCGCGCGATCCATCCATGAAATGTGGATAGTTAAAGAGTTAATAATATAGCTATATTTGACAGCTGTTGATTGATATTCAGTCATAGTTTCATATTAGATGAATTCAGGGTGGGGTGGGACTACATCAGGGATCAGCTCTGAGCCCCTTCTTGTTTGCCATGGTAATGGACAGGCTGACAGACGAGGTCATCCAGAAGTCTTTGTGGACGGTGATGTTTGCAGATGACATTGTGATCTGTGGTGAGAGTACGGGACAGGTGGAAGAGAACCTGGAGAAGTGGAGGTATGCTCTGGAAAGAAGAAGAATGAAAGTCAGTAGAATCAAGACAGAATAAATGTGTGTGAATGAAAGGAAGGCATGTATAATGGTAAAGATGGAAGGAGTAGAAGTAGTGAAGGTAGATGAGTTTAAATACCTGGGATCAACCATCCAAAGTAATGGACAGTGCACAAGAGAGGTGAAGAAGAGAGTGCAGGCAGGGTGGAGTGGGTGGAGATGAGTGTTGGGTGATTTGTGACAGAAGGATAGCAGCTATGAGTGACAGGGAAGGTTTACAAGATGGTAGTGAGACCTGCTATGATGTATGGTTTGGAGACAATGGCACTGACAAAAAGACAGGTGGTGGCACTGGAGGTGGCAGAGTTGAAGATGTTAAGATTCTCACAGGGAGTGACTAGGAGGGTACAGGATTAGAAATGAGTATCAGAGGGACAGCTCAGGTTGAGTGGTTTGGAGACAAAGTAAGAGAGGCAAGGCTGAGATGTTTTGGACATGTGCAGAGGAGGGACAGTGGATATATTGGACAAAGGATGTTGAAGATGGAGCTGCCAGGCAGGAGGAAAAAAAAAGACCACAGAGAAGATTCTTGGATGTAGTGAAGGAGGACATGGAGAGGGTTGGTGTTACAGTGGAAGATGCAAGCGCTAGGTTGAGATGGAGGCAGATCATCTGCTGTGGTGATTCCTAAAGGGAGCAGCCGGAAGAAGAAGAAGACGCAACTTGTTCTCAAAGGCTTGTGTCTTGATCTTTTCACACATGATCTTCAGGTATCCAGGTCATCACATCTGATCGGCTGGGATGGTTACAGTCATGTGAAAAAATTTGGACACCCCTTTAAATATTCAGTTCTTTATTAAGAAATGTTCACGTATCTGTCTAACCTTGTTTTTTTTATTTGCATTTTTTAAAATTTATTTTAGCCATTGTAAGTGGGAATGAATGTGGGGGTGTCCCCAAAAAGGTGGGTGGGTGGGTGAGGAGGCGCAGTGGTTAGCTCTGCGGCAGCACAGCAACTCACCCTTGGCCATGGGATCCCTGGTTTGATCCCAGCCCCTGACCAACAGTGATCTGTGTGGAGTTTGCATGTTCTTCCTGTATCTGCGTGGGTTTACTCCGGGATTTCTCCGGTTTCCTCCCACAGGCCAAAAACATGCAGGTTAGGTTAATTGGAGACTCTAAAGTGGCCCTAGGTGTGAATGTGTGTGTGAATGGTTAAGGGATAGTGCCGTACAGTGGCTGCTTCATCCATCCAGGTGGATGCCCTCAATTTCCCCTCTGGGAATCAATAAAGTATACAAAATTTAAAAAAAAAAAAAAAGATGGGGGTGTCCTAATTTATTCCTCACTATTTGTTTAGAATTACACTACCGTTCAAAAGTTTGGGGTCACCCAGACAATTTTTGTGTTTTCCATGAAAAGTCACTTTTATTTACCACCATGAGTTGTAAAATAAATAGAAAATATGGTCA
Organism: Pholidichthys leucotaenia; assembly: GCA_020510985.1. Taxonomy (NCBI): domain Eukaryota; kingdom Metazoa; phylum Chordata; class Actinopteri; order Cichliformes; family Pholidichthyidae; genus Pholidichthys; species Pholidichthys leucotaenia. Next base: position 58,993,623 of record CM035837.1, on the reverse strand, counting down.
AGACATTGACAAGGTTAGAAATAATGATTTGTATCTGAAATAACATTTTTTTCCTTCAAACTTTGCTTTCGTCAAAGAATCCTCCATTTGCAGCAATTACAGCATTGCAGACCTAACATGATTGCACAAGGGTTTTCTAATCATCCATTAGCCTTCTGACAACAATGAGCAAACACATTGTACCATTAGAAACACTGGAGTGATAGTTGCTGGAAATGGGCCTCTATACACCTATGTAGATATTGCACCAAAAACCACACATTTGCAGCTAGAATAGTCATTTACCACATTAGCAATGTATAGAGTGTATTTCTGATTAGTTTAAAGTATCTTCATTGAAAAAAAGGGCTTTTCTTTCAAAAAATAAGGAAATTTCTAAGTGACCCCAAACTTTTGAACGGTAGTGTACATTTTATAGAAAATTTAGGAAAAAAGTCTTTTACTTCATTTTTAATTGTTTAGTTGCCGTTATGTGAATCTCCCAGTATTTTTAACATTGGTATTAAATATCCATATGTCCAAAAATGTTTAAAAAAAAAAAAACACACAGGCATATACAGGGTGTCCTAATTTTTTCACATTTCTCTATTTTTAAGGAAGCCGCATCGCTTTTTATATGTGGTATTTCTGCCCCATTTTTGTAGTTTTTGTATCTAAATTAGACACATCTGTGATGATGAGCTCATGCAGACCTTTATATAAGGTTTGTGGTAAACTTTCCTTGCCATATGATCAACTTGGTAAGTTTTCCCATCAGCAAAACGGAAAGTATGTGGCCGTAATAGCTGCGTAACTGTACATGGGCAAACACAGGGGAAATTTAGTGCTGTGATGCTGTGCAGTTAATTACTTTTGTTAGTTTTACCCCATTGTAAAGGTTTTTCAGTTTCTGTTGGAGTTGTGTTGTTTATTCCTGATGGAGAAGCTTACTGTTGGTTGGATTATTATCACTATAGGACTTGTGCATTTTCTTAAACTTGTATGATATTTTCAAGAGTCATGCCTATATTCACTTTTTGAGAAATAATACTAATATAGAGGGTGCATCGGACTTCTCATTTTTGCACTTTATCTGTCACACATCCATGATTGCATTTGATGTTGCCATCGATTTTGAATTCTTCTTTTAAAAATTCTACTTCAGTAAAACTAATTGAAATGTTTAGGCTCTTGAATTTTTCCTATAATTAGCTCCTGGACGTGTTGTTGTTGTTCGTTGGTCAATTACGAAAGGCTCATGAGACATTTTTAAATGTCACAGTATTAAAGCGTGGACGTAAATAATGGGATGATTGATGGCTGATTTTAATTCAGCCATGTCAGTTTCAGCGTCGTGCTCTTCTGCACGCTGGGTCAGTCATGATGCTGTCACAGTCTGAGTGCTTAAATGGAGCAGGGCCATTGTGAATCATATTAGACCTCTGTTATGACAACTCAAAGTGCCTGCTGTGAAAAAAATATTCTTCAGCAATAACATTTATACTCAGTTCAACATTTATATTCACGGATCAAAAACAGACCCTTGAAAATGTCTGGCAAA
>CM035837.1:58747083-58987083 GCA_020510985.1 Pholidichthys leucotaenia | reverse complement strand
CAAAATATCAACTTCGACTGCTGTGTTGATGATTTCTTGGTCTACATCAGAACCCAGCCCCACCAACACAATCTTCACCCTTTCCTCATTCTGTTATGCTGAGCACCAAGCTAGAAGGCGGAAAGTACTGTTTTTATACAGTCTTTGGGATGACCCAGCTGGGGCTTGAATCCACAACCTCCCAGCTTGTGGTGCAGATGTTCTACTACTTGGCCACCACTCCAGTGAACTAACTTTAGTGACTCCGTATGTTGAAATGAACTTCAGATCTGTGTGTTAGCTGTTGCTTAAACCCTCTAATTAAAAAAATGGTATGGAAATAGGTGACCAAATGACATATCTAAAAAGCAGCATGCTGTGGAAATGGAATGATTATGATATGACACCACATATGTTTATACAGAGGACTTATTTAGATATTAGTGGAGGAATCGTACAGGTGCTCTGACAGCTTTTATCATGGTGGTTTTCCATTTTATGAATAAATACGTTTGTTATTTTAAATAGTAAAAGGCCCCATTGACTGCACTTTTTCCATATGTTGACAGTTCCCACAGGTCTTGAAATGTTTGTGACATAATTTGGCCAAATATCCTTTAATTATTTAATTATTACAGCATCATCGTGGTTCATCTTTTGCAGCATTCCTCAGAACGACTCATTTCAGTACATCTCTTTAAATGTTCAAGAGTTGCAGTTAACGCCACCGTCCCTCTTTTGTCACTATTGATAATCTTACCTGGCTAGCTCTGGATAGTGAACCTGAGCCAGCTAATGTAAATTTGTCTGAAAAAATGAATGAATTGAAGTATCACTGGTGGACAGGAGTGTGTGGTTTCAAACAAAATAAGCCTGAATGAAGCAAGATATGTTATCGACTGTGGATTAGTGAACCTGGAGGAAACAGAGATGTCTATTAGGGTGACTGAAATGTAAAGAAAATAACAATATAAACCACACTTGGTAAGCTAACTCTGTAGTTGCAACTGTTAGCTCTGAAGCTAATGCCTTAGGTTGAGAAACCGTGGGCTGCGAGTGGATCATCATGGGCAACAGCATGGTGATGGGTTGTAAGTGAAGACCAGAATGTTTGTCAGTGACATAGGCACTTGATGATTTGAGGGGCGATGAGGATTTGAGGGATGATTTTGTTAGCAAAATGACCCAGAATCATCCCCCTTGTTAACCTACCACCAGTTCTAAGCAGAAAAGCAAAACAAACAAAATCGTTCAACTTTTTCTTATGGATTTGCAACTGTTTTCTTTAAAGTTTATAAAAAATTTTGATTAAATTTTAAATTTGTAATTTTTTTACTGTAAATATAAACTTTTCTCATAAATCTGAAACTTTTTTCTCATAAATTTGCAACTTTTTCTCATAAAGTACCAATTTTTTTCTTGTAAATTTGCAATTTCTTCCTCCTAAAATAGAATCTTTTTCTCATAAATCTGCATTTTTTTTCCTCATAAATTTGTGACATTTTTTCTTTAAAATTTGAACATATTTCTCATAAATCTGCAAAATATTTCTTGAAATTTTTCAATTTTTTTTCTTGTAGATTTGCAACAACTGGACGCCTCCCACTTGAGGTGTTTCAGGCACGTCCCACTGGGAGGAGACCCCGGGGCAGACCCAGGACTCGGTGGAGAGACTATGTCTCCCAGCTAGTCTGGGAACGCCTTGGTATCCCCTCTGAAGAGCTGGAGCAGGTGGCTGGGGAGAGGGAAGTCTGGGCTTCTCTGCTTGAACTGCTGCCTCCGCGACCTGGACCTCCGGAAAAGCGGTAGAAGATGGATGGATGGATGGATGGATTTGCAACTTTTTTATTTAAAATTTTCAACTTTTTTCATAAATTGTCAACTTTTTTCCTGTAAATTTTCAACTTTTTTTCTCATAAATTTGCAACTTTTATTTTGTAAATTTTCATTTTTTTTCCTCATAAATTTGCAACCTTTTTGTCAAAAATTATCAATTTTTCCCTGTAAATTTTCTAAATTTTTTCCTGTAAATTTTCAACTTTTTATAATTTAGTTACTTTTTCTTAAAAATTTGCAATTTTTCCTGTAATTTTTTTTACTTTTTTTCTCATAAATTGTTTACTTTTTCTCAAAAATTAGCATTTTCCTGTAAATTTTCTGCTTTTTCTCAAAAATTTGCATTTGTTCCTGTAAATTTTCAATTTTTTTCTCAGAAATTTTGTAGCTTTTTCTCAAAATTTAGCAGTTTTTCCTGTAAATTTTCAACTTTTTTCTTGTAAATTTGCAACACTCATCTGGATGCTGGTTAAATTTCTGTTCTGTGTAATTAAATTGTCATTTGCGACTTTTTAAATTGGCATGTTTCATCATATTTTTGCCCCTTTATTCTTGCAAAATTGTACCTAATCTGGCTTCTGTCCATTCTGCTGAAATGTTAAAATATAGTTATTTCAAATGAAGAGCTATTTTAACATTTTTACTGTAGTCATATGACCCAAGGAAGCATTTTAGAAGGTTAAAACCCACAAACACACCACGTTTGAGTGAATGGGACGGTTTGGGACTTTTAATATTTTAATGCTTAGAAATATCAAATGATCTTTTCGGACACTGAATGATTTGCCACAGCTGTCTTCCTTCCGGCACCTTCATAAAATAACTCCCACTATTTGATCAACACACACACTAGTGCCATCACTGACTGCTAATTCTGAGACACCCAAACACTGCAAGTGATGTATACAGAGCCAACTGCAACCCTATGGTGCTTTCTGTTTATTGTCGCCTACGCTGCAGTAATGACTGGCCCCGAGTATGACCAGTGCCTTCACTCTGTGTGTGTGTGTGTGTGTGTGTGTGTGTGTGTGTGTGTGTGTGTGTGTGTGTGTTGAGAGTCAGAAGTACAGAGAAATGGCTTGGAGGAACGCGAATGCAATAACAGACACAACAGTAAGGAGGGAAGGAAGAAAACAACAAATGGCAAGAAATGGCGGAAGAGAGTGAGTGGCTGACTGGTGAAGAAACTACCTTCCAGCTTCGCATTTCTCTCTTTCACCCCTGCATTGCAGCACTCCCTGCAGGAGCGGAGGGAGGTGCAGCCTTCTCCACATCCCCTCTGCTGCCTCAGAGACCGGTTGTCTCAAACTAAAATGTCCCGGCACAGCTCAGTACGGAGAACACATTGGCAGCAGCTGCTCTCTGCATATGTTTGCTATCTGCGGCTTTGATAGTGGTTGTGTTGCTCTTGTTGACCTCCCCGACGCAGCGCAGTGTTCAGGCCTGACTCATCCTTTGTGGAGAGAGAGAGAGGGGGGGCGGGGGGGTTGGTTTATTCATTCATGAGGAAATGTAAGAGCTGGGCTGTCCCATAATGCACTTGGAATATGAGCGAACTAGTGCACTGGAACATCTTCAAGCAGAGCAAAACAGAAGCGACTATAGGGTATTTGGATGAGAGGCTGACGTTATTGTTAACACATGCTAGCTTAGTTATAAAAGTGGACCACGGACTGTGTAGATGGACCACAAAAACAGAGTAATTTACCTGTTAATTAGTTCTCACAAATAGTACAACTTTGCTCATCATATTGAAGCAGAAACTATTAATAAGTTCTAATATTTGGAAGTTAAATGCATTAAAATTGAGGTTGTGCACTTGTAACCTAAATAAGTCAGACCCTTAGTGGTCTGCACCCTGTGGCTACAGAGATATACAGTGGTGTGAAATAATGTTTGCCCCCTTTGTGAGTTCTCATTTTTTTGTATGTTTGTTACACTTAAATGTTTCAGATCATCAAACAAATTTAAATATTAGACAAAAATAACACAAGTAAACACAAAATGCAGTTTTTAAATGAAGGTATTTATTATTAAGGGAAGAAAAATCCAAACCTACATGGCCCTGTGTGAAAAAGTGATTGCCCCCTAATCCTAATAACTGGTTGGGTCACCCTTAGCAGCAACAACTGCAATCAAGCATTTGTGATAACTGGCAATGAGCCTTTTACAGCGCTGTGGAGGAATTTTGGCCCACTCATCTTTGCAGAATTGTTGTAATTCAGCCACATTGGAGGGTTTTTGAGCATGAACCACCTTTTTAAGGTCATGCCACAGCATCGCAATCAGATTCAGGTCGGGACTTTGACTAGGCCACTCCAAAGTCTTCATTTTGTTTTTCTTATGCCATTCAGAGGTGGACTTGCTGGTGTGTTTTGGATCATTCTCCTGCTGCAGAACCCAAGTGTGCTTCAGCTTGAGGTCACAAACAGATGGCCGGACGTTATCCTTCAGGATTTTTTGGTAGACAGCAGAATTCATGGTTCCATTTACCACAGAAAGTCTTCCAGGTTCTGAAGCAGCAAAACAGCCCCAGACCATCACACTACCACCACCATATTTTACTGTTGGTATGAGGTTCCTTTTCTGAAATACTGTGTTACTTTTACACCGGATGTAATGGCACACACCTTCCAAAAAGTTCAGCTTTTGTCTTGTCAGTCCACAGAGTATTTTCCCGAAAGTCTTGGGGATCATCAAACTGTTTTCTGGCAAACCTGAGACAAGCCTTTATGTTCCTTTTGCTCGGCAGTGGTTTTCATCTTCGAACTCTGCCGTGCAGGCCATTTTTGCCCGGTGTCTTTCTTATGGTGGAGTCATAAACAATGACCTTAACTGAGGCAAGTGAGGCCTGCAGGTCTTTGGATGTTGTTGTGGGGTCTTTTATGACCTCTTGGATGAGTTGTCACTGCACTCTTGGGGTAATTTTGGTTTACCAGCCACTCCTGGGAAGGTTCAACACTGTTCCATGTTTTCGCCATTTGTGGATAATGGCTCTCACTGTGGTTCGCTGGAGTCTCAAAGCTTTCGAAATGGCTTTATAACCTTTTCCAGACTGATAGATCTCAATTACTTTGTTTCTCATTTGTTCCTGAATTTCTTTGGATTGCAGCATGATGTCTAGCTTTTGATGATCTTTTGGTCTACTTCACTTTGTCAGGCAGGCCCTATTTAAGTAATTTCTTGATTGAGAACAGGTGTGGCAGTAATCAGGCCTGGGTGTGGCTAGAGAAATTGAACTCAGCTTTCCAAAAATGAGATAAACCACAGTTAATTTATGTTTTAATGGGGCGAGGGGGATCACTTTTTCACACAGGATCATGTAGGTTTGGATTTTTTTACTCTTAATAATAAACACCTTCATTTAAAAACTGCATTTTGTGTTGAGGTGTGTTATCTTTGTCTAATATTTAAATTTGTTTGATCTGAAACATTTAAGTGTGGCAAACATACAAAAAATGAGGAATCGGGAAGGGGGCAAACACTTTTTCACACCACTGTAAGCAAGTCCTTATCCCTGACAAAAAAAGCTTAAAAAACATTTTATGTAAAAAATAGTTGCAAATTTGTGAGGAAAAATGTCAAATTTAGGAGGAAAAAAATGACAAATTTATGGTTTAAAAGGTACTAATTTACAAGAATATTGATTCAAACTGGAGTGAAAAAAGCCCTGTTAATCAAAAATTGATATGTTCCATAAAAATGTACAGTCATGTATCAAGAATCAAGGCAATATTGTCAGCTGTCTCAAAACAAAACAAAAATACTAGAGGGCACTCAGAGAGGGCATACCTCTGCCATGGCTCCATCCTCCCTCCCTTCGTCTGTCCATCCATCCGTCCTTCTGTACCTCCGTCCTTCTGTCTCGCTGTCCTTCCGTCGGTCTATACATTGCGAGATAGGACCTTGGTGCAGGTATGAGTTCTTGGATCACCTCCAAAATCTAATAGGTTCATCCATAGCCCAAGGGCCACCACCTGTGAAAATGTCATCAAAATCAGTCCAGTACATTTTGCATAATCCTACTAACAGACAGACAGAAAAGCAAACAAACCTTGCTGATCAGGTTACCTCACTGGAGAGCTAAATGTGCAGAAATATGGAACCTACATTTGGTGCATTGTTAAACCTCAGAGCAGCACAAATTGGGACATGCCCAACAAGTGCTTCCAGGCCATTAAGTTGGATTTTGTGCTGCTAAGGTAGGGTGAACCTCTTCTAATTGGAGATCACATCTCGGCATTCCTAAAGTCAGACTCCCCCCTTTTTATCAAAAGGATTGTCTAATGTGGTCAAAATATTATATAAACAGATAAATATGTATGAAAGACAAACATACCTCTGGCACTATAATTTCGCTTTTTTAAAGAGACATTCCTCAATTTGGCTTTCTATATAGTAGTGTTTTGCAACTGCTAGCCCTAGAGCAAGGTGATTGCTAACTTTTCTGGCGGGATCTATCTTGTTTTCAGGGTTGCTTTTTTGGGATGTTTAAAAGTCTGATGGGGGAGCTGTGACGTCAGTTCGCTACAGACCACAGAAAGAATAGAGAGCGGAATAGAGTGCGGAAGTAGAGGGGGCGTGGCTTAGGCTCTCTATAGGAATGTACCAGTTGGCTTACCTTTCAAGCAGGCTCAAGTGGTCATTTAGGGAACTGCAGTTTTGGCTGAGTGTGTCTGTTTTGTTCATTTAAAAGTCCTAAAATTTGCTATTTTTATTAAATACTTTTCAGAAAACTGGACTGTGGTTTTGCCTGCATTGCATGTATAATTTTTAAATTTCTCAAAAAAATCTTTACTCTTTATTTTTTAAGTTAAAATATTTATCATCTTGTGATGATTTATCAATTCCAGGTATGCGATTGTGCTTTGAAAAAGTTCCAATCAAAGTTGTTTTTGCATTTTTGTGTACCCATAGTTAAAAGATGAAAGCAAGTTCAAGAATTTTGGCAAATTCAGATTTTTCAGATTTTACAGTTTCAGTAAAATTGTCATCAAAATCATCATGTTTTTGACATGTTTCCTTAAACTGCAGTGCAGTAATGCTTTCACTCTACCAGAAGTACAGTACGGAAGATAATCTGAGGAAAATGGTAGGTGCTGTCGATTCAGAGACTCAGCCACATACAACTTGGGACAAAGCCAGTTAAACCAGAGTGCCTTAAATAATTCAACATTTTGGGAAATTCACTTTTCCCCATGGCCAATAATTAAATGAGAAGATGAATGCCTTGTCTGTGGTCATATAACTCAGCAGGCACTCTGTATGTGAAATATCTGTTTAATGTATATATATATATTTTTAATGAATTTAACATGTATTTGTACCAGTAACAGACCCTAAAATACCCTCAGTAGCTTATCATCCTAAAGTGATTCCCTTCAAATTCAGATTAGTTGCTGCTAAACATGCAAATGTTGCTTTTTCCATTCTTAAATGTGCTGGTCAGATGGAAACGGTTGGGTAAAATCGAGGAAGACAAATAACTTTGCAGTGCACTTAAGGGGAAAAAAGGGATGCTCTGTGATGCAGCAGTTTTATTTGGGATTCCTGCCCTCCTCTGGCAGCAGCATCTAAATGCACAGCAACCTCACATGATGGGAGCCACCTCTCAGCAGGCGTATGACCGCTGACAGCTGAACTGGAGCACACACAGAGGTATTTCCCCAAGGAGAGCATGGAAGAAAAGGAGATATAAGGGGAAACAATTAAAAGTGAGGATTGTAAAGGGCTCAAACACGGACAGAAGTGACTATATGGATGATTTTGGATGTTTGAAACAAGCAAGGCCAAGTTAAGAGGATTTACAATTCCCCTTTTTCTAACTGTAGGCGTTTATTCTTGGTCACTATTTACATGTTTCATTATGTAATTGCCTGAGCTTGACACCCTCAGATGAATTGAGTTTGTATTGCAGCTGGAAAAGATGCTCCGCAATCTGCTCACTTCCAATCAACACTGAGGGGTCTCCTGAGGGACCAGTGAAAGCAGACAAGTTGGCGTGACCATTCTTGGTTTAGGCTGCTGCTCATTCTGAATGCTTTAACAAGGAGGAATCTCTCTGGGGGCTTATATCACATGTCTGAAATCCATTGATAGCGTCCACTTAATTGCATGAGCTCAGTGTAATGCCATTTGTGGAGTCGATGAGATAAAGCCAGCGCACCCTTAAGAGTTTCTCAGCTGTCCTGGTGCATTCCCTGCCGGTCCTCCATTTCTGACCTGTGCGGACTGTGCTCTTTATTCAGGCGTCCCTCACCCCAGAGCTGGTGCATATTGATCTGTTACAACTGCCCTCCGATACAAGACCAAAGAATGGCATGCTGCAATCAGCTGTGTGAGCAGCATCACAAATGAGGCTGAGAGGAAGAGATAGGAGTGGTGGTGGGGAGGTAAAGAGGTTGTGTGCATAAGTACAGAGAGAGAGAAAGAGAGAGAGATGGGGGGGGCTGTGAGGGGAGGGTGGAAAAGGGGGAGATGGTGTGCATTGGAAAGAGGAGGTGGAGGAGGAGGTGGCAGAGGAGGAGGAGGGGTGTAGTGCTGCAGTGGAGAGAAGTGAGAGGAGACTGCAGTCTCTGCTTATGGGAGAGATCAGACTATGTTACCACAGCTGTGAGGAACTGTAGCCCAAACACTTATTGATATTGGATGGGCCGCCCCGCGAGGGGGAATACCACATCCGACTGGTGAGTTCTGAAGATCCTTGCAGATTAAAATGCAGATAAAATGCAGAATGAGACTCAGCATGTGAACGGTTATCTTCACCATGGATTAACTAGTTGAGCCTTTGTAAACTGCTCCTCGTTGTACCTGCCTGGACTCGTTAGTGAGGGTGTGTCAGAGCCAGTTTCATTGGCTGAGTGATGCTGACCAGTGATGAGCTGCAGAAAGCGGAGGCAGATAAGGATTGAGTGCTGATGGCACGGAGGTAAAAGGTGGGCTGAAACAAAGAAGAAGAAGGGAGTGCATGGATGTGCTTTGGTCTGTTTGCATTCAGCCGCTTACCTCAGTGCTGCTCATATGAATGAAAGCCTGAAGGTGTATGGTGGGCTAAGTTGTGGAAGTTAAAAGTAGTGACTGATTAGTCCTGTCAGTGAAACTGCATTTCCCCAGATTCTGTGAGTATGTTCGTGCCTTTGCACCTCTTCTCTGCTATGACTTGACTTTGGCCTTGAGCCAATTGTTTTTGGTTTTGATTGGCTGGTCACTTCAGCTTCAGACACTATCAGGATTGCTTAGCAACACGCTGGCCCACTGTACATAGGCACCTATGTGAACACTGGACGGCACAGACACCCTATGACAATAGAAACTCTAACCAAAATACACACGCTGGAGTGCAATACTTATTGATCAGCGGCTCAGGAGTCAGTGGAGATGAGGTTACACCATGATTGTGTTTGTCATATGCTGACAGTTCACTTTTATTTTGTGCCACAGACATCCTCACCATACATAAAATCTCATTCACCAAGCTGAACAATTTTACTTTTTTAATTCATTTTTTATTACAAGTACATCAACCTCAGCATATCACTTACTTTACATCCAGAACAGCACTATACTGTACAGTCTGTTTAATGTGCTTAGGAACAACACAAAAAGCAGTGATTCACATTATCTCCCAACCGTTTGCTTGAAAATGTATTAATTTCATGAACTTTTGCCTATCTAAATGCTTCTCTCCTTTGAGTTCTACGCCCCGAAGCGAAAAACAACACAAACACCATGAGTGCAGATGCAGAACAAATAAAAAAATGTTGTCAGGCTGCCAATTATTTTCCTTAGCATTGATGTTGAGCTGGTGGGGAGCATGAAAGCATAAAGGCAGCGTCCAAATCACATTATTCAGCCCTGACAAAAATACCAGTCGCAACAGAAATGTATCACACTGCAGCAAATAAATACTCCTGTGGAGAGAGTTTAAACATTGAACTGGACTCCCTGCATCTGTGCTGTTGTCTGTTGTAATCTATTTAATGATCCCTGGAAAAAAGGAGAATATCACTCCCCCTTTCTGTCTCTGCATCTTATCAAAAACAGAGTGATTTTAATGTAATTAAAAGTGAACTGATGTTTAGAAGTCTGAAGCATGTTTTCTTTTGCCCTCGGTAAAGCCTCAATTAGACTACAGCTCTGACACGTTCCTGCTCGTCAGTAAATGTTATTAATTTTCTTCTGCCACTCATGTAAGAAGCAAACAGAATAAATATGATTCTCCCTCGAGGCTCGGAGGCTATTTGATTTTGTCAGCTGTGAAAAGATGAATACAAGTTTTTTTTTGTGTCTCTGATAAGTAGTAGTGTTATAGTTGAGACCAGACCGAGACTTTAAGGGGTCGGGACCAGGTCAAGACCAAGACAGGTTGCGTTAGCTGAATATTGTCTGTCATTAACAGATTTCTTTTAGCAATGACAGATAAACCTGAAGGCTTTCTATCATTTTGACAGATTACACTGAGCATGATCTATTGTAACTTATAATTTCCAGCTGTCCACTTTATAGCGCATACTAAATAGTGAGTACCTAGTGTTGTCTCAGCAGTCTCTGTACGTCAGTTCAATTATTAAAGTGACACTCTGCCAAAAAAATCAAGTTTTTTTCTTGTTAACATGTAACAAGTTTTTTTTATGACTTACAAGACATATCAAGAGCTAAATCACTCAAATGTGTCATGTCTCTGTTTTTTTGCAGTGAAATTTCAGTTAAGCTCCTCCCCTTGGAAAAAAAACAAGTTTAGACGGAGCATTTTTGGTGACGTCACTCTAACAGGTCCGTAGTGTTGAGCCAGTCAGGACATAAGAACTATCTCTAGCCTGACTGAAATTAGCCTCCAGGGCCAGTTAGCATTATTGGATAGCTGCTTTAAAAACTTGACCCATATTAAGATGGGTTTTAGCATTAAACTGCTTTTAACCCTAGAACACTAACGTAGGGTGATTTTCACCCGATGTTAATGGAGATGCTAGTGTTACTAGCTTTAACATTAGTGTTCTAGGGTTAAGGACCAATGCAGTTTCAGTCATTATCTTGGGCCACCGTGGAGTGCATACAACGGGACATGTCCTTCGACCGTAAGTCTTTTTATCCCAGGATTTATTCTGTGTAATGTGGCACTAGACACTGTTAGCTTGCATGGTGGTGCAGTGGTTAGCACTGTTGTCTCACAGCTAGAAAGTTTCAGGTTCGAATCCCCAGACTGACAGGGGTGGGAGCATTTCTGTGTGGAGTTTGGATGTTCTCCCTGTGCTGTGTGGGTTTACTCCAGGGGCTCTGGTTTCCTCCCACAATCCAAAGACGTGCATGTTAGATTAATTGGTGACTCTAAAGGCGCATTCACACAGCCATTGTTTGGTCCGGACCAAAGGAACTCTGCTCTGCTTCCGCAGATAGTCCGGTTCGTTTGGTGCCGTCTGAACACGCGTTCAAACTCTGGTGCGCACTAAACAAGCAAAGTCTGGTCTGCCTGAAAACAGGGGTCTCGGTTCACTTGCAAACGAAGGCTGGTGCGCTTTGCTTGCAGTGTGAATGCAATCGGACTATCCAGCGGACCAAAGGGACAGAAGTGTGTAACCATAGCAACACATAGTCTGAGAAGAGGAAGTGGTGTTTACTGTAGCGCATTTTGGGTAGAAAGTAACAATAAAGACAACCGCGCAAATCCAAGAAATCTTTTTACCGGAGAAAGCCAAGGAGAAAAATTAAAAAAATGTCTCATTTGTGGCGGACAAACAACCCGACTGAAGGGAACGGATTTCCATTTTCGGTCCTGGCCAATCGATGAGCCTGATTTTTCTTCTTCACCAAGATTTTTTTCTTTCTGGTCAGTGGTGGTTTCAGCTACAGTGCTCCAAACGAGCAGTTGTTGTAACTGTGTGACGTTGTCCAGGCAGTTTGGTCCACTGCGATGTGAATGCACCGGGGGTATCCTGGTGTGAATGCAGCCTAAATTGTTCCTAGGTATCTGTCTCTGATAGGCCCTTAGAATAGAGGATTAGTGTACCTACTAGTTAAGCACTTTGAGTGGTCTTTGTCACTAGAAAAGCGTTACACTGGAAAAAATGCCCCTCTAAAAACAAGTTAAAAAAAAAAGAAGATATTTTTGCTTGAAACAAGTGAAAAAATCTGCCAATGGAACAAGTCAAAATTGACTTAAAGCAAACAAGCTCTATTAACTTAAAATAAGTTCTTATATCTCACTGAAAAGTTACTCTTTAGGTTAATGTGTCTTATATTAAGTGTAATGAGATTTTCGACTAGAAATGAGACAAATATACTTGGTGAAACTTTAATTTTTTGCAGCGTATATAAGTAGAGGTCCTTATCCCTTATCCCTTGCGAGATGTAGGTGGTCCTATTCATGGATCCTGACATTTGAAGGAGGAGGAGAAGTGAAAAGATTTTGACACAAAACTGTAAGACAAGATAAGCCTTTATTAGTCCCACAAAGGGGAAATTCCAGGATTGCAGCAGCACAGGGACAGCAGCACTCAGAGCAATAGCAAATAAGATAATAAGATACGAACTGGTCAGCCAAAACAGTAAATAAATATACATATGTACACACAGTGCTGGAGCATTGCAGCTAGATGGTATCAACAGCATTACAGCTAGTTAAATTACCTGACAAAATATAAATATGGACCCAGACAGTGTATTTCACATTTGAATGAACAGTGTTGTTGCCACCCTTGATAATAATTGTAATTGTATAAGCTGTGTATTGAAGGGGACGATCTCTATTGTGCAAAGTTGTGAAATTTTTTTTGTAGAAAAAAGGGCATACAATACTATTTTAGACCTTTGTTTTTATAGAGGAGTTACAGTATGTCCACCAGAGAGCATCTTTAAATAAATGTACATGGTATATCCTGTAGGTTCATGACAGAAACTGAATATGTGGACAAAAACACAAGCTAGTCACCATTTTATTATTTAAAAATTAAAATGACAGGTAAATTATGACAGAATTTTTACAACACTATCTTTCAAAATGACACTAGAAAGTGTAGCACAACCACTGGACCAAGGCCACTGGGTATGTACAGTAGGTCTTGGTCTTGATATGGGCTCGACTTAGTCCTGACATCTTATCTCTGTCTTGTCTCAGTCTTGACTACAACACTAATTAGAAGTGAGAAAGCTTTGGAAGCCTCATTTCATTCTGTTCAACATTTTTGAGAAATCCCAGCCAGCATGTCCATGTGGGCCCCACTATAGGTTAAAACTGGGTTGTCTTATGGGTCCTGTGTGGGTTTGTTGCACCACTGTTCTTGAAACCTGCTGACCTGCATTAAACTCATATGGGGCTCAGATGGGGTTAAAGTGGGATTACCTGCTTACCCGCCCCACTGGTAAAGTGCATATGGGCAAACACAGATGGGACCAACTTGAAACCTGCAGACAAACTCACACGCGACCCCACAGCCCAGATTTAACCTATAGTGGGGCCCGCGCTGGCTGGGATTGCTTCTGATAGATTTGAAACTCCTAAAATGGTGACGTCAGTTTTGCATTGGCCCAGGTGAAATTTGGACAATAGGAAAGACTTGTAGAGGTTTACTGAGAACTGTTCCAGACCTCCTCTACAGGGTTTTTTACCAGTGTCTTAGCACCATGAAGATCAATCCAAAATGCTTCATAACCCCTTTAATCCGCAAGTAACTGCAGGTTTCAGATCGCTGCGCTTAAAGAAGGATCTCCTCGGCTCCGGATAATTCTTCACGCACTATAAATTCTCACATCATGAGCATAATGAATGGCTTCAATTTCAACTTTTGCAGTTTTTATACCCTGTCAGTTCTCTCAGTTTTGGATCTATGCTGATGCACATAGCAGACGTTTGCTTAATCGTTTCCTAACAATGAAATGATTGTGCTGATGCCTCCCAGACGATCTGCTGTGGGATTTTTCACATCCCTTCATCGAGTCGAAGGCTTATTTCAGCTCTGGAGCTTCTCTCTCAGAAACAAATGGGATCATCTTTATGTACTTATTTACTAAAATGGCTACAAGTTATTAAAAATGAACACAAAAATCCCAAGACAGCTCTCCATGAGATCCATTTAGCAGTTTATCTTGGACTTTAAATCACATTACATTATCTGCATGAGCAGGCAGTTTGCCTGCTCATGCTCATTCCAAATTTTATCTTCACTCTCAATGCTCCACAGTCTTGCAAAAAAGTATATTTAATATGTTGCTGTTCTGCTACTTTACGTTGTTAGCCATTATCTTCATGTGTTTTCCCCTCTTTATTTTGCTAGACTGGTTAATCTTGAGGTCAGAGTCCTTTTCAGAAATGAATGGAGTGAAGTTCACTTAGTGAGTTTCCAAAAATTCAATGTATTCCCCTTAACTTCAAAATGATTTGCTGTGATTATTTATAGCCTTATTTATAGTTTGTGTTGATTTAGGTTATAGAGTCCAGTTGAAGGATGGAGGGTTGGTTAGAGTTCCATAAAATGAATCAGTGTGTGAGAAGGCCCTACCACCCAGTGTTCTGCAAAGTCTTAAACAGAGAAAATCTACTAACACAGATTGCAATGAGCAGGAGTGGGTGTATAAGTGTAGCACATCTGTGATGTAGATAGAATTAAGAAGTGAAAGATTTTTAGTATATATGCAACAAATCTTCACATTAGACAGAAATCATATTGTTTTAATAACAACATCATCAACCACTTGTCAAAAAAAGCAAAAATGTTTATTAATTGCTGACCCACTGCTTTATGTTGGTGGTGCGTATTTAGATCCTTATATTTCAATATAGCAAATGTGCCCATGTGTCTGAATATGTATATATAGGTATACTGTATTCAGACACATGGGCACATTTGCTATATTTGCTATATATGTATATATAGGTATACTGTACCCCCTCATGGATCGTCACCTTATCGTGGTGGGGGGGTTTGCGTGCCCCAGTGATCCCAGGAGCTATGTTGTCCGGGGCAATTTGCCTCTGATAGGGTCTCCCAAGACAAACTGGTCCTGGGTGAAGGGCCAGACTAAGAACGATCCAACAGACTCTCATGATAAATTGTATATCAAGGATTCAGTGTACCCCGCCCGGTATGAGGTTACCGGGGCCCCACCCTGGAGCCAGGCCTGGGGGAGGGGCTCGAAGGCTAGCGTCTGGTGGCCAGGTTTCCACCCATGGGACCCGGCCGGGCTCAGCCCGAAGGAGTTACATGGGTCCGCCCTCCAGTAGGTTCACCACCTGCAGGAGGGATCATGGAAGTCCGGTGCTATGTGGATTAGGTAGCAGTCAAAGGCGGAGACCTTGGCGGACTGATCCCAAGCTTTCTAAACTGGCTTTTGGTACGTGGAATGTCACCTCTCTGGTGGGGAAGGAGCCTGAGCTGGTGTACGAGATTGAGCGATACCGGCTAGATATAGTGGGCCTCACCTCAACACACAGCTCCGGTTCCGGAACCAGTCTCCTGGAGAGGGGCTGGAGCTTGGCCTTTTCTGGAGTTGCCCCGGGCGAGAGGCGACGAGCAGGGGTAGGTATTCTTGTATCGCCCCACCTTGCTGCCTCTATATTGGAGTTTTCCCCGGTGGACGAAAGGGTTGCTTCCCTGCGCCTTCGGGTTGGGAAACGGGTCCTGACCATCATTTGTGCCTATGCACCAAATGATGTTTCAGAGTACCCACCCTTTTTGGAGTCTGTGACTGGGGTGCTGGAGGGTGCTCCTCCTGGAGACTCCATTGTCCTACTGGGGGACTTCAATGCGCACGTGGGCAACGACAGTGAAACCTGGAGGGGGGTGATTGGGAGGAACGGCCTGCCCGATCTGAACCCGAGTGGTGTTCAGTTATTGGACTTCTGTGCTAACCACAGTCTGTCCATAACGAACACCATGTTCAAGCATAAGGGTGTCCATATGTGCACCTGGCACCAGGACACCCTAGGCCGCAGGTCGATGATCGATTTTGTTATCGTATCATCAGACCTGCGACCGTATGTCTTGGACACCCGAGTAAAGAGAGGTGCAGAGCTGTCAACTGATCACCACCTGGTGGTGAGTTGGATCCGATGGCAGGGGAGGAAGCCATTCAGACCTGGTAGACCCAAACGTATAGTGAGGGTGTGCTGGGAGCGTCTGGCTGAGGCCCCTGTCCGGGAGGTCTTCAACTCCCACCTCCGGAAGAACTTCAACCACATTCCGAGGGAGTCTGGAGACATGGAGTCTGAATGGGCCATGTTCTCCACCTCTGTTGTTGAAGCGGCGGCCCAGAGCTGCGGCCGCAAGGTGGTCGGTGCATCTCGTGGTGGCAACCCCCGAACCAAGTGGTGGACACCAGTGGTGAGGGGGGCCATTAAGCTGAAGAAGGAGTCCTATCAAGCTTGGTTGGCTTGTGGGACTCCCGAAGCAGCTGAGGTGTACCGGCAGGCCAAGCGGAGTGCAGCTCGGGTGGTTGCTGAAGCAAAAACCCGGGTATGGGAGGAGTTCGGTGAGGCCATGGAACAAGACTTTCGGTCGGCTTCAAAGAGATTCTGGCAAACTGTTCGGCGGCTCAGGAGGGGAAAGCAGCTCCCCGTCCACACTGTGTATGGTGCGGATGGGACACTGTTGACTTCAACTGGAGATATCGTCGGGCGGTGGAAGGAATACTTCGAGGATCTCCTCAATCCCACTGATACGCCTTCCACAGAGGAAGCAGGGTTTGGGGACAAGGGGGATGACTCGCCTATCACAGGGGCTGAGGTCGCCAAGGTGGTTAAAAATCTCCTTGGTGGCCGGGCCCCGGGGGTGGACGAGATTCGCCCCGAGTACCTCAAGGCCCTGGATGTTGTTGGGCTGTCATGGTTGACACGCCTCTGCAACATTGCGTGGAGGTCGGGGGCAGTGCCTTTGGCATGGCAAACCGGGGTGGTGGTTCCTCTCTTCAAAAAAGGGGACCGGAGGGTGTGCTCCAACTTTAGAGGGATCACACTCCTCAGCCTCCCTGGGAAGGTCTATGCCAAGGTACTGGAGAGGAGAGTCCGGCCGTTGGTCGAACCTCGGATTCAGGAGGAGCAATGTGGTTTTCGTCCTGGCCGTGGCACATCGGACCAGCTCTTTACCCTCTCGAGAATTCTTGAGGGTTCGTGGGAGTTTGCCCAACCAGTTTACATGTGTTTTGTGGACTTGGAGAAGGCATTTGACCGCGTCCCTCGTGGATTTTTGTGGGGGGTGCTTCGGGAGTATGGGGTATCGGGCTTGTTGTTACGAGCTATTCGGTCTCTGTACGACCGTTGTGAGAGTTTAGTTCGTATTGCCAACACTCGGTCGGAGTCATTCCCAGTGAGAGTTGGACTCCGCCAGGGCTGCCCTTTGTCACCGGTCCTGTTCATAATTTTTATGGACAGGATTTCTAGGCGCAGCCAGGGAATGGAGGGTGTCATACTTGGTGACCACAGGATCTCATCTCTGTTGTTTGCAGATGATGTTGTCCTGTTGGCTTCATCCAGCAATGACCTACAGCTCTTGCTGGGACGGTTTGCCGCTGAGTGTGAAGCGGCTGGGATGAGAATCAGCACCTCCAAGTCCGAGTCCATGGTCCTCAGCCGGAAAAAGGTGGATTGTCCTCTCCGGGTTGGGGACAGGCTCCTGCCCCAAGTGGAGGAGTTTAAGTATCTTGGGGTCTTGTTCACGAGTGAGGGGAAAATGGAGCG
This sequence comes from Pholidichthys leucotaenia, assembly GCA_020510985.1. Lineage (NCBI taxonomy): Eukaryota > Metazoa > Chordata > Actinopteri > Cichliformes > Pholidichthyidae > Pholidichthys > Pholidichthys leucotaenia. The sequence continues at coordinate 58,969,604 of CM035837.1, read as the reverse complement.
AGAGATCGACAGACGGATTGGAGCAGCATCTGCAGTGATGCGGACGTTGTACCGGTCTGTTGTGGTGAAGAGGGAGCTTAGTTCTAAGGCAAAGCTGTCGATTTACCAGTCAATCTACGTTCCTACTCTCACCTATGGTCACGAGCTTTGGGTAATGACCGAAAGAACGAGATCGCGGATACAAGCGGCTGAAATGAGCTTTCTCCGTAGGATTGCTGGACTCACCCTCAGAGATAGGGTGAGGAGCTCAGTCATCCGGGAGAGGCTCAGAGTAGAACCGCTGCTCCTCCACATTGAAAGGAGTCAGTTGAGGTGGTATGGGCATCTGATTAGGATGCCTCCTGGACGTCTCCCACTTGAGGTGTTTCAGGCACGTCCCACTGGGAGGAGACCCCGGGGCAGACCCAGGACTCGGTGGAGAGACTATGTCTCCCAGCTAGTCTGGGAACGCCTTGGTATCCCCTCTGAAGAGCTGGAGCAGGTGGCTGGGGAGAGGGAAGTCTGGGCTTCTCTGCTTGAACTGCTGCCTCCGCGACCCGGACCTCCGGAAAAGCGGTAGAAGATGGATGGATGGATGGATGGAGGTATACTGTATGCGTCTGTGTTCTATATCATGCTGTTGTTCAATCTGGACCCAGGCCTGTTATTGTTTGTTCTGCTCAGTGTCACTTGGTATGTAATGTGATCTATACAACCCCAATTCCAGTGAAGTAGGGACATTGTGTAAAATGTAAATAAAAACAAAATACAATGATTCAAAAATCCTTTTCAACCTATATTCATTTGAATACACTACAAAGACAAGATGTTTAATGTCCAAACTATGGTGTATGCACGCTCACACAAGTGACGTCAGCACATTGTTGATGGGTTTTTTGGTGTAGTGCAGCACCACTGCTCAGTTATGTTAAGCATTCAAGCTTAAGTTCAAGCTCAGGTATTGACCTGATCAGCAAACAGGCCAATACCTGTTTACAAAACCCATTACAGACCCCATGGGTTTCGTTGTATTGATGGTCGCCTCAACTTGGAAACACCGCTGGCCAGCAACCTTTGCAGGCCTGGGCTGCCTGACTGCCTTTAACCACCCTACAATGTCTCCTGTTGTCCAGCCCCTTCGCTGGCTGCCTCTCGCTCCATGGGATAAGGTCACAGCGGAGCTGCAAAAACTCCTGGATGCGGGTATCATTGAACGGGTCAACGCACCTCCCTGGATCTCCAACCTGGAGGTGGCAAAGAAAAAAATCGGGTGGTCTGCGGCCCTGCATAGACCTCCGAATGGTAAATAAAGCAGGAATCCTCGACAAATACTCCCCTGCCCACGATAGAGGAGCTAGCTGCTATGTTTCATGTCTCAAAGATCTTCTCCAAACTGGACCTTTGCCAGAGATACCTGCAGGTTCTCCTACACCCAGACAGCCACGTCCTCATGGCTTTTGTGACCAACATGGAGGTCTTTTGTTACACCCGCATGCCTTTTGGACTCAGCTCTGCCCCTAGCTGCTTCCGGAAGATCATGGCCACCATCTTTGCTGGTCTCCCAGGTGTGGTAGTATACTTGGATGACATTGTGATGCACGGCGCAACAACATCTTCACATGATGCTCGTCTCTTCAAAGTGATGGATGTGCTCACCAGCCATGGCCTCATGTTGAACAGGGAAAAGTGCATCTTCACGGCAGCTGCCATTGAGTTTGTGGAGTTCCGTTTGACCGTCAAGGGCCTGAGCCCACTGAACTCAAACGTTGAGGCAGTATTATGCCTGCCTGAGCCATCATGCCCCGCCCAGCTCTCCTCTTTCCTGGGAATGACTACCTTCTATGGGTGCTTCCTTCCCCACTATTTGGAGACAGTAGAGCCACTGCGTGCCCTTCTGAAACAGGATGCGCCTTAGTCGTGGTCCCCTGCATGCTCTGCCGCCATCCACCGGCTCAAGACACAACTCACCTCCCCACCTGTGCTCGCTCACTTTGACCTACAGAGCCCCGCATTTGTAACCTGTGACACCTCCAACACCGCCATAAGAGCTGTGCTGTCCCAACACTAAGAAGGGACTGAGCATCCCGTGGCGTTTGCTTCAAGGTCACTTACACCAGCTGAACAAAAGTACTCTGTGGGGGAGAGGGAAGTGCTGGCTTGTGTTTAGGCATGGGAATGGTGGCACATGTACTTGTACGCTCGGCATTTCACACTCTGAACGGACCATTGGGCTCTCATAGCCCTGCTAGCAATGTTGGGATCAGGACACAAACCACTACGTATCTACAGGTGGACAGAAAGGCTGCAGGCATACAACTTCACCACCCAGTTCACTCCTGGCAGAGAGAACGTGGCAGTGAACTTGCTTTCCTGAGCTACCCCCAGCCCCGCACCGGATGCTGATCAAGACCCCTTAGAACCAGAGCTGATCTTCATGCTGCACGGGCCTCTCCAAGCCGCAGTCTCAGTACAAGAGTGCCAAACCGCATTTGAACAAGACCCCACACTGGCCCAACTCTGCACCTTTATTTGGGGGGGCTGGCCATCCAGGGTGCCGGAGGAGCTACGACCTTTCTACAGAGTCAAGTATGTCCTCTCGTGCTGGAATGACGTCTGCATGGCAAGGGGGCTCTGCATGGTGGTTCTTAAAGCTTTGGGGGGCCGCATTCTGACCATGGTACATGAAGGTCACCTGGCCATTGTAAGGGTCAAACAATGATGCACAAGTTTGGTCTGGTGGCCAGGCATCGACAGGGACGTGGAGACTATGGTGAAGAATTGCATGGATTGCCTCGCCAACGGCAAGTCCAGCCCGCCACCACCCATACAGCCTCAGCCATGGCCGCCTACTCTGTGGACATATATTCAGCTGGACATCTGCAGTGAGCTCCATGGCACCCCTCAGCACCAACGCTTCCTCCTAGTGGCTTACGACCTCCATTCTAAATGGCCCTATTATGTCTGGAAATAAGGGCGGACACGTCCACGTGTTGAGGTTAGCTTTATTGAGCGTTAGCTTAGCAAGATGGTACAGAACAGTATGTGGCTGGAATCAAGTGGGGCGCCAAGAGACCGGCTGGCCGTGGGTAGCCGTATAATATACCCTGCGGCATCGTGACGTCACACATGCATACGTTTACCGCAGCATAGTGCATTGCGCCGTTTTACATACACCCCCCCCCCCCGAAAAGCTTAGAACATTACGAGTTATGTTTAATTTGTTGCCCTTGCGGAAGAGAGGAAGTCGGTGACCACTTTGGTAGTAACCAAAGTTACTTGAACAGACCATGCGCTGACTACCAATGTATTTAAAGTCAGTAACATAGTCCTTGAGGTGAAGAGGTCTCCATCGGACTTGTGCCAAGTGGGGCTCAGGCTGCGCCAGCTTGGATGGTTCCGGCAGGTGCCCTGCTGGAGCTGCGAACCGTTTATCAGCGAAGTCCCTGTTGGCATGGACCAGCTTGCTCGCAGTCTCTTGATCAGAAGCGGAAGGTGGTGTCATCCTTCTGCGGCAGCTGGCATGCCATTGTGACCCATCAGTCAGATGGAAGGTGGCCTATTCTAGCTGAGCAGCGATCAGCATCAGCACTGGCCAGAAGGACTGCAGCTTGTATGAGTGATTGGGTCAACATTCCCGGACCCAGTCGAGCACTGTGAGTGAAGGGCGCGCAGCTCCGCGTTCCTTCTTCATGACGTACTGTCAGTCTGCCACCCTGTTGTTAGGGGAGAGCACCACCGCTGGAGTGTCATCTGATGAAGGACGTGGCCAGTTCTGTTCAGCTATGGCTTGCAACTCCTGCAGTGATGCGGCAGCTCGAGGAGGCTTGTGCTGCGCGAGGTGCTTCTGTCGTTGCTCTTCCATCCCGCTGCCAGGGAAAGGCACCATTACTGGAGTGTCTTCTGGTGGAGGATGTGAGCTGTCCGGGGAAAGACGTACAGGCAGACCAGTCTTGGCGTTGACAAGGTAGGTCTTATCTTCTTCTGGGTCCTCCATGACTGCGGACCGGAGCTCCCGCGATGAGGCAGCAGCTTGAAGATGCTCATCCTGCGTCAGGACCAGCTCCGGGTTCTGTGTGGATACGTTCTTGGGCTCCTGTGGCAGCTCCGGGTCCTGTGTGGATGTGGTCTGGAGCTCCTGTGGCAGTTCCAGTTCTACAGGGTTCTGCTCGGTGTGTGGTGTGAAGCAGGGAGTGGGTGCGTCTACGTCTGAGTGCACTGGACTTGGGCCGTCACCAGTCAAACTGAGCTTCTCCCGCATCCTCGGATTTGTTGTGTGCATCGCTAACTGGTCTAGCACCAACTCGTCTTCCAAGTGGCTGAATACACACACTAGCCAAATAGCGGAGGTCGGCGACGTACTGCTGGGCTGACTTGTCCGTTCGCTGGCGAAACTTGAGTCTCCGGGCCGTTACACTCTGTGTATCGTGAAACGGGGTAGTGGAGCTAAGCTGCCAGCCTGAGTTGACGACCATCGGACCATCAGCGAAATGTCTGGTCAACAAAGTCACACATTCGTCGTAGGTGTCCGCAGGCACAAGTGTTTGCAAGACATGCTGCCCCTCGCTGCCAAGACTGTTAATTAGCATAGCTCATAACCTAGCTTGTTCTAGGTTGATTGTGATAACATATGTTACAAACGCTTCATACCAGCGGGACCAGGGGATAGGTGCCTGGTGAGGCAAAGCAAGGAGTAGTGGTAGAGGAGATGTACGTAAAGTCTCCATCTCCGATGTTGCATGGGTCACCCTCATCGCCATTGTTATGTCTGGAAATAAGGGTGGACATGTCCATGTGTTGAGGTTAGCTATATTGAGTGTTAGCTTAACAAGATGGTACAGAATAGTATGTGGCTGGAATCAGGTAGGGCACCCTGGGCATATATACATAATATACCCTGCGGCGTTGTGATGTCATGTGCGTACGTGCTACTGCAGTGTAGTGCGTCGTGCTGTTTTATACACCACAGGCCCGAGGTGCTACCCACTGGCTCGGTTACTACCAAAGTGGTCACCGACTTCCTCTCTTCCCTGTTTTCCTGCTGGGGCGTGCCTGATGCTATCAGAATGGACAACGGGCCACAGTTCATCTCAGCAGACTTCAAAGCTTTCGTGGAAGGGGAAGGGATTAAGCACATCAGAACAGCTTTTTACCACCCCCTGGCCAATGGAGGTGTGACGAGGTTCAACCAAACCCTAAAAAATGGACTTGGCACACCTGGCGGATGGGCTCCCATTCTCCACCGCACTTCAAAGCACCCTGCTACACTATAGGGCGACACTGCACACCACAACCGGCAGCTCTTCAGCTCTCCTTATGTTGGGACGTGCAATACGCCTTCCCCTAGACCGCCTGCACCCCCCACCAGTAGGGATGAGCCGATTCCACTTTTTCAAGACTGATACTGATACCCATACTGTGACTTTGAGTATCGGCCAATACCGATCCGATGCCGATCCAAACCCGATGCAGTCTCGCTTATTTAAAACAATAAAAGTACAGAACATACTTTGTTAATCACTAGTTGCATTTTGTACACATATAAAAACAGAAATCTAAAAGTCAAAGAATATATTACAAATTTGACTCCGTTCAGCAATGCTGGGGCAGTGCGGTGGGGCAGTGGTTAGCACTGCGGCAGCATAGCAATTCACCCTTGGCCATGGGATCCCTGGTTCGATCCCAGTCCCTGACCAACAGTGATCTGTGTGGAGTTTGCATGTTCTCCCCTTGTCTGCGTGGGTTTACTCCGGGAGTTCTCCGGTTTCCTCCCACAGGCCAAAAACATGCAGGTTTGGTTAATTGGAGACTCTAAAGTGGTCCTAGGTGTGAATGTGTGTGTGAATGGTAAAGGGATAGCGCCGTACCGTGGCTGCTTCATCCATCCAGGTGGATGCCCTCAATTTCCCCTCTGGGGATCAATAAAGTATGCAAAATCAAATCAAAAAATCAGTGCTGCTGCTTTTTTATTTTAAACTTTGCGACATTGGCAGCATTTCACTGGTCAGCCCCATGTAAACGTGCATTCTGAAGTTTTAAGTGCAAGTTTATACAAAACTTTGAAGCTGAGTATTTAAATAACATTCAGATGAAATTCAAATTGCCACTTTATGCATGACGTAAAAAATGCTGTAGATCTGAAAATAAAGGAACTAACCCTTTAAGTTGTATTTTTGTCATCCATTATCATAAGTATTCTGCTGGTCCTCAGTTTATTTAGTAGTGTTTATGATATTATTCTCTGTCCATATTTAGATTTTAGGTTTGCTCTTATTTTGAAGTCATCCCTGTTCCATTTCGTTTTCATGTAGCCTTGCACCCTCTGGGATTAATAAAGTATACAAAACACCAAAAAAAAAATTGCTATTTATGCTTCTGTCACCTACCTCTCCTCAACTGTACTCCCTGAAAGGTACGCTCCAGTCTGGTTTTTACTTTCTGTTTCTTTTTTTTTTTTAGGTTTCACTTTTAGCGCCCAGCCTCCTGAGCTGGAAAAACAGTGGCTGCTGCTGCAGAACATGTGTCTTTCTGCTCAGTTCTTGACGCAATTCAGTATAATCCTTTGCTGTGATATTTTTGCAAGTGTTTTATCAAGTTAGTGGTGTAAAATTGTAAATGCTGCTACCACACAGCAACATACTGAGGCGAGTCTCACAGACAGACTCCAGTGATGTGACGCTCGTTGCCTCTGATTACAGAAGCCGTGCACAGTGCGGCTGAGAACAGGATCGCACCTGCATTTTAATATTATTAATGTACCTGATCGGTCAATTACTTTTATTCCCTACCGATACGGATCAGACCCGATACCGATACCGCAGATTGGATCGGCTCATCCCTACCCACCAGATGACGATCCTTTGGTGGCGCCCTCCCCTAGTGACAGGGTGGCCGAGCATCAACGCCGCATGAAGCGTCGGGCGAAGTGCCCCTATGCTTGACTGGGTCCGGATTCACCGATCCAGCAGCTGACACAAACTGCAGTCATTCTAGACAACACTGATGCAGATCAATGCTCAGCTAGGACCAGCCACCTTCTGTCTGACCGATGGGTCATGTTGGCACGCCAGAGGTCTCAGAAAGGTAACGCCACCCCCCACTTCAGATCAGGAGGCTGCGGCTGATTCGACTAGTTCAGACTGGGACTTCACTGATGCATGGCCTGCAACTCCTGTGGGGGACCCACCGGAGCCAGCGCAGCCCGAGCACTGCTCAGTTCAGGCCCGACGGAGGCCCCACTATCTTGAGGACTTTGTTACAGACTTTTGAATATACATTAGTAGGCAGAGCATGGCCTGTTAAGTGGCAGAATAATCCACATGGCCATGCAGGAACACCAGCAGTCTACCTGATTGCTCAGCTAGGAGTGTTATGGTTGAAAAGTGCTTTAAGTGGTTATTTAGACTGGCCAGTTTGGCCTAGTCAGGTATGTGTGTTTCATTTTACATTAGGCGATACGCTAATACACGTTTTGATAGCCATTCCTGCTAAGCTAACCTGCAGATGTAGGTAATGTTCTAAGCTTTTCAAGGGGGGAGTAAATGTGGTGCATGGATGTGTGCACACTCATACAAGTGATGTCAGCATGTTGTCGTTGGTTTTTTTTGGTGCAATGCAGCACCACTGTTCAGTTATGTTAAGCATTCAAGCTGAATAAAGCAATACTCAGCACATGGTCGTTGTCCACCCATTTTTCAGACATAACACAAACTGATAAACTGATAAACTTTAATTTTTTTTGCAAATATTCACTCATTTTGTATTTAATGCCTGCAGCATGTTCCAAAAAAGCTGGGACAGGGGCAAGAAATAACTGGGAAAGTTGAGGAACGCTCAGAAAACACCTTTTTGGAACATTCCACAGTTGAACAGGTTAACTGGAAACAGGTGAGTGTCATGATTGGGTATAAAAGGAGCATTCCCCAAAGGGGGTTATCCCAAGTGGGTGGAAAAGGCTATAATTTTACCATTTAATAAGCCCAGGGAAAGATCCAGCTCATCCAGGCAACTACAGGCCAATAGCATTAACGTCACACTTAGGGAAATGGATGGAGAAGGTGTTAGTTTACAGACTCTCATATGTACTAGAACAAAGACAATTAATAAACAACTATCAGAATGGTTTTAGAAGAGGAAGAGCCACAGTGGAAGCACTAGTTAGGGTAAGTAATAATATTGAAAAGACTCTCAAAATGAAAGAAGTAATGGTTATAGTTTATCTGGATATTGAAAAGGCTTATGATTCACTGTGGAGGGATGGACTTCTTATCAAATTGAATAAAATGTGCATTGGTGGTAGGATGTATAATTGGATAATGGACTTTTTAACACACAGGACAATTAGGGTTAAAGTAGGAGCAGAAGTTTCTAATGACTTTGAAATAGAAAATGGTACTGTATATTGTTATACAGTGCAAAGTTAGGCACTGTATAGGCTCCTCTTGGCAAAGTAAATCTGTTTTGGCACAGTAGGGTGACAGATCCCTGTTCTGTTTGCCTAGCTGCCTGACAGGACAAGGGCGTCCAAGGACAAAAAAAAAAAAAAAAAAAAAGGAATAGAAAATGGTGTTCCTCAGGGGAGGGTGATAAGCCCTGTTTTATTCAACATAATGATTAATGACATGTTTGAGGATCAAGAGGGATCCATCAAAACAGCACAACATGCAGATGATGGAGCCATATGGACAAGGGGAAGAAATGAGCAATTTGTGTTCAAAAACATCAGGAAAGCAATGGAGAAAGTGGAAAAGTGGTCATATGAGTGGGGATTTAAATTTTCAAACAGTAAAACCTGCTATATGATTTTCACAAAAAAATGCAGAACTGCTACAGAACCATTAACATTATATAATCAACCAACAGAGAAAGTGAGTGAGTTCAGATATCTAGGATTGTGGTTTGATAGTGCATACACATGGAGAGTTCATGTTGAAAATCTGGAGACAAAGTGCAAAAAAGTCATTAATCTCATAAAAACTGTAGATAGACATGAATGGGGTGCAGATAAACAGGCTTTAATTGACATTTACAGAGCACTAATGAGATTGACAATAGACTATGGGTGCATGATTTATGGAGCAGCGGCAAAGACAACTCTGGAAGGGTTTTTTTAGCTGATTTAGGACAATTTTGATGTGCTGAATCCAAAAATCATATTGGTTTTGCTCAATCAGGTCAACTTTTTGAACTATGGCCACATGTAGTTTTTTTTACGTTTTTGTTTACATGTACGGGTATTTTCGCTTTATATGATGCAAAATTCTTTTTTATTTCTTGAAATTTCTCGAACTTTGAAGCGTTTGCATGCGCCAATTTATGACTAATTGGTATTTTTATTTTACAGGTGAATTAAATGGCTTCGACCAGAAGATTTTGTAAAAATCAACTTAGCATAAAAACCTGACCTGATCGAGAGAAATGGATGTCATTTTTGGATTTGGCGGTGCAAAATTGTCTTAAATCAGTTGAAAAACACAGACAGCTTACAAAAAAAAATATTTTTGTAATGTTGTGTTATACTGTACAGTATAACACAGGGTTACAAAAATATTTTTTTTTGTAAGTTGTCTGTGTTTTTTCAACTGATTTAAGACAGTTTTGCACCGCTGAATCCGAAAATGACATCCGTTTCTCTCGATCAGGTGCCAAGTAAAAACCTGTACTTACTTGGTACTTACTTAGTACTGTGCATGTCATTATCATAACAGACTGTCGTGGGCGACAATGACTGTTTCATTTAGGTCCGATCAGATTCCTCCACACAGCTCTGTCCTTAGCCTTCCGCTGCCAGGAACTCCTGTCTATATCCAACTTCTTCAAGTTTCTTTTTACAGTGTCTTTAAATCTGAGCCTTGGTCTACCCTGATTGCATTTGCCCTCGCATAACTGTGAGTAGAGTAACTGCCGAGGGAGACACTGGTGGTCCATCCTCTTAGTTGACTCAAGATGGCGACCGGGATGGTCACACTTTTTCAGTGCTGAGACAAAGTCACTGATTTTGCCATTAAAAGTGGCTGGCCTGCAGCGATCGGCGCTCGTGGCGAACACGCACGGGCTGAATTGCCACCTCCGCTGGATTGCCCTTTAATCGCCTTTCTCCAGCGACTTCCTGCGCCTTCCTGAAGCGATTGCTAAGCTAACACTAGTTAGCTTAATGCTACCTGAAGCGATTGCTAAGCTAACACTAGTTAGCTTAATGCTGGCGCCAGTCTCTAAATAACTAACCTACAGCGATCGGATATACCTCCGGTGGATTACCCCTTTGATCGCTTTTATCCGGCCACTGTGAGTAAACTGACCAGCGATTCCAGCGCTTCCTTGTGATTCACTGATGTGCCCTACCTGAAGCGATTGCTAAGCTAACGCTAGTTAGCTTAATGCTGGCGCCAGCCATTCCACCTAACACCAGCCTGAATCAAAGCCCAGCTGCGAGGCCCAGCGGAGACACTACCAGGCAGGCGGCTATTTGTTGACGGGGCTCAGCAGAGATTTCACCCAGGCAGACGGCGGTAGGCGGCGGTGCCCAGCGGAGGACTTACCGTGACTGCAGCGGCGGTGTGCGACGAGACTACCCGAAGCGATTGCTAAGCTAACGCTAGTTAGCTTAATGCTGGCGCCAGTCATTCCACCTTACACCAGCCTGAATCGAAGCCCAGCTGCGAGGCCCAGCGGAGATACTACCAGGCAAGCGGCTATTTGTTGACGGGGCTCAGCAGAGATTTCACCCAGGCAGACGACGGTAGGTGGCGGTGCCTAGCGGAGGACTTACCATGACCTCAGCGGAGCTCGGTGGCAGCGGCGGTGTGTGACGAGACTCGGTTGGAGGAGCGGGACGGGAGACCAGTTACGGCGACTATGAGCAACGAGACCAGCAACGGAAGGGGCTAGTTGGCTAGCTGAGGCCCAGCTGGATTCGAGGACGATCGGATCAGATTCTGGCGATATAAGCAGAATTTATTTTACTATCCACAGATTTTCTTTTTCCTTCTTTCCAAGAAAGACTGAAGATGGCTGCCACCGGATTAAAAAGTGGGCTGATGGGCACCACTAATAAGCCTTCTCTACTTCTCTACTTCCTCTTCGTTTTGTCTTTGTGTGTCTGGACCTGCAACAAGAAGGATTTTCCGACAAACTCAACCAAAGGTGAAGTTAAAAAGTTTTATCTGTATGGATTTGGGCTTGGACATCTCACCCTACACTCTATGTGGTCTTTAAAAGCCCTGAGCAAAAACTTCCAAATTAAGGCAAACATGGCTGTTAAGCAAAAATCACAATATGGCAGAGGATATACAATTAAAGTTCTGTTAGTTCTGCTACTTCTGGCAGGAGACATTCACCTTAACCCTGGACCTGCCACTATTAAACAGCAGACCACTGGGTTAGCACAAAACCGAGCTGTACAAAAGCAAAAACAACATTTATTTTTCCAAACTGTTAATCATGCACGAGTTCTTTGGGACACCAAGGCTAAACCAAAGGGGATCCTCGGCGGTCATTTAAACATACGGAGCATAATCCCCAAAAGAGATGAGATTTCGGTGTTGCTGTTGGACTCAAATCTGGACTACCTTTGTCTCTCAGAAAGCTGGCTACACAGGAACATAGACACTAATATGATCGATATTGTGGGCTACCAGTGTTTTAGAAAAGACAGGCAGGTAGGGAGGGGAGGAGGTGTTTTAATTTACATCAAAGAGAAATATAAATGTCAACTGGTTGATTTGAATACTTCACTTGAATGTTTAGCTGTTAATGTATGTCTCTCTCCGGTAATGAATTTCAACATTGCAGTAGTGTACAACCCACCGTCACACAACTCTTCCTTTTATAATGAATTAAGTGATCTGGTTAAACAACTTGAGAAGAACAGAGAAACGATAATTCATGGTGACTTTAATATCAACTGGTCTGATAAAAAAGACAAACAAAAACTGAAAAGCCTCATGACTAAATTTAATTACCAGCAAATCATCAAAGGACCCACCAGGATAACCAAACAATCCAGAACACTTATTGACATGGTATTTACTAATAAACCAGAACGAATAACCAGAACCTATAATCTTGTAACTGGTCTCTCAGATCATAACATGGTTCTTGCTGTCAGGAAACTTACTAAAAAGCGACTACAGTATTTTGGGGGAGTCGATATTGACAAATCAAATTTTATTATCCCCAAATCAAAAAATGAGGAGTTTGAACATTACTTAGAGAATCAAAATTGGGAGCAGCTCATGTCAACATGTGAAGTAGATGATTGTTGTAATTTTATAACTGCAACAATCACAAAGTCTATAGAAAAATTTTCAAAGCAAATTAAAAGTAGACAACAGAAGATTAGCCTACCATGGTTAAATAATGAAATAAGAAAACTTATGAAGAGGCGAGACTATGCACTGAAAACATCACTAACCTCCAAACTACAAAATGATCACCTTGTGTACAAAAGTTTAAGAAATAAAGTGGTACATGAGCTGCGAAAATCAAAAATATCTTATTACAATAAACTGATAGATCATGCAAAGGGTAACAACAGTTCCCTATGGAGGCATTTAAATAACTTAACTAATAAAAAAAACGATCAGAAGGGGGTAAAGGAACTTAGAATCAATGGCAAGACCGTCAGTGACAAGGCTACTTTGGCAAATGAATTTAATTCACACTTTGTGGGCTCTGTGGAAGACTTAACAAAAAATTTTGTGCTGCCAAATGTGCTCAACAACACAAATTCCATACTTCCAACAGATACTTTTCACATCGATGAGGTAAATGAGAAGTTAATTGCTGGTATTGTTAAAACACTGTCAAACTCAAAAACTAATGATATCTACAATATGAGCACCTCCTTTCTCAAAATGCACAGCAAAATATTAATCAAACCACTGACTCATCTCATTAATCTCTCCATTAGGTCTAGTACATTTCCATCTGGCTGGAAAAAAGCTGTCGTCATACCAGTTCATAAATCAGGCAGTAAAGACGATATATGCAATTACCGCCCAATCTCTATTTTACCAGTCCTATCTAAGGTTCTTGAAAAAGTTGTAGCTACACAGCTGATAGACTACTTACAAGACAGTCAACTTCTTCATCCACATCAATTTGGTTTTAGACCAGGATACTCAACAGAAACAGCAAATTGTTGCCTTATTGAAAACGTCAAACAGTCCTTGGACAGGGGTAATGTGGTAGGAGCTGTTTTTCTAGATCTCAAAAAGGCTTTCGATACTGTAAACCACAGTTTGCTTTTATCCAAAATGGTATCTTTTAACTTCTCCCCAAATACATTAGAATGGTTTGCATCTTATCTCCAGAATAGAGAACAGTGTGTAAAAGTTCACCAGGATAAATCCTCATTTTTAAACAACCGCATGGGTATCCCACAAGGGTCCATTCTTGGTCCTTTACTTTTCAGCATTTTTATTAATGACTTGCCGTTACACTGCTCAGCTGCAACATGCCAACTTTATGCAGATGATGCAGTTATTTACACAGCTGCCAAGACTCCAGCACAGGCTGCAGATGTACTGTCTACAAGTATGGTTGATGTCCAAGAGTGGCTCCTCAAGAACCATCTATTGCTGAACCTTCAGAAAACAGTCTCAATGTGCTTTTCAATCAAAAAATGTAACCTGCAACATTTTAAAGTTAATATACATGATCATGACATCAGTTTAGCTACAGAATTCAAATACCTTGGCATTGTACTAGATCCTCAACTCAAATTTAATCTTCATATAAAGAAAATTTCAAAAACAGTAAAAAAAAATCTGAACTGCTATAAATTAATTAGATATTACATACCTTACGAAGCAGCTGCACTGTATATGCATTCTATGGTATTTTCTCATATATCATACTGTTTGACAGTCTGGGCTCAAGCAGCCCCTTCCACAATAAGACATATAGGTTCATTATATAATCAAACCCTAAAAATCTTGGACAAAAAGCCCATTAGGTGGCATCACTGTAATGTTTTAAAAAAATACAACCTATTGAGTTTTGAGAGCTTCATTGACCTCTGTCTTCTGAAATTAACGTTCAAATGTTTCCATAAATCAGCACCCGAGCCACTTGCTGGTTTCGTCCAAAGACAGGACAGCAGCAGAGCCACCAGGAGTTCTGTTAACAATAACTGTAAAATATTCCACCGCAGAACCACATTTGGACAAACAGCTTTCTCTATAAAGGGCAGTCACATCTGGAACACAATGCCAAATGAAATTAAAATAATAACAGACTTTAAAACATTCACTAAAAATGTTAAAAACTGGCTGAAAAATAAACAAGAATGTACTCATGTATGAATTAATTGTCTGCAAAGTGAGAGTGAATGAAGGGAAGGAATAAATGTGTTTGTTTATAGTGAGTGACGGAGGGAGGAAGGCCTGAAATAGGCAAATGTGAGTTATGTTATATGTGTTAAATGTGAGTCAGGCTGTTATATTTGTGTATTTATAATATTTATAATATTTATGTTAAATGTGAGTCAGGCTGTTATATTTGTGTATTTATAATATTTATAATATTTATAATTGTGTATTTATAATTTTTCTGCATTGATGTATGTGGTTATTGTGTATATTTTTTATCTTGATTCTTTTTTCTAAAGCCCATCCAGGGACAAGAGTTGCAAATTAGCTAATAGCTATACACTCTATGTGCAACACATCAGATTGATTGTCTTTGATTAATTGTCTATGTTTATTGCACTGTCCCTGTCAAATAAACTAATCTACTACTACTATTAACATGTCCGAGCCATCTCAGGTTCATCTGTATTAGCATGTCCTCCATTGATGGTAGACCAGTTTGTTTCAACACTTCTATGTTGGTTATCTTGTCTTTCCATGAGATGTTCATTATGGCTCAAAGGTGTCTCATCATGTACCCGTGGAATTTCTTCACCTGCACTCTGTAGACAGTCCAAGTTTCAGCACCGTACAATAGAGTAGCCAGTACTGTCGCTCTGTACACTTTGCATTTCACACGACACATGTCAATTGTTCCACAGTCTCTCCCTCAAGTTTCCAAACACAGCGCTCGCTCTTCCCATTCTGAGAGATAGTTCATCCTCCAGCCTAGCATTCTCTGAAACAGTACTCCCTAGATACTTGAAAGTCTTGCACTTGACTAGTGGCTCTGTACCAGTGCTGATCTCTTCTGGTAGTGATGTTGATAATTGGAACTTTGGTGGTTGATAAAGGCACTCTGTCTTCTTGATGTTGATTTTGAGGCTGAATTACTTCCCTTTATATAAAGGTAAGTACATGTGAATTGAATGTTATGTCATCATTGTTCAAAATTCAGAGAATTTCAAGACATAAAAAATAATTTTGCATCATATAAAGCGAAAATACCCATACATGTTAACAAAAACGTATAAAAAGAAACATGTGGCCATAATTCAAAAAGTTGACCTGATTGAGCAAAACCAATGTGATTTTTGGATTCAGCACATCAAAATTGTCCTAAATGAGCAAAAAAAAAAATAAAAAATTAGACAATAAATTTGGTGTTGACCAGTACAACCAACCAATAGAGAAAGTGAGTGAGTTCAAATATCTAGGATTGTGGTTTCTGGAGACATCTGTGGAGACAAAGTGCAAAAAAGTCATTAATCTCATAAAAGCTGTAGCTGGACATGAATGGGGTGCAGATAAACAGGCTTTAATTGACATTTACAGAGCACTAATGAGACTGACAATAGACTATGGATGCATGATTTATGGAGCAGCGGCAAAGACGACTCTGGAAGAAATAGAATGCAGCATAGAGCACTTCACCTGTGCATTGGAGCCGTCAAAACAACACCAAACAATGCAGCTTTAATAGAAGCAGGAGAAATGCCAATGGATTTGAGAAGAGATAAACTTGCATTATCATACTAGGTCAAGCTGAAAGGAAGTGAGGAAGCAAATATTTCAAAAATAACACTACAAGACTGCTGGGAATATTCTAACTTCCAGGGACACAGGTTTGGGTGGACAATTGAAAGAAAAGCCAGAATGTATGGACTAGACACTATTGATATAGCTAACACCTGTCAAGTGAGTAATGTTTCCCCTTGGCTGTTTCCAGGAAAAGAAGTAGACATTAGTTTGCTAATGAGGAAAAAAGATTGGCATATGAGTGAAGTTGGTGTTAAAATAAGCATTTACCTCAGGAATAATTACTATAGCTACTTACAGCTCTATACTGACGGTTCAAAGAACAAACAGGGCTTTGTTGGAGTTGGAGTATACATTTCAGAGTTTAAAGTGACCATCTCAAAAAAGACTCTCCAACAATACATCTGTGTTTACAGCAGAAATGGTGGCAATAATTATTGGTTTGCAGTGGGTGGAGGAGGTCAGACCGGACTGGGTGGTGGTGTGCACAGATTGACTTGCAGCTTTAAAAACCATACAGACACTAAAATCTACAAGGAAAGACTTGGTGATTGAGCTATATCACAGTTTATTTAGGGTACACAGGGGTGGTAGAGAAGTTTAGTTTTGTTGAGTTCCTGCACACGAAAGGTTGAAAGGGAATGACTGTGTAGACAAATTAGCAAAAAGTGCACTTGGGAAAGAAATAACTATACCATTGTCTCTTGGAAAAGGTGAAGGGAAAGCAGTAATCAAGAAAAAAGGAACTGAGCTATGGCAGAAAGATGGGATGAAGCTCATAAAGGTAGATTGTATTACAAAATACAAAAATCTATTGCAAAAAAAAACTAGAAAGCACTCGGAGAGCACAGACCTCCGCCAAAGCAGCTCAGTCCCCCATGCTGTGATCTGCTCAAAAATTTAATTGCATTTAACTGCTGGACTTGGGAACTTATTATTCTGTATATTTTTTCCAATCACCCTGACTAGTTATTGTGGAGCTACATGTGCATATGCTGAAATAGCCCTATCTCCCAATGATAAAGAATCCTTTATAAAATTCCTGAATCCAGACGGTGATCCGGATCACTTCCAAAGTCTAATCATTTCTTCCTTGTCCTAGTTCAGACATTTCCTGAAAATTTCATCAAAATCTGTCCATAACTTTTTGAGTTATGTTGGTCAAAAATAGACAGACAAACCAAACCCAGGCAAAAACATAACCTCCTTGGCGGAGGTAATTATAAAACAACAAACAGGAGGGAAGACATCATTATGGCAAGACTCGGACTGGATCATACAGGTTTAAATGGCACTTTATTCACGATGGGGAAAAGTGAAAGTGACAAATGTAGAGAATGTGGAGTAAAAGAAAATGTCAAGCACATCTTATTACACTGTCACAAGTATGGAAATGAAAGAGAGAGAATGAACAATGAAGTTCGAGAGGCCAGTAGGGATTGGGATTTAACTGGCATTCTGCGAAGATATGGAGATGGAGAGGCACTAAGAATCATGAGAAGGGCTCTTTTCTCTTTTTTAAATAACAGGATTAAGTCATAGAATTTAGGGGTCAGGCTGAGATGACATATTACGCACTCTTGTACAGTAGTTGGTGGTACGCACCTTTCAGCTGTTTGCTATCCTCCAGTAACCGACAGAAGAAGAAGAAGAAGAAGAAGAAGAAGAAGAAGGCTCAGTTGTTCACAAGCAAGGATGGGACGAGGCTCACCACTTTGTGAACAACTCTGAGGGCAAATAGTTTAAGAACGTTTCTCAATGTACGGAATTTAGGGATTTTATGAATGAATGAATGAATGAATTTATTTCGGATAGTACAGTACAGGTTAAAAGAAACTGAATAACATAACAACAAGGTCAAATTAGACAAAGACTCCTCTTATTATACAATTCCACGTAAGTTATCCGAAATGGGTGATGGCTGAAGCCGCAGCTTATATTGCCCACCCATATTCCATCCAAGAATTCAAAAGAGAAAAAAGAGAAAACAAGACAAGAGCGATTACAATTCAAAACAAAGCTAAGACAAAATGTGACTGAGAGAAAAAAGAAAACTAAGCTAGGCTAAGTTAAGCGGTTACTATTCAAAAACAAATCTAAGACAAAATGTGGCAGAGAAAAAAAAAAAACAAAAAAAACCCAAAAAAAACTAAGCTACAACACAACACAGGCTGGATATGTCAATCCTTATGTGAGTTTACATGTCGTCTTGTAAATATGTTTGGAGTATTTCTTCCTTTAGTTTTTGTTTAAATTGTCCAAGCGTTGTACATGATTTTAATTCAGGTCCAAAATCGTTCCATAATCTGACTCCTTGCACTGAAATACAGTGTTGCTTGGTGGTTGTTCTCACTGTAGGCTTTTGAAATATACATGTTCCTCTGAGGTGATATCGTTTCTCCCTTGTTTGGAACAACTTTTGGATATTTGCGGGCAGTGATAAATTCCTCACTTTGAACATTATTATTGCGGTTTTAAAGTCAACCAGATCTTTCAACTTGAGAGTTTTTTGTTTAAGAAAAAGTGGGTTTGTTGGTTCCCTGTAAGCTGCTTTGCTTATTATTCTAATAGCTCTCTTTTGAAGCATAAAGAGTGGATATATGTTTGTTTTATATGTATTTCCCCATACTTCATTACAATATGTCATGTATGGGAGTATTAATGAATGATACAAGGTGTATAGTGTGGGTTGATTCAGCAAATATTTCACTGTGTAATATTGCAATTGATTTGGATACTTTACCTTTAATATAATTAATATGTGACTTCCAACACAGTTTGTTATCAATTATTACTCCAAGAAATTTAGTTTCAGATACCCTTTCAATCTCTACACCATTTACACTGAGTTTGGGTACTGGGTTGTTGTGATGGTTGTTAAAGACTATAAATTTTGTCTTACTTAAATTGAGCGTTAAGTTGTTTGAATCAAACCACAGTTTAAGCTTTCCTAATTCCTTTCCGAGTGTATCCAGAAGTTGTTCCAAATTGTTTCCACTGCATAGCAGATTAGTGTCATCGGTAAACAATATTAAGTCCATTTTTTCTGAAACTTTACATATATCGTTTATATACATATTGAATAATAATGGTCCCAAGACTGAACCCTGTGGGACTCCACAGGTGACCTTCAGTAACTCTGAGTTTTTATTGCTAACACATACATACTGATATCTATTCTTTAAGTAACTACTTAACCAGGACAGTGCTACCCCTCTAATACCACAATTTTGTAGTTTCTTTAATAATAAATTGTGATCTACTGTATCAAATGCTTTTTTAAGATCTAGGAATACTCCAACTGAATACTCTTTATTTTCAATGGCTGTTGATATTTTTTCTGTAAATTCCATTAGGGCATATGCAGTTGTCCTCTTGTGTCTGAACCCATATTGCTGCTCACACAATAAATCATTCTTCAGTATGAAGTTGTCAGTTCTCTCATAGAATATTTTTTCAAGTATCTTGGAAAATTGCGGTAATAGTGAAATTGGTCTATAGTTTGAGAGTTCCCCTCTGTCGCCCGTCTTGTATATCGGAATTACTTTAGTTATTTTCATTGCATTGGGAAATATACCTGATTGGAGAGACAGGTTACAGATATACGTCAGTGGTTTTACTATGCATTCGATAACAGTTTTGACTAATAGCATGTCAATACCATCACAGTCCGTAGATGTTTTACTTTTGAACGATTTAACAATTTCAATGACCTCTCTTTCGTCTGTGTTCTTTATGAAGATGGAGTCTTTTACAGCAGTGTTATTGCATATTGTATCACCTGTAGGCACCGTAGTGGGTATTTCTCGGGCCAGATTAGGTCCAATGTTAACAAAAAAATTATTAAATTCATCTGCAGGTGAAGCTATATTCACACTCTGAGTCGTTTTATTATTTTTTGGAATATTAGTTGGGTTGCTTGTATTTCTGCTTTTAATTCCAAGGATACTGTTGAGTATTGTCCATGTATTTTTAATATTGTCTTTGTTTTTCTCCAGTTCTTTACTGTAATAGTCTCTTTTACTACATCTTATTATATATGTTAACTTATTTTTGTATGTTTTATACCGCTGCTCTGCTTCTTTTGTCCTTTTCTTTAGGAAAGCTTTATATAATAAATTTTTCTTTTTACACGCCTTTTGTAGTCCTTTGGTTAACCATGGCTTATCAGCAAATTTGTGTTTAAGCTTTTTTTTTACTAATGGGCAGTTTTTTTCATAAAGAGTGGTTACAATGTTTATAAATGTGTCATAGGCTTCATTTACATCTGATACATAGACTTCTGTCCAGTCTTTCTTCAGCAAGTCCTCTTTAAAAGAATTGATTGCATTTGGTGATTTGTATCTGAACGATTTTGAAATTTTTTCTGCGTTGGGCCCCGTGTGGCCATGGATAAGTGCAAAGGTTGGCAAATGGTCACTTATATCATTTATCAATCATCCACTTTCTATTTTCTTATCGATAACATTGACAAACAGGTTGTCAATAAGTGTAGCAGAGTGAACTGTGATTCTACTGGGATGTGTTATTGTGGGATATAGACTCATGCTGTACATAGAGTTCATGAACTCTGTAACTACATTTTGTTGATGTGGATTCAGTAAATCAGTATTGAAATCTCCACAAATTGCTACCATTTTCTTATTAGTAATATTATTGTACAGCTCGACTAATTTATCTCTGAATGTCTCAATGCAAGTTCCCGGCGTTCTATATATGCAGCTTATGATTAGATTTTTTGTTTTGTCTAGGTCAATCTCAACAGTAACACATTCCAAGATCCCTGGTAGTGCAAAGGACATTTCATTTAAAAGCTTACACCTATACAGGTCATCAATATACAGTGCAACACCACCACCCTTTTTTTGAGTTCTGTTAATATAAAACATCTGATATCCCTCTATTGCCATCAGGGGAGCCTGTTCTTCATTAAGCCAGGTTTCAGAGACTGCAATAGCTGTGAATTTTCTGTTTAGCTGTTTTAAATAGTCCTGAATCTGTGGAAAGTTTTTGTTAAGACTTCTGCTATTGAAGTGTATTATTGACAGTTTACCATCTACCATCGCCTTGATCCGATGGAGGAGATAGGAGAGAGAAGGACGGTGGCTAAACTGTCATCTCTGCTGGAGTCCGAGTTCCACCCTATGCAGGACATACTGAATGCACTGAGGAGCTCATTTAGCAGCAGACTACATCATCCCAGGTGCACAACCGAGAGGTTTCGTAGGTCCTTCCTACCAACGGCTGTCAGACTGTACAACCTAAGCAGGGCTGCTCGCAGAGATAGCAAAAAGACGTAACAAACTAATAGTTTTTTGAATGCAAAAGATGCAATAGACTTACACAATGGTCCTCTCCGGCATACAACTAGGAACATACCGGTCGCTATGGAGGGTGAGAATATGTATGGGCACATAATCATACCATGTAGGATAACTAAGTAGACGGTTATGCTGTTTCATTCCATCTAGCAACAATGCTCTGCACTGTGTGTGTTTATATATTTGCATATTTATTCCATCTAGCTACAATGCTCCGTACTGTGGGTGTTTATATATTTATATATCTACATATTATTCCATCTAGCTACATTGCTCTGCACTGTGTGTGTTTATATACTTGCATATTTATTCCACCTAGCTGCAATGCTCCGTACTGTGGGTGTTTATATATTTACATATTTATTCCATCTAGCTACAATGCTCTGCACTGTGTGTTCATATATTCATATATTTATTCCATCCAGCTACAATGCTCTGCACTGTGTGTCTGTGTGTGTGTGTATATATATATATTTTATAGTAATACGTACATATGTTTATTAGCTGCTCTTGCTTGCTTGTTTTTTTTCTTGCCTTCTGATTGTTGCTCTGAGTGTTGCTATCCCTGTGCTGTTGCAATCCTGGAATTTCCCCGTTGTGGGACTAATAAAGGCTTATCTTATCTTATCTTATCTTATCTTATCTAATTGCACTTGACTTTTGAATTGCTTTTCAGTGTAATATTCACAGTGGTTATGAATATTATTGAAAAAGTGGTTATCAGGATCAATATCATTCTCCATCTCTTGTGGTTTATGTTCAGCATAATGGCATATTTTCAGAGTTTGAGTTTCCTCACTCTGTGTCAGATGACTTCCTCCAGCTGGGGATAATTGATGTCTACTCGAGTCGGTCATAAGTTTTTGTTTATTTTGCTTATTTTTTTTAAAGTACTTTGGCATGGTGTATCAAAAGAACTATTCTTATCATGTGTATGAATATGGATTATCACTGACTCATAATTTTTTTAATTGGTGTTCATCTGTATTTATTTAAGTCAGTAGCATCTCTGATCATTATACTCCTTGCTTGCTCTGGTGTTCCATTTAGTTTAATCCAAATTCTACAATTTCTTGTCCAGGTTGCCTGTATCTTATTTTGTTTTTTCAGCATCCGTGCCTGCCGTGCTAATTCAGCGTTTTTTTTTTGTCAGGTGTTCATTTAGGTAAACTTGAGTTCCCTGTAGCTTTTTGGCCTGCCTCAGTATGTCATTCTTTACCCTTCTGTTCACAAAGCGCATCACAATTGATTTCTTTGTTTTGGGATCTTTCTTCGGTAAAGCATAACAGGCTGAAATTGCATTGGCTTCTACCTTAATGTCTCTATTATTAAGGAACTGAAGCACTTGATTTTCTAAGGAGACTGATTCACTCATGGGAGCATCTTCACCATTCAGTCCTGTTGCGGCATGGAATGGTCTTATCAAATGGTCTTATCAAATGGTCTTATCAAAAGATTCAGAAAATCTGGAGAAATTTCTGCACATAAGCAACGAGGCCGAAAACCAACATTGAATACCTGTGATCTTCAATCCCTCAGGCAGCACTGCACTAATGAAAGCACCAAAATGGTGTGCCTCGGTGCCTGTGGCATGGTAGCATGGGCAGCTATAAAAAAGTGGCAGTCCGACCTCTGCTGGCCCGGGATAGTTATTACAGTACCTTTTTTCACTGCAGCATTGACAGAAATGGTGAGTTAAATTTGTATTTATTTCAAAAACAAAGTGTTATTTTGAAATTCTGGCAAATTAAGTCGAGAAAATATGGTGATACAATGATACAAGCCTTTGGGTTTGACTTAATTTTGACCGGGCGAGCTGAAACAGAGAGGCGGACAGATACACACAGCCACAAACAGACACACTAACCGACTGCTGTATGCCTCCATTTCACCAAGGCATAAAAATTGACATCATTCTGTAAAGGATATTACCATGCGGGCTCAGGAACACTTCGGAAAACCACTGTCAGTTAACACAGTTCGTCTCTACATGAACAAGTGTATGTTAAAACTCTACTAAACAAAGCAAAATCAATAATCAACAACACCCAGAAATGCCACAGGTTGCTCTGGGCCTGAGCTCAACTGAGATAGACTAACGCAAAGTGGAAAAGTGTGCTGTAGTATATTCAAGTTGGTGTAATCCTCCAAGATAAATAATCTTGAGTTTTTAATTAATAATTTGATATTTTTTATAAAATACTATATTCACAAATGTCAATACACTAAATCCCTCCCCCCATGGTCTGCCTTTAAAAATGAACTTTCCCTGTTCCAACAGTGTCTGAAACAAATAAATAACCCCACACAAATAAATTATACATATTTTAAGCGGTGTCACCATTATCGCGTTAATCACTCGTTAACGCTTCGCTCCCGTTAATGGCAACAAATTTTGTGATCGTGGTTAACGGCAGAAAGCATGAACAGTACTTTTTTGGCCTAGCTGTCCTCCGTATCAGAAGCCATTCTGCAGCCTTAGACACTGGCCACAGCATACCGGTGCCGGGCTGGAGTTTAGGCGGCGTGCAAGAAATATAAGACAGAATAATAACGAGCGATGGCAAGAACCAAGCAGACCGCCCGTAAATCTACTGAAGGAAAAAGCCCCCCAGGAAGCAGCTAGCCACCAAGGCTGCTCGGAAAAAGCGCTCCGGCCACTGGCGGAGTGAAGAAGCCTCACCGTTATAGGCCCGTGGCTCTGAGAGAGATCCGTCGCTACCAGAAATCCACGGAGCTGCTCATCCGTAAGCTGCCCTTCCAGCGCCTAGTGAGGGAGATCGCTCAGGACTTCAATACCAACCTGCGCTTCCTGAGCTTCGCTGTCATGGCTCTGCAGGAGGCCAGCGAGGCCTACCTGGTGGGTCTCTTCTCTTCGTGGACACCAACCTGTGCGCCATCCACGCTAAGAGGGTCACCATCATGCCCAAAGACTTCCAGCTGGCCCGCCGCATCCGCGGAGAGAGAGCTTAGACTTTCTGCTGCACATCCACCAACCACAATGCCCCGCACTGTGTGTCTGCATCAAACACCAGTTATTGCACACCAAAATGCAGCTCATAATCCGGGGCCGGAACAGTAAAGACACTTTGCCGGGTTGCAGCCTTCCGAGGGCAGAAATTCCTTGCAGGCTCTCACATTTTGTCTGGGCTGAGGTAAACCGCTGGATGGCTTGGATTTTGTTTTAGCCAGCCATGCTCAATGTGTCCGTTGCCATATGCTGCTGGACAGGAAGTCTCAAATCGTCTACTTCCTGTTGTGAATAATACTTACACTTCATGCATTTTTGATGGCAAATTATTTCAATAATTCTTAAATCTCAAAGGACAAATTTCCAAACCTGGGTTTTAAAAGAAAATATGGAGGGAATAAATAAATAAAAGGCAGGGAGTTCCCAAGGGATTCCCCAGAGGTCAAAGGTCATTTCCGGGTTGGGGGTTCCCCCAGACACAAAGCAAACAACCCTCGACTGGCACACAGAGCCAGGCTGTGAGTATATATACCTGCCAAAACAAATCTTTGGGAGGCATTGCTGTACAACCAAAGGGCAAATACTAGAAAGGATGTCACTGTTGACATATATAGCGGGGAAATTACAACAGTCACAAGAATTGCCATGTTTCTCACATGGATCAAACAAACACAGCTGCTGCCTTTACTATGTACATATGTATACTAGCTGTTCTTGTTTTTTCTTGCCTTCTGATTGTTGCTCTGAGTGTTGCTATCCCTGTGCTGTTGCAATCCTGGAATTTCCCCATTGTGGGACTAATAAAGGCTTATCTTATCTTATAAGCTTATCTTATACAGACATTGTGAAGTCAAACAAGCTTGATCATAGCCATGGAAATCCCCAAAACATGCTGTGTTTTGGGGATTTTTTTGGGGATTGTTTTTGGGGATTGTTTTGGGGTGTGCGGCGAAGATCATGTCAGTAGTTTCATGACCCTCTCTGAAGCCACACTGGCTCTCTGTCAGGTGACTGCCTTCCATGTGCTGAATGAGGTGGCTGACAAGGACTCTTGCAAGGATCTTGCCGGCGATGGCAAGGAGAGAGATCCCATGATGATTGTCGCAGGACTGCCTGTTTCCTTTTCTCTTGTAGAGGTGGACAATGGAGGCGTTCTTGAGCTCCTGGGGAATAACTTCCTGCTGCCAAATGGTCTGAAAGAGCTCTGTAAGTTTCTGTATTAGAACTGGTCCTCCTGCCTTGTAGATTTCAGCTGGGGTGGAGTCAGAGCCTGGTGTTTTGCCGTTCAAAAGGAGTTTGATCGCTTTTTGGACTTATGATTCCGTTGGAGGCTCTGCCAGAGACGTGTTCACCTCTACTTGGGGCATGCGAGTGATGGCTTCTGCACTGATGGACGAATGTCTGTTCAGGACGCTGCTGAAATGTTCTGCCCATCTTTCCAGGATTGCATTCTTGTTGGTGAGGAGAGTGGACCCGTCAGCACTGAGCAGTGGTGATGTTCCAGAAGACTGAGGCCCATAGATGGTCTTAAGGGCATCATCGAATCATTTGGAGTTGTTGCTGTTAGCGTACTGCTGTATTTTGTCTGCCTTTTTGCTGAGCCAGAAGTCCTGCATCTCTCAGAGCTTTGCCTGCACCTTTCCTTTGATAGAGTTGAAGGTTGCCTTCTTAGAGGCAAATCTGCTGTTTTGCTGGTATGCTCTGTGGGCTTCATGCTTCTCATCAAGCAGCTTTTGGATGTCCTCATTGTTTTCATCGAACCAGTCTTTGTGTTTGTGTGTGTTCTCGCCCAGATGAGTGAGTGAGGTGTCGTACACCATGTCTCTGAAAGCTGCCCAGTCTTCTTCTGCTCCGTATGCCCCTAGGTCGAGCTGACTAAGCTTGGTGTCCAGGTCCTTACTGAGGTTCTGTCGCATAGAGTGCTGTTCCAGCTTGCTGACATTGAGTCGCTTGTTTGCCTTTTTCCCCTGTGGACGCTGCTTGAGCTGGATGTGCATGTTGAGCTTTGAGAGAATGAGTCTGTGATCCATCCAGCAGTCTGCGTCACACATTGCCTTCGTTACTCTAACGTCCTGCCTGGCTCTCCTTCTCCCAATAATGTAATCTGTCAGATACCAATGTTGTATCTGCTCCGTACGCCCCGAGGTTGAGCTGACTAAGCTTGCTGTCCAGGTACTCACTGAGGTTCTGTCGCACAGAGTGCTGTTCCAGCTTGCTGACGTTGAGTCACTTGTTTGCTTTTTTCCCCTGTGGACGCTGCTTGGGCTGGATGTGCATGTTGAGCTTTGAGAGAATGAGTCTGTGATCCGTCCAGCAGTCTGCGCCACACATCGCCTTCGTTACTCTAACATCCTGCCTGTCTCTCCTTCTCACAATGATAGAATCTATCAGATGCCAATGCTTGCTGCGTAGATGCATCCAGGAGGTCTTGTTGTGATTAGGCAAGCAGTAGACGGTATTAGTGATCAGAAGGTCATGAGAGGCGCATGTCTTCAACAGGAGAAGACTGTTGCTGTTGCACTTTCTAACTCCATTTCTCCCAAGGACTCCCTCCCATGTCTGGTAGTCTGTACCAACTCTGGCGTTAAAGTCTCCAAAAACAATGAGTTTGTCCTCCTTCGGTACGCCTTCAATGAGAGCCTCTAAGTCCTTGTAAAACTTGTCTTTGATCTCATCTGGGTTCGTCATGGTGGGGGCATATGCACTGATGAATGTGGAATGCCATTTTCCTCAGAGGGGGAGCCACAGGGTCATGAGGTTGTCGTTGGTTCCTTTGGGGAGGCTGGTAAGCTTGCTGGTCAGATTGGAAATTATTGCGAAACCCACTGCTGCTTCATGGCATTTTTCGCTGCCTCGGCTGCTCCAGAAAAAGGTGTAGCCAGCTTTGACTTCTGTCAGCTGACCTTTGTCTGCAAATCTTGTCTCACTCAGAGCTGCGATGTCAATGTTGTACCTGCTGAGTTCTCTTGCGACAAGTGCTGTCCGTCTCTCAGGTCTGTCTGCTTTGGAGCTGTCCATGAGTGTTCACACATTCCAAGTGCCAATGGTGAGTGATGTCACCTTAGTTGATTTCTTCTGAGAATTTCGACCACTAGGGTGGGATCCCCGCCAGCCGCGGCTTGCTGGCCAGGGTGTAGCGAAGCAGGCTATGCTTAGCGCACCTTTTCTAGCCCCTTCCTCAGGCCATAGAGGTGAGTAGAGCGAATCCTAAAGAGGGCTGTTCAGACACCCAGGGGGCTGCCGAACTGCACTGCTACTTTGGTCAAGTAGAGAGCGACCCTATGCCCTGGGCCGCCTCTGTGTAGGATTGTGGCTACAGCTTCCAGTGTATCCGCACCTGCTGCTTTGTCACTTGCCCACTGCCACAGGACTTTGGGGGGGGGGGGATTGGGGGGGGATTACTTGCACGTGAATTTGATTTTAGTGAGGGAGAGTTGCGCAGGGTCTTCAGCCTCACTCTCTCGTCCCAGCCTATCTGGATCCAGTGGCAAGATGTAGTCAAGACTGCTGGAAATATGTTAGGATGCAGTGGATTGCCAGCAGTGTCCTACATGTCTCACTGGGCCCTAGTTGTACTCCACAACCCTTTGCTGGGTCTGCCTTCCTGCCTGTTGAGCCAATTTGGTGGTTTCCTCCGCACAGTCTGCCATGTCCAGTCTACGCACGCATAGGTAGACAAACTCTACCTCACCGAGGGTTTCAAACCTGTCAGCTACCCTCACCTGGTTTTGCCTGCCAGTCGAAGTGGTTTACCGGGGTGTGGCCGCTGTTGCATGCAAACAGCTACTTGGAACCACAGGTGAGAGTTGAATGCCAAGTGGGAACCAAAGCAGACCGACCACCCGGAGGTGCGACTGTTGCCCCATCAGAAGTTCCAGCCCTTGCTGACGCTCCATACACCCCAAGTTGAAGCAGCATGTGCTGCCATCCAAGCAACATCTTTTTCAAGTATGTCCCTGCTTATTTCAGCAAGATGATGCCCAGCCACATTCTGCACTCATTACAACAGCGTGGCTTTGTAGTAAAAGAGTGTGGACACTAGACTGGCTTTCCTGCAGTCCAGACTTGTCTCCCATTGGAAATGTGTGGTGCATTATGAAGCACAAAACATACCAATGGAGACCCCAGACTGTTGAGCAGCTGAAGTTGAACATCAAGCAAGAATGGGAAAGAACTCCACCTACAAAACTTCAACAATTTGTGTCCTCAGACCCTAAATGTTTAGTGAATGTTGTTAAGAGGAAAGGTTTTGTAACAAAGTGGTAAACATGCCCCTGTCCCAGCTTTTTTGGAATATGTTGCAAGCATCAAATTCAAAATGAGTGAATTCAAAAAACCCCACACTAACTTTTAACAGTTTTGAACATTATATTGAACATGCTGTAAAATCGCAAAATAGCAAATTGTCAAATGTATGCTGACAATACAGTTGTTTCTGTATCAGCTAAAACTTTTCATTTAGCAGCAGAGACATTAACACATGAAATTCAGAGTATATCTCAATGGCTCAAAAGCCATCAATTAACTCTGAATATTAATAAAACTGTGTCAATGTGTTTTTCCATGAGAAGGAAAGAAAAAGACACCTTTATAGTTAAATTAGATCAGGAGGAAATAAAGGAAGCTAGTGAATTTAAATTCTTAGGTGTCATTTTGGACCCTCAACTTAAATCGGATACGTTAGAAAACTTCAGCAAGAAAGTAAAGACAAGTCTGAACTGCTTCAGACTGGTATGGCAACACATCCCCTTAAAGCCAGCTAAGCTTTTCATGCATGCTATGATATTCTCACATCTGTCTTATTGTGTGATTGCATGGAGCCAAGCCTCACAGACCACCATCAAACCCATCACATCACTATATAAACAAGCTTTGAAAATAATGGATCAAAATCCAATGAGATGACACCATTGCTCAATTCTGAAAAAAACTCAAGTTGTTCAGTTTGGACAGTTTCACAAAGTTCTCCTTTATTAAGTTGATTTTTGAATGTGCGAACAGTCGTGCCCCAGCTGGACTCTGTTCATATGTCACAAAACACACAGCAGTAGAATCACCGCTCGGGGGTCGGCACAAGGCAATTGCATAGCGGCACAGCGCAAAACTACTTTTGGTCAGTCATCTTTTTCAGTTAAAGGGATTAACTTTTGGAATGCCCTACCAGCAGAAATGAAAACACTAACTGACCTGAAAATATTTAATAAAAAGGTGAAAATCTGGCTGAAACAAAACCAAATTTTGCGATCATTGATTGTGGACTATGGACTATGTACATGTCCTTTGATTGTTTTATATTGTGTATATGTAAATGATGTATTGATGTATTGACTTAGTGATGTATTTTGATAATTTTATAGTAGAAAAGCCTAACCAGCGACTGAGATTGCAAATTAGCCTTGGCTAGAAATCTTATATGCAATGCATCTGTGATGTTATTTTTAACTGGTCACAATGGGTTTTTTTGGCATTGACCCTGAAAAATAAATGGGCATTGACCCTGACAAATAAACAAATAAATAAATGAATAAAGAAATATCTTGTCTTTGTAGTGGATTCGATTGAATATAGGTTGAAAAGGATTTTTTAAATATGTTTTTATTTACATTTTACACAACATTCCAAATTCATTGGAATTTGTCTTGTATGTAAGACCAAAGACACATTTCCACATCAGTGGAGAAATAAAATGAAATCAAATGAAATGTTCTGCTAGTCTACACTGTAAAATCAAATTTGTTAATCTTATTTAGGTCAAGTTGTCAGAGTCCGGGCATAACGTGGAGATCATGCCCACACTTTGAATTTTGTGTGTCTTGGTTTTCTGCTTGTTACATTTATCTTTATTTCATGTGATCTTTTTGTCAAGTAGTATTATTATTTTCATTATGGTCACATCTTGTAGTGTATGCCAAAAAACATGCATGTTAGGTTAATTGGCTGTTCTAAATTGTCCCTAGATATCTGTTTCCTATAGGCCCTTAGAATAGAGGGTTAGTATTAATGAAAGCGCTTTGAGTGGTCTTTGTGACTAGAAAAGCGCTATATAAGTGCAGGTTAGTTAGTTAGTTAGTGTATTCCTGCCATCATGTTGGTATGGGCTTTTATTTTGACAGCGCCTTTTGTTTACTTCTGTTTTCACCTAGCTTGTTTCATACCTTGTTAAGTTCTTGATTATTATTGCTGCGTATTATTTTGATAATTATTTTTGTCCTATTTAAGGGATGCCGCCCCATAGTTCGGGACGACGTCCTTAAGTCATGCAGTGTGACCAACATGCTTCGGTCTTTGTATCTTGCCTGTATCCTGCCAAGTCCTGTAAGTTTTGTTCCGGTTTCCCAGTGGTGGATTATTTTGTGTTTTTTCATTAAATCTTACAAATTGCAAGGCTGGCATTTGGGTCTTGAATTCCGCCCCTGGAGGGGCCCACCGTGACAGTAAGACGTCACCAGTTAAGGACCCACCGGACTCACGGTTTTCTCAGCTATGTCTGGGTGGGTGCTGCTAACTCAGGGAGAGATTGAAGCCATTAATCAGCTGAAGGACCTGGTTTCCATGGCGCACAGCTGCAGCAATCCAGAGGACGAGTGTCAGCTCTGGACAGCAGCAGCCCAGGAGCTGGAGGGCACCCCATTTCTGCCCTCAGCGGCCTGCCTCTCTGCCTGGAATGGGGAACCACAGGCGAAGAGAGTGTCAGTGCCGCTCCTCTTGATACACCGTCTCAGCTCTAGCACCACCCCCCATAGCTCACCGCCAGATGAGCTCCACAGCCACCCAGAGGGACTCGCCAGAGCCAGATACAGGGCAAGTACCTATTCATTTCTTTACAGCTATGAATGAAAGTTCTTGTCCTGTTCCCAGTGGTGGAGCTCAGTGCAGACACCCACCACTGCTGAGTCCTCACCACCTGGCTCTGTTGTAACATTTGCTGCCTCTCTCCTCTTCCCCAAGCTCCATGCACATGGACGTTGCCCACTGTCGGAAGCTGCAGGACCTCATCAGGGATGTGGGAGAGCACTATACCCTTTGCCTATGCCTGGATGGGTGGGAGGATGTGGCGTGTAGGGATGTGGCGTGGAGGCACGCTCATCAGATCATGGCAGCGAAGCCCCATCTGAGGGACAACATTCCTGCCTTACTCAACGATTCCTGCAGTCCGACGAGTTTGCCTTCACGCCAGAGGAGGAGGAGCCATCATCTGTTCCTGTGGCTGGTGCGCATCCATCGTCTGTTTCTGAGGTCGGTGCGCACCCTCCGTTTGTTCCGCCGGGTTCCACTACGGAGGCTGGTAGTGGCCTGGCCGAAGATTCGTTCCCCCCATCTGAGGTGGTTGTGCCGGGGGTGGACTCCCTTGCGTCAGGGCTCGAGGATCTGCTGCTGCTGCCCCTTGGGGTCACTGATCTGCATGCTACATCTGGGGTTGCCACAGATCAGCCTGTTTCATTGGGGTTCGCTGTGGACCAGCCAGCTCCAGCCATTGTCTCAGAGGTCAGGAGACCTCCAACCATCATTGCAGAGTTCGGTGTGCCCCCGTTGTTTGTTCCAGAGGATGGCGCAGCTTCGCCTTGTGTTCCTGTATTCAGCACACCACTGACACCTGCTCCTGAGCCCTACAAGCCACTGTCATCTGCTCCTGAGAGCGATGTTTTCTGACAGTCTGTTCCTTTATTCAGTGTGCTTTTGACACCCGCTCTGGAGGACTGCACACTGCTGTCATCTGTCCCTGAAGTCAGCATGCCCTTGTCACCAATATCTGAGGTTAGTGCGCAACAATTATCTGTTCCTAAGTCCAGCACACTTCTGTCAGCTGTTTCTGAGGTCTGTGCATCTCAGCCACCCGCTATGGAGCTAAAAGTGCCTTCATCACTGGCTACGGAACAAATAACTCACTTGTCAGCTGTTTGTGAATTAAGACCTTCTGTATCATTGTGTTCAGAGCCAAAAGTTCCTGTATCAGTGTCTCCTGAGCTAAAAACTTCCTTGTTATCAGCTTCTGAAGCAAAAACTCTTGTGTTGATGTCTCCTGTATTAGTGTCTCCTGAGATTAAAAAAAAAAAACTGCTCTGTTATCTGTGTCTGAATTAAGGATTCCTGTGTTATCCCCCGAGCTTAGAGTTTCTGTATTATTTCCTGTGCATAAGCTTGCTATGTAACTGCCAGAGCCTGAAGCTCTTACGGTGTTTAAAATTCCTTCATTGTTGTCCCCAGAGAAAAGAGCTCTTTTGTGGTCTTCGAGGCAAAAGGTTCCCTTGTGGTGTTCAGAACAAAGAGCTCCCATGTCACTTCCTGAGGTTAAAGGATTTATGTTGTCATCTTCTGAGTTTAAAGGGTATACTGTATATTGTCACTTTCTGAGGTCAAAGTCTCTGTGTTATCATTATCTCTAAAGTTTAAAGTACCTATGTTGCCATTATTTTCTGTGGGTAAAGCTCCTGTGTTAAAAGCTCCTGAGGTCAACACCCCCTTGGTGCTATGTTTATCTGTCTGGTGGTCCTTGGACTTTGGTAGATCACCTGATGTGCTGTGTTCATCCATCTGTTGGTCTGTGGACTTTGGGAGGCCGCCAGATCCACCATGTACTCCAGTCTGGGGAACCATGGATTCAGGTAGGCCCCCAGATCCGCCTTGTTCCTTGATCCAATGGCCGTGTGTCTATGGGAGACCACCCGACCCGCTTTGTTTATTAGTTTGGGACCTGGGACTTTGTTTGGTTTCCCAAGCTACATTTTTGTTTTGGACTCTGTGGTGGAGTGGGAGAGTGTGTTTCAGCCCGCCTGGCCTGTGTCCCCACCACCCTCCCTGGGAGGATGATTACATTTTTGTTTTTCTTTGTTTGTTGTTATAATGTCTTGGGGTGTCTGGAAACCGCTCCTTAGAGGGTAGGTTATGTCAGAGTCGGGGCATGACCTGGAGATCATGCCCACACTTTGAGTTTAGCTTGTCTTGGTTTTCTGTTTGTTACAATTATCTTTACAAATACAAGCAGAATAACAAATACAAACAGAAATACAAGCTACCCAACTAATATTCCAAAAAATAATAAAACGACTCAGAGTGTGAATATTGCTTCACCTGCAGATGAATTTAATAATTTTTTTGTTAACATTGGACCTAAACTGGCCCGAGAAATACCCACTACGGTGCCAACAGGTGATACAATATGCAATAACACTGCTGTAAAAGACTCCATCTTCATAAAGAACACAGACGAAAGAGAGGTCATTGAAATTGTTAAATCGTTCAAAAGTAAAACATCTACTGACTGTGATGGTATCGACATGCTACTAGTCAAAACTGTTATCGAATGCATAGTAAAACCACTGACGTATATCTGCAACCTGTCTCTCCAATCAGGTACATTTCCCAATGCAATGAAAATAGCTAAAGTAATTCCGATATACAAGACGGGCGACAGAGGGGAACTCTCAAACTATAGACCAATTTCACTATTACCGCAATTTTCCAAGATACTTGAAAAAATATTCTATGAGAGAATCGACAACTTCATACTGAAGAATGATTTATTGTGTGAGCAGCAATATGGGTTCAGACACAAGAGGACAACTGCATATGCCCTAATGGAATTTACAGAAAAAATATCAACAGCCATTGAAAATAAAGAGTATTCAGTTGGAGTATTCCTAGATCTTAAAAAAGCATTTGATACAGTAGATCATAATTTATTATTAAAGAAACTACAAAATTGTGGTATTAGAGGGGTAGCACTGTCCTGGTTAAGTAGTTACTTAAAGAATAGATATCAGTATGTATGTGTTAGCAACAAAAACTCAGAGTTGCTGAAGGTCACCTGTGGAGTCCCACAGGGTTCAGTTTTGGGACCATTATTATTCAATATGTATATAAACGATATATGTAAAGTTAAATGGATTTAATATTGTTTGCCGATGACACTAATCTGCTATGCAGTGGAAACAATTTGGAACAACTTCTGGATACACTCGGGAAGGAATTAGGAAAGCTTAAACTGTGGTTTGATTCAAACAAATTAACGCTCAATTTAAGTAAGACAAAATTTATAGTCTTTAACAACCATCACAACAATCCAGTACCCAAACTCAGTGTAAATGGTGTAGAGATTGAAAGGGTATCTGAAACTAAATTCCTTGGAGTAATAATTGATAACAAACTGTGTTGGAAGTCACATATTAATTATATTAAAGGTAAAGTTTCCAAATCAATTGCAATATTACACAGTGAAATATTTGCTGAATCAACCCACACTATACACCTTGTATCATTCATTAATACTCCCATACATGACATATTGTAATGAAGTATGGGGAAATACATACAAAACAAACATATATCCACTCTTTATGCTTCAAAAGAGAGCTATTAGAATAATAAACAAAGCAGCTTACAGGGAACCAACAAACCCACTTTTTCTTAAACAAAAAACTCTCAAGTTGAAAGATCTGGTTGACTTTAAAACCGCAATAATAATGTTCAAAGTGAAGAATTTATCACTGCCCACAAATATCCAAAAGTTGTTCCAAACAAGGGAGAAACGATATCACTTCAGAGGAACATGTATATTTCAAAAGCCTACAGTGAGAACAACCACCAAGCAACACTGTATTTCAGTGCAAGGAGTCAGATTATGGAACGATTATGGACCTGAATTAAAATCATGTACAACGCTTGGACAATTTAAACAAAAACTAAAGGAAGAAATACTCCAAACATATTTACAAGACGACATGTAAACTCACATAAGGACTGACATATCCAGCCTGTGTTGTGTTGTAGCTTAGTTTTTTTTTTGTTGTTGTTGTTTTTTTTTTTCTCTCTGTGACATTCTGTCTTAGATTTGTCTTGAATAGTAACCGCTTAACTTAGCTTAGCTTAGTTTTCTTTTTTTTTTTCTCTCAGTCACACTTTGTCTTAGCTTTGTTCTAAATTGTAATCACTCTTGTCTTGTTTACTCTTTTTTCTTTGAATTCTTGGATGGAATATGGGTGGGCAATATAAGCTGCGGCTTCAGCCATCACCCATTTCGGATAACTCACGTGGAATTGTTTAGTAGAAGGAGTCTTTGTCTAATTTGACCTTGTTGTTATATTATACAGTTTCTTTTAACCTGTACTGTATTATCCGAAATAAAAATAAAATTCATTCAATTCATAAAATTCATAATTCATTCATTCATTCATTCATAAAAATAAAATTCATTTAATTCATTCATTCATTCTTTATTTCTTGTGATCTTTTTGTCTAGTAGTATTATTATTTTCATCATGGTCACGTCTGTTGTGATGTTAGTATGGGCTTTTATTTTGATGGTGCCTTCATACATTGTTAAGTTCTTGATTATTCATGGCTGTTTATTATTTTGATAATTATTTTTGTCCTATTTAAGGGTCACCGCCTCGTAGTTCGGGGTGACGTCCTTACGTCATGCAACATGACCAGCATGCTTCGGTCTTTGTATTCTGCCTGTATCCTGCCAAGTCCTGTAAGTTTTGTTCCAGTTTCCCAGTGGTGGATTATTTTGTGTTTTTTCATTAAATCTTACAAACTGTAAGTCTGGCGTTTGAGTCTTGAAGTCCGCCCCTGGAGGGACCCACCGTGACACAAGTAAGCCAACTGATTGCCTTTCAAGACAGTTGGTTTTCATGCTTTTTCTAAGTAAGGTTAACTAATTACATTTTACAGTCCACTATTGCAACAGTTTAACTAAAACATCTTTCTTTATAGTCTTTTCAGAATGAGACTATTACAGTGAAATTTGAATTAAAGACAATTTCAGCATCAATAATTCTCATTTTATTGTTTATAGAAACTAGGGATGTAAATTATCAATTAATTCATTAATCATTAGTTGGTTCACCTTATTGATAATTAGTAATTAAATGATAAGTGGCAATTTTCCTGAGAATCTGAATTTCCTTTGACATCAATACTGTCTTTTTATTATACAAAAATGTAAAATATTGTTTTTGATATGCTGAATAAATGCACGTCATATTCCTTAATTAACAGTTTTTTGTACCATTTGGGATACAGTTCAGCTATTTGAATTTTTTGTAGTATATCCAGAATTTTGTAGTATATCTTATCTGCTGGAGGTGAAACATTAGCAGTATAACAAAATAAAAATCTGAAGAGAACTTTTAAAGAATATTATGCAGACACAGCCTACATAATAAGGTCAGACATTTACAGTTTGCCAACAGAGATCATCACACTTTTTCCTACTTACATTTTTTGTTTTCTAACAGGTAATTTTTAAAATGTTTTTCATAATGTCGATGGAGATTTTAAGCTGAGTGCCCATGAATTCAGCCTTCAGCCGATTTTCATTATGATTTTGTTCTGGGATGTCAATAAAGATGAGATTTTCTCTCATACTGTCGGACTGCAGGTCAAGTGTGGATTAATTACTTTATTTTATTATGGAGTCAAGTTGTGTAGTGAGAGCTGTCATGAATTTCTTAAATCAAATGTTTTCTTCTGAGAGAGTGGCCACCTGAGCCTGTATGAATTTCTAACTTTCACGGACTTGCTGGAATTATTTGTGTAATATCTCCACTGGTGCTTTTCTACCATCCATGCTGGAGGGTTTATTTTCAATGAAAATAAGGATGTCACTGACCTCTGTGTTATGACCCGAGCGTCGGTTCTGATCGCGCTCGGGCTAAGCTATGTCTCGCTGCCGGCCTTGACAGCTGCGGGCGGTATTCTGGCCTCTCCGGGCTCTTATTGTGAAAGTGCTCGGTGGGGCTTCCGCCTGTCAACGGTCGGTCAGCTGAGTGTCATTATCGTCATTGGTGCTTCGTCCATTTAAGCCTAGCACTGGCATCGGTAAGACGCAGCAGTGTCTGGTCGCTTAACTGGTCACTAACCTGTTCACTCTTCTGTTCACCCACCGCCACGTTGCGGATGCCTGGACTACTTTAACACCTCGTCTGCTTTGGGTTTGGCCGTCGTTCCCCGGTACCAGTAAGTGTGCTTGTTAGCCTTATTCCTGCCGGCGTGAATTGACCTGCAGTCCCGCCTTTGCAGCCTGTGTGTAATCATTACCAAGCCTGTCTGTGTGTGACTGTCTCCTGCTCTGGACCTATAGTGTGCTGTATAGCCCTATGCCTCCTGTTAGGTGAAGACTCTTGTCATTATCTCAGCAGCTTGTGTATCACCGTAATAAAACTCACTGAAAACTCACTGGTGACTCTGTGCGTCTCTAGGTGGCTCGCGAGGGCCACCGCATGACAGTACACTGCTGCCAAAACAGCGTTTACGGTGACGCCAACCCGAGACGCTATTCACCAGTGAGTTTGAGTTTTGGACGTTGCTTTTCCCTGTCTGGGTCCTGTGTATGTGAGGAATGCCCTCGCCGAAGAGCCACGTGCTGACAGGTGTTTTGGAAGCCGTGGATGAGCTGCTCATCTCCGCTTCCCTGCTGGACTATGACCACGGCATACATTGGTACCTGGACGCCGCCGAAGATGTTCTCTGTCATCTCTCTCCCCGCTACGCCAACCACCCGGAAGTCGACGCGAGGAGGGAGGACATCGCCGCACAACGCGAAATATTCCTGATGATGGAGGAGGAACGCAGCATGAAGCAGGTGAAGAGGCACTCCTGCTCTTCGCCTATGGATCCTGATCCTGCCTTCGATCCGTTTCGGGAGTTCGCACCATCTGGGGGCCGGCGAAGGCGTCGGCGTCACGGCCGGGCGCATCTTCGGCAAGCTCCTGCTCCGGATCCAGTTCCGGGCCGCCGGGATGACCCCCTCAACCAGCCAGCTGCTGAGAGTGAGCTGAGTCCTGTGCCGGTGGGCTCCGTCCTTGGATCCTTTTTTACCATCCAGCGAGCGAGGGAAGGAACAACGTCCGCTACAGCTGACAACATCCTCCCCCCGGGAGACAGGCAAGTCCAAGTTCACTTTCCTATTGATAATAGTGATCTGTCTTGTCTGACTCCTGGGGGTGAAGCTCGGGGTTTGCAGCTCCCTGAGTCACTTTTCCCAGCTATAGCCACTTGTATTAAACCTGCTGCCTCTGTGTCTCCTCCTGCGGAGCAGTCCTCGGCGTCAGTCCCACACCGTCGAACGAGGGGGAGGCCTGCAGCTCTGGGAAATATCCCGGCCCTGCAGCCTTGCTTTGGACAGAGAAGAACGGACTGCAATGAGGAGCCAGAGCCGGCGAGAGAGCGTCCCCAGGGTTCCTCAGGGATGCAGCCCGAGTCAGAAGGTCCAGGGTCCTCTGTCCCCACGCCATACGGGTTATTGGCGTGGACGCCAGCGCGTGAGGATCCAGCTGCAGAGACCATCAGGCCGGCTGTGGAACCCGACGCAGCCGAGTGGGAGCCCGACGACGAGCTTCTTCTTGAACTTGGATCGGCGAAGTCCTGGATGGCTCCAAAGCCCGAGTGCAGGCAAGTGCTCTTTCTTGTTTTCCTGTATGGTGTGTTAGAGCATTTTTGCCTGCCTCATGGGGAGGCGAGTGAGGGGCAGCCGTCCGCTGCACCCGAGCCCGTCTCGCTGGGCTCTGGCGCTGCCGGTGGAACTGATCCCGGTCCTCTCCTGTTTTCTGAGCACCTCCACAGCGTTACCGGTCCGGAGCCAGTCAAGGTCACGGGACTGGGGGTTCCAGGTCCGGAGATGGAGGTCGTCGCCGGAGCAGTCCTGACCCAGTCGGGGTCCGACGTGTGGGCCGAGATGACCCAGTCGGGGTCCGACGCGTGGGCCGAGGTGACCCAGTCGGGGTCCGACGCGTGGGCCGAGGTGACCCAGTCGGGGTCCGACGTTGGTGCAGCAGTGACCCAGTTGGGGTCCGACGAGGTCCAGTGGGGGTCCAGCGCAGGTGCAGCTGTGACCCAATCAGGATTCGAGGGGGTCCAAGTTTTTGGTTGTCCCCCTCTCAGGAGCTGCCAGCTGGGGGCCATTAGAGGGTTTTGTTTGGCAGATCGGCGCTCTCCTGTCTTGTCGTTTTCAGGTGAGCGGCTGCATGCAATCCCTTCACGGTCCTGTTGGTTGTGGGATGCGGGTCGGCCACCCGAGGAACTGCTTGGTGCGTTCGGCGTCTTGGGTTGGCCACCCAATAAACTGTGCTTGTTACGGGGTGACCTGGTTCGGCCACCAGAGGACTTGTTTCTGGGGGCCCGGGACTGGGGCAGGCCACCTGATCATGTACTGTGGGACTTTGTGTGGGCCCATACGGTGCCAAGTCATGTTTAGTATGTCTAGCAATTTTTGTTGTTTCACGTAGTCACAGTCATAGTCGAGTCTAAGCAATTTTAGATTGCCTCTTGTTTTTTTTTTGTAAGCCACAGTCATAGTCATAGTCAAGTCTAAGCAATTTTTGATTGCCTCTTGTTCTTTTTTTTGGAGGCCATAGTTTAGTTATAGTCAAGTCAGAGCAATTTTGGATTGCCTCATGTTTTTTTTGTTTTTTTTTGGAAAGCCTCAGTCTTGTCGTAGTCAAGTTAGGTCAGGGCAATCTGGTTTGCCCCATGTGTTTTGCAGTCTGGTTTTGTTTTGCTATTGTTCTTTCCTCCCCTCTTCTTTTGAGGGGCTATGGTCAAGTTTTGTCTTTGTTGTTTTGTTCTCCACTCCTTCTTGAGGGGCTATAGTATGGGGTTTTTGTTCATAGTTTCCGGGGGTTTACTTGTATTTTTGGTCTCGTGTGTGTTTGTTTTTTCATAGTCGCTGTGTTTAGCACGTATTTCTTTTGTGTCCATAGTTACAGTCATGTATTCTTTTTATAGTCATGTGTTTGTATTTATTTCTTGTTTGTTTCCATAGTTATCGTGTGTTTCCATGTATTTGTTGTATGTTTTTTTTTGGTCTGGTCTTTGTCTTGTTCATAGGTTGGTTTCTCTCCCTCCGCACCTGTCCCCCAACCTCCCACCCTGGGGGGGCGGGGGGGCAGGGTGATTCCTTGGGGCGTTTGGAGTCCGCCCGTGGAGGGAGGGTACTGTTATGACCCGAGCGTCAGTTCTGATCACGCTCGGGCTAAGCTATGTCTCGCTGCCGGCCTTGACAGCTGCGGGCGGTATTCTGGCCTCTCCGGGCTCTTATTGTGAAAGTGCTCGTGGGGCTTCCGCCTGTCAACGGTCGGTCAGCTGAGTGTCATTATCGTCATTAGTGCTTCGTCCATTTAAGCCTAGCACTGGCGTCGGTAAGACGCAGCAGTGTCTGGTCGCTTAACTGGTCACTAACCTGTTCACTCTTCTGTTCACCCACCGCCACGTTGCGGATGCCTGGACTACTTTAACACCTCGTCTGCTTTGGGTTTGGCCGTCGTTCCCCGGTACCAGTAAGTGTGCTTGTTAGCCTTATTCCTGCCGGCGTGAATTGACCTGCAGTCCCGCCTTTGCAGCCTGTGTGTAATCATTACCAAGCCTGTCTGTGTGTGACTGTCTCCTGCTCTGGACCTATAGTGTGCTGTATAGCCCTATGCCTCCTGTTAGGTGAAGACTCTTGTCATTATCTCAGCAGCTTGTGTATCACCGTAATAAAACTCACTGAAAACTCACTGGTGACTCTGTGCGTCTCTAGG
This sequence comes from Pholidichthys leucotaenia, assembly GCA_020510985.1. Taxonomy (NCBI): domain Eukaryota; kingdom Metazoa; phylum Chordata; class Actinopteri; order Cichliformes; family Pholidichthyidae; genus Pholidichthys; species Pholidichthys leucotaenia. The sequence goes on along the minus strand of CM035837.1, from coordinate 58,928,926 downwards.
TGGCTCGCGAGGGCCACCACATGACACTCTGAGTGTTGTACGTTTTTTCTGGTGGCATTTGAGGGGGGCCAGGCCAAATAAAAGTGGGGAGAGCTGTATTGCAGTGCTCCATGTTATTGTTCATGTGACAGAAATGACAGTGAAACATGTCAATACAATCGTCAAGGACATTCCTCTCAGTGGGCTTGGTTGGTGGAGTAAAATTAGTCAGGAAAATTGCTTTTCAGTTTCTACAAAAACTATAGATGAATTGCTTATCTCTGTGGTCCCCAACCTTTTTTTTTTGCCTCACGACCCACTGACACACAATTTTTTTTCTATGACCAACGGGGAGTCAAAAAGAACAGAAACAAAGTGTGTAATTAAATGACTCACCTTTGGTGGAAGGGCTGGGCTTGTTTCTCTGCAGGGATGCTCCTGTCTGGGACCATGCCACAGGGGACTTCTTGTAATCCAGGAGGTACCCCGCCTGTCTGTCCAGCACCCCCCACTCACTCACTCACTCACTCACTCACTCACTCACTCCAACACACAAACCAGTGTCTCCCTCCCCAACCCATCACCCGTTCATTCATACAACCACACACACCACCAGACCAGCCCCCCCCCCCCGAATCATGAGTAGACACAAGTGTATATAATGGGAAGAAAATGGGTGTACATGTACACTACCGTTCAAAAGTTTGGGGTCACTTAGAAATTTCCTTATTTTTGAAAGAAAAGCACTTTTTTTCAATGAAGATAACTTTAAACTAATCAGAAATACACTCTATACATTGCTAATGTGGTAAATGACTATTCTAGCTGCAAATGTCTGGTTTTTGGTGCAATATCTACATAGGTGTATAGAGGCCCATTTCCAGCAACTATCACTCCAGTGTTCTGATGGTACAGTGTGTTTGCTCATTGCATCAGAAGGCTAATGGATGATTAGAAAACCCTTGTGCAATCATGTTAGGTCTGCAATGCTGTAATTGCAGCAAATGGAGGATTCTTTGACGAAAGCAAAGTTTGAAGGAAAAAAATATTATTTGAAATACAAATCATTATTTCTAACCTTGTCAATGTCTTGACTATATTTTCTATTCATTTTACAACTCATGGTGGTAAATAAAAGTGTGACTTTTCACGGAAAACACAAAATTGTCTGAGGTGACTCCAAACTTTTGAACGGTAGTGTATGTACTACTAAAGGCCAGTTAAAACTGGGGGAGATGGTGTGGTGGGGCACCCTACTGCAGCAGAGCCCCCACCCCCACCCCTCACCCTCCACTCAAGCCCTCAGTGTCTACAGTGCAATTACAGTTGGGGCAAATGTGGCCATGTGGCACAGCAACGAGACACCCTCTCTGCTGACATTTGTGGTTGGAAAGTAAAGCTCAGACTCTCTAACAATGAATGATTTTTACCACTACTACAGAAGACGGCATAGACACTTCAGGCAGAAGGGCAGTCTGGGTCATTTGGGAAGAGAGCATCTTGTAAATTTTTCAAAACAAACAAAAAACCCCCACTTTGATAGCCAATACAGAGGAAAAGAATTTTTTTTTTTTTCTCTGCAGCCCCCTGCACCCCTCTACCGACTGGTCCTTCGTGACCCACAGGTTGGGTACCACTTTTTTTATCCAACATGTTGGATCTCATGCTGACCTTGTGTAATCTCAAGATCACAGCGCTATCCATCCCACACACTCACTTACATGGGCCCTAGGGCCCTCACCTGGACTGTTGACACCACTACATTTCATGAATAAACTCCCATTGAAAAAAGGATTGCTGGATATTCAATTCACTGACAATTAATTTATTTGATTCAGTTCTTATAAACGATCGATAGTGGTTAATCGTTAACATCAGTAATAGAAGCTCGTATGTTCACCTCATTTACCACTGATATCACTACAATACAGTTGTCTGTTGTTGCTTCTCTTCCATTCATGTGTGATATTTTTGCTCTACAGGGACGCTGTGCCTAGTCTGTGAAGATGAAGTTCAACTTGTTCAGACGGGCCCAGGCGGTGGCCACCGCAGAGCCGACTAGTGTCACCACAGTCACCACGGTGACCACCACCCCGGGTGCCATCTCCACCACAGCCGCTGATATATCCGGCTCCAACAACACAGAGATCAGCAAGAATGACATGTTTGAGGAGATCAAGAGCAGATTTTTGAATGAGATTGATAAAATCCCATGTGAGTAAAGCCTCATGCGTCTTTAAAGGTCCCACTCACTGAAAAATTGTGTTTCTGTAGGTTTTAAGCTTCTGAAATGTGTCTACTGGTCATGTGATTTTTGGGGAAAAAAACAACATAAAAAATGCCCACTTCTCTTGAAAAAACACACAGCCTTTATTTCATTTTTGTGTCTAATTAGCCATTTTAACTCTACCAGGTTTGTTTTTCTTCATCAAGAAAAGGTAAGCCCCGCCTTGATTCATGCTGCTGCTCTACTATTGGCCAGCCTAGCTGTCTGTCTGCAAATGCATCAGCCAGAGCTAGGGAGTTGTCTTACTAAGCATAGTTATATTTTTATTTTCTTTGGATTTCAGTTGCTAACAGATGCTAATGGGTCAATGCTACATCGCTCCGTGAGCAATAGCTTGGCCAGGTGGTTACTGTTGGTCAGTCTAGCTGTATTAAAGCTCAGCAGGGAGATGCTGATTGACAGGCTGCAGGGTTGCCTCAGCCCAAGACAACTAGCTGAAGCTAGTTTAACCACTCATTCACAAATGTTTTTGTTTATTGTACTCCAGGAACTGCTCATATCCTTTGGGCTACTGAAACCACACACCCCTGTCCACCAGTGATGCATTATTTTATTCATTCTTTGAGATGAATTTACATTAGTTGGCTGAGGCTTCACCCGAGCTAGGAGCTAGCCAGCTAAATGTGGCTTGTAGGAATTTAAAGAGACATGCACCAAAACAAACCATTCTGATGAGTCACAATCATGTTGCAATAATTAAATATTTAAAATGAAATCCAGCAAAATATGTCACAAACATCTCATTAAGACCTGTGGGAGCTTTCAACATGTGGGAAAAGTGCAGTGAGTGGGACCTTTAATTCCTCGCTGGATTTGATGCTCCTTAGTGGAATTTTTGTGAGAAACGCCAAAACTATGTCACATCTCATCCTCCCTGTTTTGTTTTGACTCCCACAGTGCCTCCATGGGCTCTGATTGCCATCGCAGTGGTGGCTGCACTGCTCATCCTCACCTGCTGCTTCTGTATAATTAAAAAATGCTGCTGCAAGAAGAAGAAGAACAAGAAGGGAAAGAAGGGCAAGGATGGCTTTAACATGAAGAATATGCAGGGTGGAGAGGTATGACGCCTTGTGCTTTGTACACCATAAAAACAATCACGGATGGCTTCACCGAATCTTTTCTGCCTCTCTTTTTTTTAACTTCTTCTTCTTATTTATTACATTTATTACTGGATTCTATGACTGTGGCTAACTGCATCTGATCTTTCACCAGCAGCTCTTTTAGCCCAGGCTGTAGAGGACACAAGGAGAGCTCTCTTCCCCTCCATTTATTTGGTGTCGTAGCTGTGATCGTTTTACTGTGTGACGTATTCCATTGTGGCCCACGGTGAAAAATGGCACGCTTTGTTGAGATGGCGACAAAGAATAATGTGCATCATAAAGTGGAAAGTTGCAGAAAATTTAATTTTATAACTTGGGTGGAATGGTAAAGCTTTCGGTAATACGGGGATATTTTGAAGGTACGGTGAAGTAAAATGGGGGAATGGATGTTTCATTTAAGGACTAATCAGCTCTCACTGCCACAGATTGCCCCGTGCTCCTGACAGTTAATTAAACTAATCAATTGCTTGTGTCCGCAATCTGAATTCATGGCCCCTAGTTTAAACAAGTGTGTCATTTCTCATCGTCATTGTGGTGGCAGCGGTGGTGTTGATTGCCTCTCTTTTTGAAGTGCGTTTGGTGTCTTGTGAGTTGAATCTCTTCCTCTGTCTCTGCTCTCCTCCTTTTCTTTTCTCCGCTTTGTGTCTGTCTTGTGTGTGCCCCGTGTTTCTTGACTGTGGTGGTGGACTCCCGCTCTACGGTAGGTGCATACCTCACGGTGATGCTCTCTGGCCCCCGGGCGGAGGGGGGTTTCATGGAATGAAAGTTGTAGCTTTCTTTGCTTTTTTTTGTTTTTGTTTTTTCCTTTTCATTTTTACTCATTATGTTTTGAAAGCTTGAGAATGAAACAATGGAAAGCTATGATGTGCTCCATAAACCCCAAGAGAGGAGAGTCTAACCATCTAACACATTGTTCTTGGGACAATGTACTTGTGACTCACACCAATATGCCAAGTATTGGATTCAAAGTTAAACTGCAAGACACTGTTAACACTATTAATCTGTGCATGTGATAAAGGGCATGGTTGGTTGTTTGGGAGACATGGAAACAGAGATGATTAAAAAAAAAAAAAATGCATGAGCCAAATACCTGCTAAAGTCTCTTTTTCTTTTTGATTGTAATACTCAAGGAGGAGGTAGGATGTGGACACACTGGATGGCCCCCAAGATAACATTTCAAAGTCAAGATCAATTTGGGAAAGAGGCTGTAACTCATCGAAAGAGAAACATGATTACAAAAAAAAAAAAATCTGCAGTAATCAAATAGCTGGCTGTGCCCTTTAAACCCAAAATCATTTACTGTGATCATGGTAAGCTAAAGGAGTCATTTTTGTGCCACGTAAATTCAGAGAAATACAACTTGGACAGATTATGGTTTTGTCAAAAATTAATTCAGAAGTGGAATTCACCGGTTCTGTCCTTTTAGTGCTACAGGATTTATCTTCCCAGATTGTTTTGGCATGAGGTGCCTAGCTTGGAGGTATGAGCTGAAGAAACATTTCTGCCTTCTCTTCAATGGGATGCAACTAAACAACACGTTCTGTGGTGCTCCATACCTGGTTGCTTTATTGAAATTGTACACAGTTGAAATAAACTAGTGCAACAATATAATGAAAACTCAAAACAAAACTTATATTCTGACAAAGTAGAGTGTATTGAGATGTAAATGTCATTTTGCCTCCCTTTTCCGAAATTGTCTTTTTTTTAACCATTGCTTGTGTCACGATCACCAACCCGTCTGTGGTTTCATTTAGCACTGCAGAGTGCGATACTGGCCATACTGCATTCAGATAGGTGCTCAGCCTGCAATCATGTCGACATACCGGTCAGCTCTGCCCTCACATGAACTGATCACAGTCCCCGGATGTTGATCTGGACCCACTCCCACTTTTTTGTCTCTGTGTTTTTACCCTCCATGTTAGATTAACCTGTTTGCTGCGTTCTCCACCACCCCCACTTTATCATTTTGTTGGGGCAATCAGTCACCCACAGCCCCCCTCCCTGCCAAACTATCACGTGAGGAGGTACTGTGGTACAAAAGTTCAGTAGTTGTTTGTAGTGCTGAGATAACAGCATCTCTTTCAGTATTTCTTCTTTCATTTACCATCTGGAGAGAGGTGTGCAAGTCTTTAGGGTTGAGCAGTCACAGCTAATGTATATTAGAAGTTCAGCCTGCCGGGATATCACCCCAAAGACTTTCTATGTCATGTAAATTCATGGATAGAACTGTTCAATTATAATTAAGTAATATTACATGAGAGGGAGTACGGTATCAGTGAATATATCACTGCCATAATTCGTCCGTAGGCCTGATAAAGCGAAGGGTCGACGACGTCACCGCAGTTATACAGCAGTTCCACAGGCACAGTTTAAGAAATGACATCAATACAGGACAAAATATTATGATTTCTTCATTTAGCGAGTTATTTTGCTCTGCTGAGAAAAATAGTCCCTTCTGAATGTACCAAGTTAACTGTTGCTAAGCACCTCAATGAGCATAATATAGAAAAGAGTAGGCCTACTGTAATTTCAATGTAACCAAAATAAATATTGTCCACTGCAGAAGTCAGTGTTTAAATACATACTGCTCCAGCTGTTGAGTAGGTTTTGTGGGTCCCTTGGCTTGTACTGGGTGACTAGTTTCTTTTTAGCTTGTTAGCGATTTAGCTTCAGCTTCGTTAGTTTCCACGCACAGAGTCCATCATCACAAAGGTTCTGTGGTTGGCTATTTGAATCAGTAAATACAACTTTAGCTTGTCTTCCCATGTGTCTGTCTGTCCGTCCACATTTCACAAGAATTGCTACTCCTCCAAGGCAGTTGCTCCAGTGCTCACCAAATTTCATTCATTCATTCATTCATTCATTTTTTTATTTCTGTCAGATCATAAGACAAAAAGGAAAAAGAAAAAAAGACAACATATTTCAGACAGAAAGGGTGTTGGCAGAATCAACAGCTTATTTGCACACAATAATCCTCAGGTGGGTTTGCATCCAGATTGTGCTCAAGGTCAAGGTCAGGAGATCAGAGCACTCTCTGGGTGACTTCCTTAGGCCAGAATGAGCTATCATTGATGATCTAGAAAATGTTTTTGTAATAACAAGGAAGATGCTTTAAATCCTTCTCATAGTGGTACATCCTCAAAAAGAATGCATTAACAATCAGAGTGTTTTGTTTTTAAGCATAAATTGTTAATATCTTAAAATTTGGAGATAACACAAACTATATTTTAGCACAAAATCAGCACAAATGTAACACTGACCAAATAACAGTTTTTTTTTTCATTATTTTAAGAATGTGGCTGAGCTGTCTTCACCCAAATAGATAGATAGATAGATGTACTTTATTGATCCCAACTGGGAAATTACAGTGTAACAGCAGCATGACAGTTGACAGCCAAACAACAGAAACACACACGACAGACAGAGGGATTACCCATGGAAGTAAAAAAAAAAAAAATGCCCTAGTCTACGTCACAGTTAAAAAACACACAGTCAGAATGCACCCGCTGCTTGTCATGCCACAGTGTGACATCCTTTCAATGTACAGTACATACAGTAGCTCTACATAGATACAGGCAGCTGTGGCACAGGTGCAGTGTGGCTGACTACTGATTAGAGGGGCAGGGGTTCGATTCCCACGCTGTCTGCAGTCTGCATGTTAAAGTGTCCTTGAGCAAGACACTGAACCCCCAGTTGCACCTGGTGGGTCAGGCCAGTGCCTGTGTATGGCAGCTCCACCACCATCAGTGGGTGGATAGCAGGATCTGTAAAGTGCTTTGCTCATCCTGAGATGAGAAAAAAACACTTTAAGTGAACTCCATTTGCTTTTGTGTAGTGATATGATTGGCAGACATAAAAAGAGAATGGTTTAAAAGAAAGGTGGAAAGGTTGTGGAGTTTGACAAGGTGATTTCTTCTTATTGGAAACTTTCCAAACCACAGAGTGTGCACTTTATATTTGCATTGCATTCATGAGAAGTGAGATGCTTTCTCCATTTCCAAAACTGCAGTTCCCTACAAAACAATCTTCATGGACATTAGACACTTTAATTGTAGTGGGGGGGGGGGGAGTAAATGGAGTCAGCTGCCCCTTTAAGCTTGAACATATAGGGTTTACTTCTATTTAGTGCAGGGCTTAACAGACCTAGAAACTCTATATAATGTGATTTATCTCCTTGCCCTGAATATTATGCCATGTTTGCCTTTTATCTTTTTAATATGCATTGGTACTTGCTGTTGTGAGCTAGTTCCTTAGGGGTTTAATTCAAAATTCCCTTAACACCCTCATTTGATGAAATCTTCAACTTTTGACAAAAACTCATTCCTAATTCCATTGAAAACTTTACAACCCCTCTTAGTGGAACTAGCATGCAATGCCTCCACTGACTCTGGCTGTCACTGTACTGCTCAAGCATGTCAAGGGACTTGCCAACTGATCCAACACTAAATCTCTGAGATGTGGACACATACAATGAGTAGGAAACTCTATTTATACCATATGTTAGCAATAAAGCTGCTGTCCCCTTGCAAATGATAAATCCCTGCCTTTTATCATCAGGTGCTATGCAGGTAAGCAGTAACCAAGACATGTACTGTATCTCTCACATAAAAAAAACTCCTGGAGCTCCAGTGTCTGTGGCATGCTGTCTGTTATGGGAGTCCTGTCTTCCAGTTATCAATTTTCAGTCCTGTAACACAGTGGGGTTTTTTGTGTTTTGTTACCTTTACACTGCAGAAACTTCAGGATGATGACGATGATGAGGGAGAGACTGGACAGACTGAAGAAGAGAAAGAAGAAGAGGAAAAAGAGCAGGAAAAACTGGGAAAGCTGCAATATTCTATAGATTATGACTTTGAGAATACAAAGGTTTGTGTTCATCACTTGTACATGAAATGTCTGTTATTATGCCTTAAACCTAGCATAATTTTGTTGTGATAAAGGACAGTTTAGTGTGGATGTTTGGATTTAAACAAAAATATATATATTGTCAATTGCCAAGAGCATTGAAGAGCTAAATGATAAGATTAATAACACTAATATGTTTTTAGATTAAGACTAGCATTGATGCCCGTTGAATATGGCATGCAGTGTTTTAAGGGTGGTGGGACTACAATAGCAAGCAAGTTTCATCCACATACATACAGACATACACCAGTGACACAATGCATCTGGCATGTATTAAGCATTCTGATACAGAAAGAGCAAAGCAAGGTTATATAGAAACTTGCTGCACCAGTGAACATTTTAGACATCTGCTGAGATGTTAAGTGGATAATTTGTACTCACTCACTTCAGTCATTCCCATCTTAACCCCTTGCACTCTGGTCAATTTCCCTAAAAACGCCAAAAAATAACGTACCCAAAGTAAATCAAAAGCTGTTCTTCAACCCTTTGCAGCATCTTCATGGGGTTGGTCTCATTTAAAAGAAAACACTTTGAATTTTTTTGGCAAAACAGTCATAATCTCTCTAAGTGCTCCGGCCACTGAGTAACAGTCATCTAAACATACTGAACTTGAAGAAAATAAATTTCGCCTGGGTGTTTTTTGGATACAAATGCTTGCAAATAACACACAGCTGTCAGATCCGGGCTGGAAAATGCAACAGAAATGTAGAACCAAGTGTTATCCAGCTGAGGTCAAAATTTTGTAACAATACCACAAAAAATGAATATAATTACACAGCTTTTTTCTCAGGTTGTTCCCAGGCGTTTTTGAACTGTGCCAAATTGTGCCAAATGGCACAGTTTGGAAAAACGTCTGTAACTTTTGAATGATTCAATATAGAAGCTTCATCTTGGGCTCTAATGAAAGGTGACACTCAGGGCTGTGTGTGTGTGTGTGGGGGGGGGTTGTTTATTCATTCATTCATGAATGAATGAACAAACAAGCCCCCACACACAAAGAAGCATGCCACATAAAAAATGTGTGGCTTTTTTTTACAAGAAAAAATAACCTACAGTGCACTAAAAATTATTCTAAAATATCTGTAATGTAGAAGATAACAACTCCCCCCCCCCCCCGCTACAGAGGACGGACATCGCCCATCACCACATGACGGAACAGTCATGTGGCGACCGCGGCGCACAGTCCCCGCGGTCTACTACGCACAGTTGTACTGAAATATCTGCAATATATCTGCAATCCGCTACAGAAGAGTAGCGGGGGGGGGGGCGGCGTTCACGGTCCGGACGCGGCGCATGAACTGTGTACCGCGGCGCACAGACTTCGGACTTCGTGCGCCGCGGGCTACTACAGACAATTGTAATTTACCGATCGGTCAAAAGTCATTTTTGATTACAATTTTCAGGGATAAAGAATAATTTAGCTTATAACACTTACCTGTCCACAACAGCAGTGTCGCTGGCGAACTTCTCTTCCTCATTGTCAGACGAACATGACGCTGGTCCGCTTGTTACGGACTCGTGGTTCTGGTCACGCGACCCGGTCAAACCATAATTCCATTATTGCGGTTTTGCGCTTCCATGATTGCGGTTTTGGCGAACGATTTTTCAAAACAAATAAGAACAGTAGTAAGAAAAAAAGACTGGCGAACGCGTGTGTGTCACCCAGCCTTCGTTGTCGGCCTCCGTCGGTCTATGATGACCATGGAAGAGAATCCTAAACGTCTACTCTGCTGGGACAGTACTGCCTGTGGCTGAACAGGCCGATGCGCGAACGGTAGTCCCTGTCACACAGGTCGCACTTGTGGGTGGTCTCCGTGCTGCTGGGTCTGTGGCGGTCCTTCCTGCGGGTCCTTTTTTCATCTGCTGCAGCAGTCAGTCTCTCTTCACCCAGCCTTACACAAAACAGATTTTGCAAGGGATGCACGCTTTCGAACTTCTGTGCTTCAATTGGCTCGCTGCATTCGCAGCCGTTGGTAAGCGGGTCCTTCTTGCTAGGTTTTCAGTCATTGGTTCTTCAAGGTTTCAGAAAACCCAATTCAAGGCTCTTATTAGTCGAATGAGAGGTCAATCACATCTAAACCAATCAAAGCACTCCTTTGGCTTTCTGTTCGCAGCTGTGTCTGTAGTGGAAGAACGGAAATGCAGCTTTTTTTTCCAGTGCGCACTAGGACGCACAGTGAGGGCGCCCTCGTGCGCTCTAGGACGCAGAGACGTGTCCGCCTGCGGTACACCGGAGTGCAAGAGGTTAATCAGTTACCCTGTAGAATGGTCCATGGAATCCCATGAAATCCTTTTTCTATTGTTGGAACAGTAATTTTATAATACTGTGATCTGAGTTTTGGACACCAACGTTATGGTAAGGTGAAGTAAAAAAAAACAAAAAACAAGGGCACTCTAAGGCGAGTGCAATATCCCCTGCCTCCATTTTCTTTGAGGATCCCAGTACTTTCTGACAGACAGCAGTTTTCAACTTTTCATTATAATTACTGTGGCAGAACCAAATTATGATAAACCTGTCATCCATGAATATACAACAAAGTATACAACTAGGGATGAGCTGATCCGATCGGCAGTATCGGTATCGGGTGTGATCCAGGCAAAATGACTGGATCGGTATCAGTAAGGAATAACAGTAATTTACCAGTTTGATACAATAATAATATTAAAATGAAGGTGCGGTCACCGTTCTCAGCTACACTGCACGCGGCGTCTGTAAACAGAAGCAATGAGTGTCACTGTCACTGGAGCCTGTCTGTGGGACTCGTCTTGGTATGTTTGCTGTGTGAAATTATGGAACTGTTTTGCAGGTTGGTACCAGTGTTTACAATTTTAACACCACCAACTTGATAAAACACTTGCAAAAGTATCACAGTAAAGGAGTATGCCGAATTCTGTCAAGAACTGAGCAGAAGGAAGTGTGTTGCGCATCAGCAGCTGCTGCTCTTCCAGCTTGGAGGCTGGAAGACGCTAAAACTGAAATGTACACAAAAGAATGAAACTTAAAATAAAGCCAGATGGGAGCGTGGAAAATGACAGGAACGAAGACATAACATGAGTTTACCTTTTGGCAGAGGAGAAACAGCTGATGAGCGTTAGGTAAGAGAAACGTAAATAGCAAATTTTAATGGTGAACTGGAAGCAGGACTACAACAATAAGGCTACAGGAAAAGGAACAGGTATGACTTCAAAATAAGAGCAAACATAAAAACTAAGAATGTACAGAATAATATCAGAAACACTATGAAATAAACCGAGGACCAGGAGAATACTTATGATAATAATAATGGATGTCAAAAATACAATTTAAAGGATTAGTTCCTTTATTTTCAGATCTACAGCATTTTTTACCTCGTGCATAAAGTGGCACTATAAATTTTATCTGAATGTTTTCTTAAATACTCAGCTTTAATGTTTTGCATAAACTTGCACTTAAAACTTCAGAATGCATGTTTAAATGGTCCTGAACAGTGAAATGCTGCCAATGCTACAAAGTTTAAGATAAAAAAAAAGCAGCAGTGTTGCTGAACTGAGCCATATTTGACGGATGGCCTGGCCCATAACACAGTCCCTTTACGGTCTTTGCCCAAAGGGCTGTTTGACCCCTTTAGGCTTCAACTGGTGGGGGATAAAAAACTAAACCTGGAAAATATGGCATTTATAAGTTATAGTACAACACATCATAATAACAGTAGGTCGGAACAAAGAGAAAATTATGTAAAACAGTAAAATACTAACAGTGTGTAAATACATGCATGATAACCACCAGATGTTACTGTTCTTAGAATGAAGGCTCGAAGCTTTGATTTTTTTTCGACTCTCAATGACCCTCAGATAGACTGTCAAAGGCCCGAAGATCTGGGCATTTATGATTTCCCAAAAACGTTACTCCTCCTAGGCCACTGACTTTGACTAAGCACATCCCACATGGGTCTGTATCTAGGCAGCTAACAGGTGCATGCTAACTTTAGTGGCATGCTGTTAGCTGTTTCCTAAGTTAGCATGCTAACATGCTAACATTACTAGTGCAGACCCTTTTACACGCCTAGAGAAATCTCATCGGTTTGCCGTGTATTCCCCGCCCACCGGCACCAGTGAGAGGATGGAAACACTGAAAGTACTCTATCAAGCTATAAATGAAACACAAACAGTGCATCCGGATGGATTTCTCATCACAGCAGGTGACTTCAACCATGCAAATTTAAAGGTCCTCCTACCTAGTCTATATCAACATGTAAACTTTTCAATGAGGGGAGACAACCTGCTGGACTTGGTGTACACAACCCATATGAATGCGTACAAACCCTCCCCCTCCCCCCCGGGCCTCTCTGATCACATCACCGTCCTACTAAGGCCGGCATACAAACCCAGAGTGAGAGCCATTAGACCTACAAAGAAGCAGGTACGTGTGTGGCCAGAGGGGGCCTTGGATGCTCTGAAAGACTGCTTAAGCACCACAGACTGGGACATTTTCAATCATGCAGCCACTCATAATGGACACACAAACCTAGAGGAGCACAGTGAGGTTGTTGTGGCATACATAGCCAAATGCATTGATGATGTTACTCACTGCAAGACCATCACTGTTCGTGGCAACCAGAAACCATGGATGACAGTAGAGGTCCACAGATTCCTGAGGGCTCGAGATGCAGCCTTCAGGGCTGGTGACACTGCAGGACTAACAACAGCTAGGGCCAACCTGTCCCGTGGCATCAAGGAGGCAAAACGACAGTACAGCAAGAAAATATCCGGACACTTCAGCAACACCAGAGATGCACGTTCTCTCTGGCGTAGCATACAGACCCTCACCAACTACAAACCTTCACCTCAGACCTCTGTGAGTGACATCACACTGCTCAACAACCTAAGCAACTTCTTTGGCCAATTTGAAGCACAAAACAGCAGACCAGCACAGAAGACCACTCCTCCTCCGGACGAGCTAGCCTTAAGTCTGGATCTGGCTAGCGTGAAGAGGGCCCTCTGCAGGATCAACCCACGTAAGGCAACTGACCCAGACAACATACCAGGTCGCGTCCTGAAGGACTGTGCAGAAGAGTTTAAGAATGTCCTGGCCGACATCTTCAACATCTCCCTGTCTCAAGCTGTTGCACCCACATGCTTCAAGACTGCCACCATAATACCAGTCCCGAAAGAAGCCCGTCCCATCCAACTACAATGATTACCGGCTGGTAGCACTGACCCCCACTATAATGAAGTGCTTTGAGCGGCTAGTCCTGCAGCACATCAAGTCCACCCTGCCTCCCTCACACGACCCATTCCAGTTTGCATACAGGTCGAACAGATCCGCAGAAGATGCCATCGCTGCTGCTCTCCATCCAGCCCTCACCCACCTGGATTCAAAAAACTTGTACGTGTGCATGCTGTTCTTGGACTTCAGCTCAGCATTCAACACAATCATCCCCCAGCACCTATTACAAAAACTCAGACACTTAGGACTCAAAACCTCTCTCTGTAACTGGGTGCTGGACTTTCTCACAGGGAGGCCACAGAACGTGTGGGTTGGCAGCAACATCTCTCAGACCATCACACTGTGCACAGGGGCCCCACAAGGGTGCGTGCTCAGCCCGCTGCTCTTCACCCTGCTGACCCATGACTGCGTGCCAGCCTACAACACCAACCACATCATCAAGTTTGCAGATGACACGACGGTAGTGGGCCTCATCACCAACAATGACAAGGCCAACTACAGAAATGAGGTGCGCCAACTGGTCCAGTGGTGTAAAGACAACAACCTCTTCTTGAATGTGGGAAAAACCAAGGAAATCGTGTTCGACTTCAGGAGGGGTCACACACAACACCCCCCTCTGATCATCAACGGTGCAGCTGTGGGGAGGGTGAACAGCACCAAGTTCCTGGGGGTGCACATCTCTGAGGACCTCACCTGGACCAACAACACCACATCACTGGCCAAAAAGGCCCAAACTCGCCTCCATTTCCTCCGCAGACTGAGGAGAGCACAAATCCCACCCCCCATCATGCAGTCTTTCTACCGGGACACCATTGAGAGCATCCTCACCAACTGCATCACGGTGTGGTATGGAAGCTGCACTGCCGCTTGCTGGAAGACACTACAACGCATAGCGGATGCAGCCAGCAAGATCATCGGTGTCCCCCTGCCCACACCTCTTGGACATCTACTCCACTCGCCTCACCCGCAGAGCCACCAGCATCACAGGCGACACCTCCCATCCCCTACACTCCCTCTTCCCCCTGGTTGGGGAAAAGGTACCGGAGCCTCCGGGCCCACTCCACAAGACTGCTGAACAGCTTTGTCCATCAGGCCATCAGGACCCTGAACTCTGTTCACTCCCACCCCGCTTCCCAGACGGTAACACCTGTACAATAACTACCTCAGATGTTGACACAGAAAGACTGGCACACCAACAATAATACTGTTATTCTGTTGTACTTTTGCTGCTATATGTCCCTGCACTTTAACCACAACCATTTACACAAATGCCGTATCTACTGCTGTCTGTATATCACTACAATACTGATCATGTGCAATCATATCTGTCACTATCTGCACCTACACTACTGCACTGAAATGCACTACGGCTATTCATCTCTAGCTGTCCGAATATAGGATTGCTGGGTTTATTACCACTAATCGTTTATCTAAACTAATCGTTTACCTCTATGGAGGTCAGAGTCCTTCTTGCTGCCATTGGCACCATGGGTTGAATCACTGTATATAGACTGTACATAGACTGCTGCTGTCGCTGTTTGTTCTTGCTTTTCTTTTTTTAATCCAGCCTAATTTCCTTCTTTTTATAAAATGCACACCAATATATATATAGAGAGAAACACCATTTCAATTCTCCTGTATGTTCTGCACGTATAGTAGTATTGACAATAAAATCTTTGAATCCTTGAAATCCTTACTATTGATGTTAATGCTAACATTAACATGGTTTTGTATTTGTGCTGTGGCTTTTGCATTTTGGTGAGCTCTCTGGGCCACCATACATATTCATTATGCCTATTTCCCAAATCATTCTTGATTATTTTAGTTAAAGCCCAGGAGGCTAAAGCATGGAATTGGATGTTTAACTGAAATGCACTATGTTAAAAAATTTACAGACCTTTAGTATCAGTTTTCTCTGAAATATGTTTTTTTAATATAAACTCTGTACACTAAAGTAATAAATCATGTAAGTCAAACTTAAATTCAGCAGAGGGTAGATTTAATGTTACTCGTGATACTGAAACAACAAAAAATCAAAATCAATATTTCTTTAGCTTACAAATTAAACGAAGTTGCTGCACTGTGGCAATTGGATGACATTGAAGAAAAGCTTCTGACATTCACTTTGTCTCCAGTCGGCTAAGACTTTGTGATTGATTTTGAGGATTATATAAGCTGTCTGTCTGAGGCAGTGACCCTGACACCGATGTTGGATTTTTTTTCCTGATGAGATTCAGCCTTCTCTGCTTCTGTTTCTTACGTTCTGTGCAATCGTCTTCACACAGCTCACAATTGGCATCCTTCAAGCGGCAGACCTCATGTCTATGGACTCAGGTGGAACGTCCGACCCTTACGTCAGAGTCCTGCTGCTTCCTGACAAGAAGAAGAAGTTTGACACCAAAGTGCACAAGAAAACTCTGAACCCCGTCTTTAATGAGACGTTTGTTTTCAAGGTATGGCTGTCACTCCCGCCGTCTGTGTGGTACAGGTGAAATATTTGATATAGAAAAATTATTCAAGATGAACAGATGATCATTGTTACTCCTGGTGTCCCTCGTTCTCTGTTGAGTGAACAGAACTGAGTGTTTCGTGTCAGGATTGTCTGGATCTGTGTTCACCTGCTGGCCTTGTGCAGCCTACATGCTGCTTTCTGCCGTCTTTGCTAACAAGGCCCGCAGAGACTCTGCAAGTGCCTCTAGATCAGGCTGCCAGCTCTGCCAGTCCGCAGTACTGTAGCAGAGAAAAATTTAGTTTTACAGTAAAGCCTGTGCCTGTGATGTTTAGTGTGTTTCAGTGGGATTATTCAGTTGAGATGTGTACTTTCTTAACATCTGTGTGTCTGTAGAAGGCGTTGGTTATATAAAGGCACTCGTTTTAAGTTTCACACCTGTGTTACGTCTGTTTAATATGGACTAATAATCTATCCCTGGTGAATGGATTTGTAGTTATCGTGCTTTTCAAATCCTTCTGACCAATCTACAGAGGTGGGTAGAGTATCGAGAAATTGTACTCAAGTAAAAGTAGTATTCACCTTATGATATTAATTACTCAAGTACAAGTCAGAGTAGTCACCAAAGAAATTACTTGAGTAAGAGTAAGAAAGCATCTAGTAAAAAAGTTAGCAGAGTTGTGAGGTATGACTTTGCTTTGACTTATTCTCCACATAGCACAATAGGTGTGGCCGAGTGGCGGCACAAACACGGTATTTCATCAGGCCCACTTACCTCATGGAAAGACAGCAACGGGCTGGTTCTGCTCCTGTTTGGTGGATCTGGGCCATGAACAAACCAGAGCAGTGCCAATTGTGCCACATCTTGGCCCTCATTTGTTTTGGGATATTTGGGTCAAATTCTGTGTTTTTCCTGCAGGCCACTGTTTTGTTTGGGCTGCAGGAGGCCACCAGAGCTGTATCAATGCTGAACGTGGCCCGCCTGTGGATGCTACCTCCTTACTGTCTGAGTTGTGAAGTATTTTTCTCTTGAATTTTGTGCCAGTTTTCTTTTGAATTTACTACCTACATTTGTGGCTTTTTGTCCTCAAAAATTTATGGGACGTTTTTCTTCTAAGTTTGGGGCTTTTTTCTTGTTCAATGAAGAGTATTCTTATAAATGTTTTAAGCTCGGCTCACAAATCTGAGGCAGTCCCTCTGACTAGCATACTACATTTGTGTTTTCACACGTGCTAGGTGCACTTGTCGTGTCCGTGTGACTTAATTTCGGGCTTCCCCTGATATCCAGCAGTGTGCTCTGACCTCTGATGTCTTCCTCACTCTGAATGACATTTTTACACAATAACTGCTACTTCTCCTAGGCAATTGCCCTGATGCTCACCAGACTCACACACAATGATCCTTAGTGTGCTCCAGGTTGTGCTCACAGTCAACCATCAGGAGCTCTAGACTCTTCCTCAGGTCAGAATGAGCTACTGTCTTACTGATGGTGTGGTTATGTTTTGGAACTGGTAGGGTCAATAGGGCTTGGACCCGACCTACTTTTCGGCAATAAATGTGAGAGAGAGAGCGAGAGACAGCTACTGTGTAATTGTGCGTCCTGATTTACTGGTTAATTTTGAGAAGTGGATTTTCACATAGGCTGTTGGTGCTCCCCTGCCCCTTAGCATTCGAATTCAGGTTAGAAGGGATAATAGTTGAAAACTACCCTGAGTCATGGGACGCCCCCTTCAGCGCTGTGTTACATCAATAGTCGCTGATGGCCTCAAGGTAAATATACTGTACCACCTACCTTCTGCCAGAAAAAAAGAAGAGAAGGAAAAAGAAAACTGATGAGAAAAAAGTCTCAAATTTACATGAAAATGTATAATATATAAGTGAAAAAAGTCAGAAATTTACTAGAAAGAAGCTGTAAATTTGTGGAAAAAATATTACAATTACATATGTGGAAAAATGTCTGCATTCACAAGAAAAAAAATTTACTTTTTTCCCTCTGGCCTATCAAACCTCATATTTGTACAACTGCGGAGAATAAATAGGAGCTTCCGGCTCTAAAGATGAATCACGTTTACCTAACTGCAGAGGTTTTCCCCATAATTGTTCAGAACAGTTGCGGGGTACAGCTGATGTGAGGGAAGCACGGGTTTATTTTAAGTCTTTCACAGTGAGCTTGGGTGAATAATAAAATGTCAAAAAATAACTGAGTTTGAATCCCTTTAAATTTCTTTCTATTAATATTAAGTATTGCCGCCACTGCCCGGTGGTGGTCGTGTGTTTATGTGCTTGTGTGCGCGCGTGCGATGGCGTGAACATACTGAGGGTGGGTCTCCTCGTCACTGGGCCCGACCAAATCTCAAAATGTTCTACAGTCCCTGGTTCAGAGCGAGGAAGACAAAGAGGTCAACGATTCGAACACACTCTTTTTGGTTTCCTTCTGATATCCAGCAAAGTCACACAGATCAGATGACAGGGGGAGCAAAACTGTGACGCGGAATGTGGTGAGACGGGACATGACATGAAAACCCATGACAAATAGGTAACACGGGGTTTTCATCACAGGGTTTACCAGAGTGGTGTCTAGTGGTAGAGCATCTGCCCCACAGCCGGTAGGTTGTGGGTTCACACCCAAGCCAGATCACACCAAAGACCATATGACCATAAGACCAAATGATACTTTCCACAACAAGTATTCTAGCTTGGTGCTCAGCACAATAGGATGGGGAGAGGAAAGTTGGTAACCCATCCACCGGGTGAGCACAAGCCAGTGTACTCCTAGCGCCAGTCCCAAGTCCGGGTAAATGAGCAGGGTTGTGTAGGAAGGGCATCCAGCATAAAAATCTCTGCTGAATCCAAAAATAACCTGCAGACCCTGAGGCTGTGTGGGACTAACATGAGGATGAGACGCCACGTCACGGGTTTTAGTAATTCACTGCATTTTTTCTTTGTGCATAAGCCCATCCATTTGCTAGGTGCAAAACTGATCTACCCTCCCAGTTAAACACACCATTATAATAGTAATCCACTCTAGATCATGCACACCTGTTAAAGGTGAGGTGATGAGCCATTCTGATTAATTTGCTGCATGTTATGCTGTAAACACACTCTAACTGATGAAGAGAGCCAGGACAACCTGTTTGCACTTTTCATTTGTGCAGAAGACCTGCCCATAAATTAGTTTTGCACTTTTGACTAAACCATTGCATTAGGATCCAGTATGATCAAATGTACTTAGAAATGTGCTCAAGTACGAGTAAATGAGTATCCTGCAATAATACTAGTTTCCAAAGTACAATTCTGTGAAAAAGCTACTTTGAGTTCTTATGTGAATGGTTCCCTCATTACTCCTCCTCTGTCAGTCAAAGTGCTTCATTCACAGTATTTTTATCATCTGAATGTGCGGTTGCCCTCCACATAAACTTGAGATTTAAATTTTATTAAAGTAGAAAAAACAAACCTTTTTGGTTATTTTCTTTTCCATTTTGCAGTTTATTTCTATTTTATGTAATTTCTGTCTGCAAAAAACCTCAAAATATATTTATAACTTCCAGTCACATTATTAAAATTAAGTTAGTTACTTTCTGTCAACTACAGTCCGGGGGCCTCATGTACAAAGGGTACTTATGCACAGAAACATGGTGTATATCCTTTTCCACGGAAAATTTCAGATGTATCAAGAATGAAATGACCATGGAAATATGTGCAGCCCCACGCCAACTTCATGGCTGGCGTACGTATGTTTCCACTGTTATTGGTCCATTGGCGACCCTTAGAAATGATTTTGGGGGACTGATAATGATGTGAAAATTATTGTACACACCAGAGACACATGATGAACAAATATCCAAGTGTGCACAATTAGATGAGTGGATATATAAGCAGGCACAAAGAAGTGCAGAAAATGCCTCTAACAACAATGGCATTAGCATTATTAGAGGATATTACAAATTGCGCAGTGAGAAGAGAAAGGGTATTTAGAGACAAAGATTTTCTGACTAAGGATGATGACTGGCTTGTCAGCCGGTTTAGGTTTCCATGGGTAGTCCTTGTGAAACTGTGCTCAGAGAAGCCGTGTGCTGCCCGTCCCAGTGCAGATGCTGACAACACTGGGGTTTCTGGCTACAGGGACATTCCAGAGGGATCTGGCAGACCAATCGGGAATTTCCCAGTCACCCTGAGCTGAGCTATGCCAGCTGTGTGGGATGGCATTATCCGGCTGTCATCCAGGTACATCATATTCCCATACATTGCAGTTGAACAGGCCAACATCAAAGCGTAATTTACAGCGAGAGCCAGTTTTCCTAATGATTCTAATGAACGGCATTGTTGGGAGCAAACTACAAGCTGGCACTGTGTGGATAGGGAGCTTCTTGGTGAGTAAATTCATGTAATTGTCCTAATAATAATCCACCTCATGCGCAACAGGACTGTGCACCCCCAAATATCATCCTGTCTTCAAGGCTTCATTACAACTTAGTGGTTTGAATAAGTGACCTTCTTTTTTTTTGCTGATTAAACTACAGTTTAACAGCATTCTACCAAGCCCCCAATTGCCTCTGTGTGTACAGTAGTTATGTCAATAAACACATGCATAAAGTTTAAAATGCAACAGTCTCACCCGTTCCCCGGCGCACTTCATTCATTTAGTAGTGTGTGTAATCTATGTAAGTTGTATATAACTATAAAGGATGAGATTTGCGTTTTGGACATAAAATATGTACTTGTCGAGTCTAATATGATCTGCTTTCAACTGACAG
Organism: Pholidichthys leucotaenia; assembly: GCA_020510985.1. Taxonomy (NCBI): domain Eukaryota; kingdom Metazoa; phylum Chordata; class Actinopteri; order Cichliformes; family Pholidichthyidae; genus Pholidichthys; species Pholidichthys leucotaenia. The sequence goes on along the minus strand of CM035837.1, from coordinate 58,908,246 downwards.
GCGATCGTGGCTACCCACTAAATAGGTTCATATTGTCTTCTTTATCGTGGCTGTTTTCCTTTATTCAACCAGCTGATCCACCTGACTGGTGATGAATCACAGCAATCAGCTGACGCTTCTGAGGATGAGTGCAGACATCGGTCGAAACATGTCAAGGTTAAATAAACATCTCCTTCTCATCCCTGTCTGAATAAAGGAAAACAGTAAACTAATCTTTTAGGGCTGTGAGTAGGCTATTGAATTATCTGTATCCGGTGCTAATGCAGGGGGACAGCGTGCCAAACAAAATGTTTTTATGCGCCTCTACCCCATTCAGGAGTGCCTCCAACTGACATTCCGTGAAATTCCATTAAAATTTAATTGAAATTCCATTCAAATTTAAAAGATTTAATGATTAAATCATTTATTTTTGATCGTGGACACAAGAGAATCAAATGTGCAGGGCTTGTATTACCTATTTGCATACCTATTTGCATCTAATTGCATATTCAAATGGAGGCATGTCAGCAAAGGAGTCTGGTACTTCCTCACGTGCTTTCAATTTCAAGTAGATTGGGATGTACAAAGGAAATGTGCTTGGATTCCTGCATACACACTGTTTCATACATCTGGATTTTTTTTTTTTTGCTTATGGTGGGTTTTTTTTGCTTACGTCTTCTTTCAGTAGGAAATCCACGCAAGTCTTTGTACACGAGCCCCTGATCTCTACTATAGACTCCAGTATGTGTACATAACATCATCTTTTTGTCTGTTGGTAAGGTGCCGTACGAGGAGCTGGGTGGAAAGACGCTGGTGATGTCTGTTTATGACTATGACCGATTCTCCAAACATGACGTCATCGGTGAGGTCAAACTGCCCATGAACACCATTGACCTTGGACGGCCGATTGAGGAGTGGCGGGACCTGGAGAGCGCTGATCAAGAGGAGGTGCTGAGAAAAAAGATTTTTAAAAAATCTTGCTTTAAACGATAGACCAGGTATATTATTTTCCTTTTTGTTTTAAAGGTAACTGGAAACTATTTAGGATCTGATGCTAGAAGCAGATATTATCTATCGAGAAAAAATGCAATGAACAGCAAACAAGAAAGATGGCCACTGCAGCATAGTTGTTCTAATTCAGGCAGATGCATGGATTAATCCATACTTCATCAAAAATGCAATTATTAATTTTGTTAATTAGCATTTGCCAAAAATGCAGTACTTACTGTAGCTTTTTGAAATATCAGTCTATCTTCAGAAGTGCCCAGTGCTTTTTGAGAGCCACAGACAATTGGAGAAGTAGAAATAAGTCAGCACATACAGTATTTTAATGGAATGTTGATAAGCTATAACCTCCACAGCCGTCAAGGACAGACATGAGCACAGTCAGGAAATGTGTTTCTTAATAAGTGCAGCAAGTGTTCAGAAATTCTTCTTAATGCATTTCTGTTGTGTGCCATGAATTATGAGTGGGTAGTTTGTGTTTAGAATTAATTTCTGTTGTGACAGATCATTCTGTCCTACTAAGATCTGTGGCATTTTTCAAGCAAAGCGCACCACAGTTGATCCTAAAAACAATCAGGCCCAAAGCAATCGAGCAGCTTCTTCAACAGGTGATTTCACCAAATTTATTCCCACTGACTGCTGGCCAGTGAATACCAGTGAATGCCTATCCCTGTAATAGCGGAGGGTTCTGCATTATGTTGTCATTAAACAAACACTTAGCATTGCTCTGAAGAGCTTGTGCAGCTGTCACTCACATCTCTTTTTTCTGTGCTCACTGCTTAGCCTGAAAAACTTGGAGACATTTGCATCTCCCTCCGTTACGTCCCCACTGCCGGCAAACTCACCGTCTGCATCCTGGAGGCAAAGAACCTGAAGAAGATGGACGCCTGTGGCTTGTCAGGTAGATAAACTGTATTTAACTTGAATTTGTTAAAGATTTGAGGTTACTTGTGGTTTTTGTTTCTTTCTTTCCCCATCCCAGCCATTTCATATCCCTTTTAATCCCTCCCCCATCCCCCCTGTCAAGTCCAGCATAAGTAAGACAGTTTAAATAAAGTATTAAAGTTATCATACAGCATGATGAGTCCATAAATACTGTTTATATACAGCATATATCAAATCCTTTTGGCATAGTAAATCTGTTTGGCAGAGTAAAGCAAGCAGACATTTGTTCTACTTGTCAAGCTGTTGGGCAGGATATGAAAAAAAAAAAGATTTGAGGTTATTTGAGTCTTTGACTGGGAAAGACCATTAATTTACTCTTACATGATGCCTTTAAGAAGTATGATAAAAACTTTAGCTATGTATATGCTGATCTTGATGATACCACTTTTAGATCCTTACGTAAAGATCCAGTTGCTGCAGGGAGGTAAGCGCCTGAAAAAGAAGAAAACCACAGTGAAGAAGAATACCCTCAATCCTTATTATAATGAATCCTTCAGCTTTGAAATCCCACTGGAGCAAATGCAGGTGCGGCACAAGCCTCCACTTAGATTTGAATAACTTAATGGTTCAGTAACTAAGAAATCAAAACTGAATTCTCTCTTCCCTTCTCAGAAAATCTTGGTGGCAGTCACAGTGTTTGACTATGATAAGATAGGTAAGAATGACGCCATTGGAAAGATCTTCGTGGGCAGCAAGGCCACTGGCTTAGGTCTGAAGCACTGGTCTGACATGCTGGCCAATCCACGCCGCCCCATTGCCCAGTGGCATGCATTGCAGCCAGAAGAGGATATTGATGGTCAGCTGGCATCCTTGGCTGCAAAGAAATAACATACTCCACCAACCAGCTAATGCACTAACTCAGAAAATAACCCCCCCCAACACACACACACACACACACACACACACTTTGCATGAATCCCATGACTACGCGTCATGAATCCTGCTCAGCAAAAAAGAGACATGGTAGAATATCTGCTCATTCATGTTTAAGTGAAAAGAAACTGTTTTAGAGCATCACATTTCACACATTAGCATATGCTGTGGCGAATAGCATTGAGCTATGGGGTGAGTGGCACATGAATGATCGACTTTTGGTCTTTCCTTCATTTGATGAAATTCAGAAACTGATTCTTAGGGTGCTGACACCGAGTGAATGTCTTGGTAAAGACAATGCTGGATAAAGAGCTTTAGTTTTAGTTTATAGAGCATGCTTTAGTTACCTTCCCACTGCTCTGCGTGCACCAGTATTGTATCTTGCTAATAAGTGTGCTAAAACTTGCTTTAAAAAGTACTCTAGTACTGAGTTACTTCCTGCATCAAGTGCAAAAAAAAAAAGATTAAAATCAGGTTGAGGTTGCTGAATGTAGCAACCATTGCTGTTTTTCTAGAGAATCTTGTCTTCATCAGTTCACAGATGAGAATGAGATACAAACAGTGCAGCAGTTTAAGTATAGCAGGGATCTCACCGTCGTCCGACCTTTGCTGCTTCAGAGCTTTTGTTGCCGTGAAAGCCCATCTATGCATTTAGGTTCAACACACATTTCTGTGTCTTCAGACTGACGTACAGCAATGTAGGGCAAGAATACAAGGGTGCCTTCCTGATACAGTTTGACACTTTGAGAATCACTGTTGGTTTCACTGTTTATTGCGGAGAGGTTGGAAAATGTCAGGGACACCGTGAATGTGCCATTTAAAATCTGGCTTGAGCTGTGTTGACCACTTGGATGTAAAACCTTACTGATCCACGGAGGGGAAGTAAGGACACCAGAAGGATTACCAATGATGTTCAGAACAATTACGACTATGCGTCTCTCGAATTACGCTGTTTATTGGAAAAACAGTGGCATAGTTTGACTCATTTTATTTTTATCCTATTAAAATGATTGTATGCCTTTGCCTAATGTTGTCCAGCTTACTGTACTCAACTTCAGTGCTTCAGTCGTTAAGGTGGAAGAAGACGAGATACTTTTACAGAGAAGTGAATTTGAAATGTAAGATGCAGCTTCACTTTTTTAAAAGAATGTGAACCTCATTTGAAAATGTGTGTTTGTACACTCTAAGCAGGACATACCGTATTCTATAATCCACACATACCAGATAGAGCTTCAGAACTGAGCATGTACGATGCCTGGCAGCATTTCTTATAGTTTCGGTCATGAGCTTTGTGACCCTGCGACACAACGGCGTGGCAGCTTCATCACAAATACTATGTTGTGTTAGCGTAACTTGTGGAGGCTTATGGGCAGGAAAAGGGACGCAAGGAGTTCTCTGAGCAGATGGATTTTATTCAGGCTCATGTTGACATTTTAACTCCACTGATTTTTAGAAAGATTTTAATTTGCTCCATATTTTTATATCCTGAGCCAGTAAACTTTCTTCACTTTAACCTCTTAAGTGTTCCCTCAATGTGAAATTTAAAGGGTCATTTTTAGGCCAGACGTCAATATGTCGTAAAACATCCATTTCCAGTGAGGATACATAACCCACTGCTGCCCACTTGCACAGCTGCTAGATTAAAGCAGCACTATGTAAGATTTACACCGTAAACTAGTGTTTCCAAAATTATTTTGTTGGCACCTCAACCTTTGACCAGATGAATGCCGCTTCAGCTGTAGCCTGAGTGAGTCTGCGTTACTGACAACAGCTCCGTTTTGTAGGGTGCTCAGTCGTTCACGGCTACAGCTGTGCCCTGTGATTGGCTGCTGGGACTGAGAGTCATCGTTTTTCCAATTCCAAGTCAAAATATCATCATTTATTTACAGAAAATAATTGGCAAAAACAACAAAAAATGTTACTTTTTGATGTGCTTTTAGATCAAATAATGCAAAGAAAACAAGTCTGTGCTCATTCTTAAACACTACTGTGCTTAACACACTTAATACTTACTCAGACTGAATGGCTGCCATACATGTAGCGATGCTAATTTAGGAATGATTTTGCAGTGGTCTCATTTTTTTTCCCAGAACTGTATATATGATCTCTGTAGTAACACCTAGAAAGGATCAACCCTTCATGTACAGATCAGTGCATATCACTAGAGATGTAAAAGACATGTGGAAGAGGGAAAAAAATAATTTATGGCTTCATTTTTAGCTTCATTACCCAAAGAGGTAAGATTTTTAGGCCAATATGTTCGTTTATGTATGTTTTGTTTGTGTTAACAGAATAACTGAAGAAGTGATGGATGGGTTTTTGATTACATTTTCAGGAGATGTTGAACATGGGATGCAGGAAGTTTTACATGATTTTATTTATTGCTTCTACAGAATCATTGCTGCAGAGGCAGCCTTTACTCACGCTTTATCATAACGTTAAAAAAAAAAACAACCCTTTTATCAAACTAATGGCGTTCTCAAACAAGCTGCTGCCTTGGCAGAGGTTGACATGAAGCGAGTTGCTGTTTTGATCATAATGATGCTGGCACTGAAAACCAACCACAGTCAAATGTGATAAAAAGGTTTTCCATAGATGAATTCTTCTCTGTGTTAAGTCAAGATGGGAGATACAGACACAGTTTTAATTTTTAAGTCTATAAACTCACTGGATTTCAAATGTCAACGTGACGTTTTTAGCTGTGGTTCCATGATTGCACCCTCTAAAGTCTTTTTTTTTTTTTTTTTTTTTTAAATTCATTCAGCCTCGGTATCAAAAGAAAGCTTCGACAGCAGCACACTGATCATTCACACTACTTCTTCTATTGTTAACATTCTGCATCACGCAAAAGTTTGTTAATAGGCTACAGCATGTTATTTACAAGATGATGATGTAAATAGTGGCATGTTTTAAAGAGGAACCTTAATTATATTGTGTACATGTGTTTGTCTCCTGTGTCACTTTTGATAATAAAACAGAATTTTAAAAAAAAGGAAAAAAAAAAGAATGCTCTGACTGTAAAGAGTATGTGATTTTGCTGAATGGGACTGAATGTATGTATGTATGTAATAATCCATGCTGTGTAAATGTTCATAGTTTCTGTTACGCTGCATGATTGTCTGATTTTTGTTGTTGTCTCTCTGTGTGTGTGCTGAACTGAGTCTTTACCGTGTTCCCGGGCTACAAGTCATGTGATTCTTGGTCATTTCTTTTTGCATTCAGTGGCTCACCAGTTGACTGTTTATATCTGAGAACAGAAGAATATATGATTTTCTGTCATGGTTTCGTAAGTGTCTATTTCCTGCCACTAGATGAGTGTCAAATCTTATTAACTCAAATACAGTGATGATCTTTACTGACTTGCAGCCCCCCCTTTTTTTATTCAAATTTTAAATGTACCTCCTCATCTTATTGCCGCTCAGACAAAACTGATCTCTTTGTTATATTGTATAAAATGAGCCTGACAGTTTTAATATTTGGTAACACTTTATAACACAACCTGTGAAAGTGCTTTGTGCTTTGTGTGTAAGAACTTGTGTAAAACAGTATAAGTTCAGGGTAACAACTTAATAACAATCAACTTTGTCAACATATAATTACTCTGTTGTTACCATTTAAGTATCATATGCTAAATAAGGTCATGTCTAGCTTTTTGGGGGCCTTATGCAAAACTGTAACAGATGACATCATAATCTGTAGTGAGAGTAAGGAGCAGGTGGAAGAGAACCAGGAGAGGTGGAGGTACGCACAGGAGAGAAGAAGAATGGAAGTCAATAGAAGCAAGACAGGATATATGTGTGTGAATGAGAGGGAGGCAGGTGTAATAGTAAAGATGCAAAGAGTAGAAGTAGTGAAGGTAGATGAGTTTTAGTAGCCGGGGTCAACCCAGAGCAATGGACAATGCACAAGAGAGGTGAAGAAGAGAGTGCAGGCAGGGTGGAGACGAGTGTCAGGGGTGATTTATGACAGAAGGATAGCAGCTAGAGTGAAAGGAAAGATTTACAAGATGGTAGTGAGATCTGTTATGGTGTATGGTTTGGAGACGGTGGCACTGACAAAAAGACAGGAGGCAGAGTTTGAGGCGGCAGAGTTCAAGATGTTAAGATTCTCACAGGGAGTGACTAGGAGGGACAGGATCAGAAATGATTATATCAGAGGGACAGCTCAGGTTGAGCAGTTTGGAGACAAAGTAAGAGGGGCAAGGCTGAGATGGTTTGAACGTGCAGAGGAGAGATAGTGGATACAGTATACTGGACAAGTGATGTTCAAGATTGAGCTTCCAGGCAGGAGGAAAAGAGGAAAACCACAGAGAAGATTCATGGATGTAGTGAAGGAGGACATGGGGAGGGTTGGTGTTGCAGAGGAAGATGTGAAGGATACGGTGAGATGGAGGCAGACGGTCCGCTGTGGAGACTCTTAAACGGAGAAGAGGAAGAAGATGGAAAATTGTGTTTTAGGGCCCCTATTTTTGGAATGGGGATGAGTTCAGACTCTTTAAACTAGAGAAAATAAAAATTGCTCCCCTCCCAACAAAAACATTAAACCTGGGACATTGTCTAGATGAACAGAACAAAATAAATACACAACCCCAAAACATTGCACAGAATGAAAATGTAACCCGCATCCATATATTGGGGGGGTGGTTGAAAAGTTCATAGTGGCCAAATTTGACCAAATGTGGTTTATTTTTCAACTGCAGGGATCCAAGCGCTGCAACACTGATGGAAGAAGTGTGTGGACCAAAGCGGAGACTATGTTGAAAAATAAACCACACTTGGTCAGCTTTGACCACAATGAAGTTTACAGACACCCCCCCCCCCCGTAAGATTTACAATTTGCAAAAAAAAAAGAAGTTGCAAACTTGTAAGAAACAAAGCTACAAATTTGAAAAAAGTAAATTTATGAGAAAAAGTTGTAAATTTATGAGGAATTAAGTTGCAAATGCATGAAAAAAGTTAGATTTATGAGAAAAGGTTGCACATTTATGAGGAAAAAAAAACCAAATCTACAAGAAAAAAGTATTAAATTTATGCGAAAAAAGCAGCAAATTTACAAGAAAAAAGTAGATTTATGAAGAGAAAAGGTGCGGATTTATGAGGAAAAAGTTGCAAATTTACAGGAGAAAAAACAATTTTGAAAAAGTTGCAAACTTATAAGAAAAACTTAGCAAATTATGACAAAATAAGTTGCAAGATTAAAAGAAACAAATTGCAAATTTAAGAAAAAAAAAACTTTAAGAAAAAAAAAACAACTTTAAGGTAATTTTAATTCTTCCCTCCCAAAAATGTTGATGGTGAATTTGTAGCTTTGGTGCCCCCTAGTGGCTGAGGGGGCGAGTAGCATTTGCGTGCTCTGCTTTATAGCCAAAAACTGCACTGCATTACCATCTTTAACATTATTATATATGAACTTTGTAGTTTCCACGCTTCAGACAAATTTAATAGTTTAAATATTTTTATGTGTAAATACTCAAAAATTATTTGGTACGTACTTGGGTTGTAATCGTAATTACCCCAAAAGAGATTAATAATTTTTGGGAAATTACAAATGATCAAAATGCCTCAGAATACCAACTCAGAGCCCAGTAAGTACCTGGTAGTTCAGGGTAGTTACACATAAGAGTACACAATTAAACTTCTCTGAACAGCATGTTTCTTATATGTACTTTTTCTGTAGTTACCATGTAAGTACAGGGTGCTTATACAGTAGGTATATGGTAACAATAAAGTAGTTTTGTGGAAAAAAAAACCAACAAAAAAACAGTTTTGTTATAATGAACTTAAACTGTATTTACTCTGTTTTCCACTACGTATGCAGTAATTCCATAGTACCTCATGTGCTGTCATATAAAGTGTTACACATTATGACTACGAATTTATTTTTCTCTCATACTTATGGGACTTTATTACAGCATACGACATTACTGATGCCGTCTTTCTAGGCAGCTCCAGCCCTATAATTAAGCAATCAACAATCTTTCCATTACAAATGTGCCTCTCACAGTTGGGTTGCAATGGGATGAGCTGCTGTTGTGCCACTTGTGCATGCTCTGAAAAACTGACGCTTTGTCCACCGTGCCGTTTGTCTCCTTTTGGGGTCATTCTATCCTTTACTGTTTGACAAATCCTTGTTTACACGTACGCACACATTCTGCATGATTACGACCGACCCCGATCCTTCACATAAGTCCATCCTTTGGATTTAAATCCACGACTCTATAGTGTTAGTTTGAAGATCTTTTGCTGAAGAAACACACAGTTTTCTCCTGTGTTATGCATTATATCACCCACAGTACAATCACTTTTTGTGTATTAGGACCAACAAAGCCACTGTTTGTTTGTTTGCTTGTTAGTTAATGAGCTATAAGACATCTCTGCAATGCAGGCAACAAAATCCCCGTCTTCCTGGGTCCCACAAGCTGTCCCTGGCACACAGAGGACCCAAATCGTGCAGATTCAACATTCGCAATGCAATACTGCCAATCTGCTGCTTCAATAACTTTTCATCTACACTCACATCCCTCTTATGTGAACACAGCCATAATACACACACACACAAAAAAACATCACCCAGAGACATGTGATCCTACCCACTCCTGTATTTAATACCAAGCAACACAGACAAAGGAAATGCTCAAATGTCTTTCTTGACTCTTGTTTTGTCTTGTTGTAGAGGTGTGTCAGTAGTTGTGTGCCTTTTTGTGAAATGCATGATTTATTTCTGTAGAGAATCCATGTTTTCCAGCAAAAAAAAAGAAAAAAAAAAACAACAACCACCTTGTACTCATGTGTCACTCTATGTTGGTTTGAGGGTGATCAAGGGAGCCAAAATACAGGGTGTGGTTGGGGGCATTTCTGTGTTGTCACCATGTAACCATAGGAAATAAAAGCATTTTAAGTAGCCCTGCCAGGTGTGATGTGGTTAACTGTTTCCACGGGATGCTCTCCCACTCATGGACAGTGGGTGGCGTCATATGCATGAGACACTTGAGACACACAGTTCAGCCCAGAGGCTCAGCAGACATGGCAAATGCTCCCCAACAAGAAGAGCGTAATAGCAGTGGTAATAAGAGCATTTACACTGCACCCTTCATGCACACATACAGGGCAGATGAAGTCATCTTGATCTCAACTGAGAATCTACTTCAGCAATTATTGCGGTTTCTGGACTGTTCCCTTTTAATTTAACTAAACTGTACTTCCTCAAATTTTGTGACTCTTCTCTTAAATTAACATTTGTTTTTCTTTTGTGAATTTTTTTCCTTTTACATTTGATTTTTTAAATTAAAATATAAATGTAATCTTTCCTATAAATTTGCATTTTTTTTGCAAGGTTTTTCATAAATTTGAACCTTTTTCCTCATACATTTGCAGCTTCTAAATCTGGACTTTGTCATTTTAGTGTCGTTTTTCTATGCTATTAAACGCTAATTAAATGTGCTTTTTTTTTCAAAAAAATTTGTGACTTTCTTTTAAATTAGTATTTTTGTAAATGTGCGCCTTTATTTCCTTTTACATTTGACTTTTTTAAACAAAATATAAATTTACAAAAAATTCTTCTAACTTTAAAGCATTTGTTTCAAAATGTTGACTTTTTCCACAAAATTTTCCTACTTTTTAACTCTTCACTTTCCATATTTCTTCTTTTAGATTTGATTGGCAGTTGGCAACCAGCTTACAGGTGCATTACCGCCACGTACTTCACTCTATAGCATCACTCTCTCTGGTCAGGAGCTGTAGTCCTTACCACCACCTACGTCACTCAGTAAACATCACTATGTATCAAAAGTCAGAATTCTTCTCGGTTGGCAACCTCTTCTTCATTCTACATCTTTGTATAAGGAGTTCTTACAAGGAGCTCTGAACAATCTTCTTCTTCAGTGAGATTTCCATGTCTACATGATGACTATAACACTATCTCTCATCACTCTCCTCAATTCCATATTTTTCCTTGTACATTTGTAGCTTCTGAATCTGGAAATTTGCAATGATAGTGAGGTTTTTCTAGGTTATTGAATTCTAGTTTAATGTGCATTTTCTTCCTCAATTTAGATAAAAATAAATTTCTTTTAAAAGTGTTACTTTAGTTCCTTTTATTAACAAACAAACAAAAAACCCTACCTTTTTATCAAAGACCCCTTTGGGTGTAGATTGAAGGGGGATTATGTCATAAGACGTGTTATGTAAGGTAAAATAAGCGAGCCATGAGCCGTCTTGTGCAGAGCAACGAAGTGAACTTTATTACAGAAGAGTAGGAATATAGTATATACACAGAGACCGCAGCCCACCTGACATCATCACCTTGACACCCGACACCGGCTACAGTAAACCCCAGGGTTCAACCCTCCCAAAGTCACATATCACATCCTCCCCCCCTTTAGAAAAGTCCAAAACCATACACACAATTGAACCCCCCTCCCAAATTTGGGACCCCACTCACACACTAAAATAATGAAAAACCATGTATTAAACTGGCCTATCACGTTCACACAAAACAACCTAAAGTAGAACTGACGGGTGGACTACCGTGCAGCCCGCACGGTGGGGTGGATTATTCTGCCACCCAAACCTAAAGAACAATCCATACATAAAACTAGAACTACACACTGTGCTCCTAAACTAAACAAAACACAAAATAATCCTACATCATAACATGCATTCCAAAACACAAGAACTATAAGGAACTCTTTATTTACAGCACAGTCATTTGGGTAAAAAAAACTGGAACTTGCATAGGGGGTCCAGGGCAGCCCCTTAGCAGGCGCGCCCTTGAAGATCACAGACCCTTGGAGCGATGGCTGATACTCTGGATGACGGAGCCTGGATCCCACATCGCCATCACCAACTCCCGTCCAGCCTCGCCACCTGGAACGTCTTCCCGGACACACCGAAGCTGATTGGCATGCCTTGACGAGCTGTCGGACAACCCGAAGCTTGTTGCGCCCAGCTTCGCCACAATGCGCAGACACCCTCGATGTTTTGCTGGCTGTCGTTTGGCCCATCCTCGCCGTGGACGTCCTTCACCCCGAACCAAGTCTATAACCTGGAGTGGAATTTTACTGGGCCCGATGTGCTGCTGCTGAGCATGCGGTGACTCCATGCTCATCAGTCTGGCCCCGTCCTCTTCTATAAACGTTGTAGCGTTCACCGTTGTAGCCGCAGACCCCCCACCCAACTGTGGCCAAGTACCGGGGGCATCTGGGGCTAGCACTTCAGTGTTACTCGCCGACGCAGGCGCCTCGCCACCATGCTCAGTACCCCCCTCTACCATGTCCCGAGCGCCGGCACTGAGACCCACCCATGCCGAACCTTAATGAAACTGGCCCTGCTTGACTGTTGTGGCATTTGTCAGCTCTTTGTACTGTTCACTTCCAGTGTCCATCTTCAACTGCGGCTCATCTCGGGTACAAAAGCAGTCTGGTACCTCCTCTCTGTCGTCTGAAGCGCTCCGCTGTCTCCGTACTGCGCTCTTCGGCTGGCTTTTCGTTCTTGATGGACACCGGCTCCCTCTCCTGTGGCTCCGATTCCACCGTGTTAGGTAACGCTGACTGCCCAGGTAGCTTCTGTGTTTGGCATCCAAGTAGCCCTGTGGCTAACTCCTCCGTTGCTACTAGCGGGACCATTAGCTCCCCCGAGCTAGCTAGCTGTGTCTTTTGGTGCCATTAGCCTCTCAACCCACAGCTTCGTGCTACATGTGTTTTTGGCAAAGTAGTTAGCAAGCAACCCGACAGCGTCTGCATAAGACTCCGTCTCCCCTAACGTGTGGAAAATTCTCTGACCTTCTACGCTGAGCTTGCAAACCAGAAGTGCTCGCTTCCTTACTCCGTTGAGTTTACCCAGGCCCAACACTGCAATGCACTTCTCTAACGCGCCAACCAGTGAGGCCACACCAATGCTGGTTCTCCTGGGTGCTCTAGAAATGGCCGTAGAGGTGCTCCGCACGCCTCCATGAGTTAATCCTCAATCACCAAAAGTTATGTATGGTAAAATAAGCAAGCCATGAGCCGTCTTATGCAGAGCAACGAGCTGAACTTTATTACAGAAGAGTAGGAATATATATACAGAGACCGCAGCCCGCCTGACGTCATCACCCTGACGCCCAACGCCGGCTACGGTAAGCCCCAGGGTTCAAACCCTCCTAAAGGCACATCACAGGATGGTCCGTTCGTCTATTTGTTCCACTTTTGTGAAATCAACTCCTCCTACAGTTTTGTTCCAATTATCTTGAAACTTGGTACCAGGGCTTGTTATACACTGATGATGCGCATATTGCAGTTTAGCTCTGATTGGATGATTTAAGATAAGCCTTTATTAGTCCCACAATGGGGAAATTACAGGATTGCAGCAGCAATGGGATAACAGCACTCAGAGCAATAGTTAATAAGATAAGAACTGGTTAGCCCAAGCAGTAGCATTTTTCCAGAAGTTTGGGGCAAAAGGTCAAGTGTCAAGGATGGCATTCCCTATGCTCCATTACTGTAGAATGGGTAAAGCTCTCTAGGTTCCTTCTGGGATCCTGACCAACAACTATGGGTTATAAACAACTATTTTTGTTGTATGTTCTTGGATGATAGGCTTATCATAATTCTGTTTTTTCTGTTTTACCCCAATAATTACATGGAAAAGCTGAAAACTGCTCTCCTTCAGAAACATATTGGTGACTGTTGTGTCTGAGAAATATGGACAGAGGTGGCTGTGCTGAACGGTGGTTTTATTATCAGACAGCTAGTAGCACATGGAACATACAGAATGGCTAGTATGCTAACTACACAGGAGTACAGGTTGTTGTGTTATTAGAGGTGGAGCGCCAAAGAGGCCGAGCTGCTGCCAACAGTCCCCTAATACAGGAATGGACGTGATGACCTCGCCCGTGCCTCCGTCATCACCTCTGCGCAGTCTGTTGTAATGTGGTGCTTCACAACATTCACTCCCTTCCTGGGAAAACCAAAAACATTATGAACGCTCATGAATTCTTGAACAGTTACAGCAGTAAAGTGAACAGAACCTGGGCCACCGGGTAGAGCACTGGTTGACCCTGCATGATTGAATGGGTTATTCTGCCACTTTTGAAACAGTTGTGCCCCGCTAAACAGTCTTCAAAGTCACTGCTGTGTTTTTAGCTCAGGGGGTCTCTGGCAAGCCTGCGGTGGGCGCGGCCCTGGAGGTGCCAAGTGTGGCAGATCTGGGTGTTCTGCTGCAAAGTCCCAGTCTGGGTCCCACACTGGCTGGATTGGCTCCAGCATCGTGGCTTGATCTGGGGCAGCTGCTCTTACCCTTTGCAGACGGCTGGTGTGCCATCTCGAATCACTAGCCATCTGGAAGGTGGCTGGCCCTAACTGCACGGTGATCATCATCGGTGGTGACAGGAGCATCTACAGGTCCAGGCGTTTGGGTCAGTGGACCCAAACCCAATCAAGCACTGCAAGCGGTGATCTGTTTTGCTGCACTCGGCGCTGCTGCTCTCTCATCCTAGATGCTGGTTGCTGTTGTGGTGGCGTGCCGTTCATGCTGGCGGTGGGACGCGCTCTGGACTGGCGTTGCTCTACTGGGTCCTGCTGAGCCACGAACTCTCTATCCTGAGGCTGATGCTGGGTGAGGATGCGAGAGGAGTCCAGCTTCTGTCCCCGCTCTCCTGGTGCTGATTGTAGTTGCGGCGATGTGTTGCTGTCACTGGCAACGGTACACGTGCCGAGTTGTCGTCGTTCACCGGGGTCTCTAATGGCCACAAACTCCCTTTCCTGCAGCTCTGCGGCGGCTCCATGAGGCTTATGCTGGGCGAGGATTAGAGGTGAGTCCGGTTAGTGCCCTCTCTCTCAGTGTTGTGTTCTCTCTGCGGTGTCAAGCTTGGAGCAGCTGTACCCTTGTCCAAGTGTGTTGCACTCCCATCATCGGCGGTCAAACAGAGTCCTTGGTGGTCATGAATGGTGAAGCCTAATTCATGAAAAAGGTTGCACCCCAGGATGTTGGCTCCGTGTGTGGCTATCTGGAAGGTGAATGCCAGGAGGATGGTTGACCCGTAGTGAACAGTCAGTGTTATGGTTCCTACAAAGCTGATACGTTTGTGCCCATAACCGTAAAACGCCGCTGCATTCTCCCCAATGGGTTGGCTCGGGAAGAATTTCTTAACTGTAACCTAGTTCAGCATGGACCTCACAGCAGCGGTGTCCAGCAGCAACGGTAAGCTGGCATCATCTAACCTCACCGTGCACCACTTGTATGACGCACTTCTGGAGCACACTTCATGGATGGTGGCTGTTGGTGGCTCTTTTGAGCTGGGTAGTGGGCTTGATGTTAGTTGTGTTGAGCGGCACACCTTGGTGAAGTGATTAAGCTTGCTGCATCACTGGCATCGCTGCCCCCTGGCCGAGCAGGACTGCGCTCGCTCTTGGTGTGTCAAGGAGCCAGAGTTACCGCACGAATGATGTTTCACAGTGGTCACCTCGACATCCTCCGAAAAGGTCGCAGTGTAACCGAGTTCCTCTGCTGGGGTGTCTGTGTGTGCTAGCGGGGCCTGTTGTTGTGGGTTACCCAGCTGTGATGTTAGCTTGTTGGCAGCCTCTAGCTCAAATGTAAACCCCATCACCTTCGCCAGCGGCAGGTCGTCCGGCACCATGAGCAGCTTTGCCTGGAGCCACGGGTTACTGATGTGCTCTGCTAGCTGGTCCTGCACCAACCTGCACATGCTTGCCAGACAGCGGCGGTCCATTACATACTGCTGGGCCATCTCTCCTGGTCTCTGTCGACATTGGCGCAACCTAATCCTCCTCACCAGCATCCTTTTGGGCATTGTGAAATGTCTGGCTACAGTGTGATACAGTACACTCCTCGTATGTGTGTGCTGTAGGGTTGCCAACTTTCTCACAGCCAAATAAGGGACAGAGGGTTTTAACTATTGCTCGATGCCATGATGTTGTGGACATTAGTGTTGTCATAATACTGGGATTTTTTTCCTTTGATAATACCTTAAAAAATATTGATATTCCATGTCTTGTTTAATACTACAAGGGGAAAAAATTCCACACTGTACACCTAGAAATTTCAGATTTTACAGAATACAGAATCTCAGTTTAAAATGTATAATAGCTATGTTTTTAATAATGGATTGCATTTATATAGCACTTTTATGACACCGAAGACACTTTACATTGAACCCGTTATTCATTCACTCCACAGACAATGATAGTGGTAAGCTACATCTGTAGCCACAGCTGCCCTGGGGAAGACTGATGGAAACATGACTGCCAATCCATGCCAATGGCCTCTCCGACCACCACCGAACATTTATTCACATTCATACATCAGTGTCATGAACCACGAACACACTGGAGGTAAGTTGGGTAAAGAGTCTTGCCCAAGGACACAACAGCAAAGTGGGGGGAGTGGGATTCAAACCACCAACCCTCCGGTTATTGTACAACCTGCTTTACCTCCTGAGCCACTACGGCCTCATTTTTGTTTTGCTTTGATAATTAATGCAACTTTGAGCTAGAAAACACAACTACATGGCAAAAAGTCGAATAAAAGTAAAATGAAATAAATTAAGGCTGTTTATGCTGTTAAGAAAATTTTACATGCTTTCCAACAGTTTTAACTTGTTTTACACAATTTGATAAGTCAAATGTTCTTGCTCTGTTGGCAGATAATTTTACTTAAAATAAACCAAAAACTTTTGGCAATAGATAATTCTAGTTAAAATTAGAATGAAATATCTGCCAACAAAATGAGATTAAATTGCTTGAAACAAGTCAAAACTTTTGTAAAGCAAGTAAAATCTTACAGAAAACTGCACAAAAAAAAATCTTGTCAAAATTATCTTGTGAGAAAAAAAACAAGCATAAAGCCTTGATTTAGGATATTTTATCCCAGTAAGTAATGCCTTTCTTAATTAAGATATTGTATTTTACTGAGACAGATAATGCCTTTGGCATAAAAATACATCAGTGACGTATTCCTGATTCAAACAACAGCAGCAATGAAAAACCTACACAGGTGGCTGGAAACACTGCAAATAGCATGTCTTACCTTTTTTTTTTTTCCACAATATCTTTATTGAACCTTTTTTTTTTTTAACAAACATGATACAAACAATCAAACACTAACGCTAAAGTACTACAAAAAAAAAAATGCACTAAAAACACCAACAACCACCAACAAAATCAAATCTTCAACAATGCTCCTCTGTTTAGTCTAGACAATCCAATACATAAGTATACATATTATGTTCACCAGTTTGGAATTTACAAGGTCCACACACATCATTCACCTTCTTCTTCAAGAG
Source organism: Pholidichthys leucotaenia (assembly GCA_020510985.1). NCBI lineage: Eukaryota > Metazoa > Chordata > Actinopteri > Cichliformes > Pholidichthyidae > Pholidichthys > Pholidichthys leucotaenia. The sequence goes on along the minus strand of CM035837.1, from coordinate 58,891,167 downwards.
TTATGTTTAAATTTTTTACATAATCAATAAAAGGTCTCCATATATTCTCAAACACAATTTCCTTTGATTTCAGTATATATGTTATTCTTTCTAATGGAAGGTTTGTTAACATCTGTCTTAACCACTGAGTCACATCTGGTCTATGAGTCTTTTTCCATAATAGTGCAATACATTTTTTGGCATTAAGCAAACTGAGGTCTATGAATGTTCTTTCACTTTTATTAAAATTGTGCTTTTCTGGGTACAGACCCAACAAAAACAGTTTAGGATTCAGTATGATTTGTTTTGAGATTATTTTTTCAATTGTTACCCTCACCTCTTCCCAAAACATTCTTATTAATCTACATTCCCATAAACAATGAAATAGGGTTCCTTTACTTTCCATGCATTTTGTGCATGTATCTGGTATATTTTTGTTATATCTATTTAACTCCTCCGGTGTAACATACATCCGCATTAACCATTTGAAATGTATCAATTTAAGGCGTGCATTTATTGATTTGGTTTGAGCTTCTGTACAAGCCCATTCCCATTGTTCCTCCGAAATTTCAATTTGCAGATCTTCTTTCCAGTAGTTTAATCTTTTCAGTGAATTTTCACTTGAAGATAGTGTCAATGAGTTATAAAACTCTGAAATAATACCCTTTCTTTTACTATCTTTCATCATCATTTTTTCCAAGGATGAATAAATAGGTCGAGTGAGAGCTTTATTTTGATTTGATCGAATAAAGTTTCTAAGTTGAAGATATTTAAAAAAATGTGTTCTATTGAGATTAAATTTGATCCTCAGCTCTTCAAAAGACATTATGTTGTCTGCACATGGCAAATATAAATCCTGAATCTTTTGTATCCCTTTTAAATTCCATACTTTAAATACAGCGTCCGCTCTCCCTGGTTTAAAATATTGATTACCCCATATTGGACTAAATTGTGACAATAACTGTGGTTCTTTTAAATAGTTTTTAGCTTCACACCATATTTTGATCATATGCTTTACAAATGGATTTTTAGCTTGTTTTTGTAATTTTTTTGCCGAATCTGAGTATATGAATATGGGAAGAGGTAAAGGTAAATTGTATGATTCCATTTCAGTCCAGTGAGGGAGATCATTTGATGAAAAATAATATGTCATAGACCTCAGTTGTGCCGACCAATAATACAACATAAAATTTGGACATTTCAGACCTCCACGATCAAATGGTAAATATAATAAAGACAGACGTAATCTAGCCCTCCTGTTGTTCCATATAAATTCCACTAACTTTTTTTTTATTCTTGAGAATAGATCTAAAGGTGGTGATAAGGGAATGTATTGAAATAAATAAAGTATTTTAGGTAAAATATTACTTTTAAGTATATTGATTCTCCCGATCATCGACATTGGTAGTGACATCCATCTCTGAGTTAACTCATTGATATCTGACATTAAGGCTTCATAGTTGACGCTGGCGACTGATTCTAGCTTAGGCATAATTTGGATTCCTAAATATTTAAACTGATTTACAACATTGAATTGATTTGCCTCAGGGGCTGGGTAATTTCTCTGGGTCTCATTTAGCATTAATATTGAAGATTTAGTTTTATTTATTTTATATCCTGATATTTCCCCAAAATTCTTTATTAAATTCAACAAGGTTGGAATTGATTTTTTTAGATTCGACATAAACAAAATTATATCATCGGCGTACAGGGAGATTTTATGTTCTGTTGGTCCAACTTTAATTCCATATATTTGTGAATGTAAACGTATCGCTATCGCTAAAGGTTCAATTGCCATAGTAAACAGTAAAGGTGAAAGTGGACAGCCTTGTCGACATCCTCTATTGATTTTTATTGGTTTTGAAATATTGTTATTTGTTAGGATTTCTGCTGTAGCATTATTGTATATTATTTGAACCCATTTTATGAAATTATTTCCAAGTCCAAACCTTTGTAGGACTTCAAAAAGAAAGGGCCATTCAACTCTATCAAAGGCCTTTTCGGCGTCCAATGATAGGAGAGCTGTATCCGGTGCTTCTTTATTAAAATAGATAATATTAAATAGTCTTCTTACATTATGGAAGCCTTGTCTACCCTTTATAAAGCCATTCTGATCTCGATTAATAATATTTGGTAAAATTTCTTGTATTCGTCTTGCTAAAATTTTACAGATTATCTTAAGGTCGGCGTTTAATAGGCTTATTGGTCTCATATTTTCACATTTATTAGAGGGCTTACCTGGTTTTGGCAGCAGTATAATTAAGGCATTATTTATGTATGATGGTAAATTATTATTTTGAAATGCTTCTAAAACCATTTCCAAAAAAGGTTTTATTAATTTATTCTTAAATTTTTTATAAAGGTCAACTGGAAGACCATCTGGTCCTGCACTTTTTCCTGATTTCATATTATCAATGGCTAGCCCAACTTCTTCTTGACTAATTTTAGACTCCAATATCTCCCTGTTTTCATTTGGTATACACGGTATAGATAGTTCGTTCAAAAACCCATTTAGTTTTGTTAAATCAGGTTCATTTTTGGTATCATATAATTTTTCATAGTAATCTCTAAAGGCTCTATTAATTTCTAAAGGATCTATAACTACCTGTCCATTACTTATAATACTGGTAATTGGTGTTTTAATTTCCAATTGTTTAATCTGCCATGCTAATAATTTTCCTGATTTTTCACCTTGTTCATAAAAAGATTGTTTCAATCTTAGAAGACTCGAGGCAGCTCTATTCGCTGATTTTTTGTCGTATTCAGCTCTCAAAATCAGTAATTCATTCTCCAACCTTGGGTCACTTCCTGCATACACTTTTTCCTGAAGACTTTTTATTTTATGTTCCAATTTAGCTCTCTCCTCTCGAGTCTTCTTAGATTTTGATCCTGTATAACTAATAATATGTCCCCTAATAAAAGCTTTGAAAGCCTCCCACTTTACACATGCTGATGTTTGTGTAGTATTGATGTCAAAGAACTCGTCTATCTGTTTTTCTATATACTTGACAAATTCCTCATCCTGAAGCCATTTATGCTGAAATTGCCATCTACCTGATTCCTTTGTCAATTTTTTATCTACATATATTAGACAACAGGGTGCATGATCAGAGATCACGATGTTATCATAAAAGCAGTTTTGAATCTTGGACCTTAATTCTGTGGAAATCAAAAAATAATCAATACGTGAGAATGTCTTGTAGGTACTGGAATAACAAGAATAGGCTTTAACTTGTGGTTTCATTTCTCTCCATATATCTAACAATCTCAATTCTTTCATAAAATGATTAATAGTCATCCTACATCCAATGTGCGTACAATCCAGTCCTGTTGATCTATCCACACCTGGATTCAATGTACAATTAAAATCCCCTGCTATTATATGTTGCCCTGTAAGTGATGATAAGATGAGAAATAAATTAGCAAAGAACTTCTGATCATCTATATTGGGACCATATAAGTTCACAAGATTTATATTTTCTAATAGCAAAGAACCTTGAATGATTACATATCTTCCAAGTTTGTCTCCAATTACATTTTTCACTTGAAAAGGAACTGATTTATGTATGAGAGTCATAACTCCCCTGGCTCGGGATGAAAATGAAGAGGTGAATACACTTCCCTGCCATCTACTCCTAATTCTTTTAACATCCTCCTCTATCAGATGAGTTTCTTGTAAAAACACAATTCTTGAACCCATGTCCTTTATTTTATTCATAACTTGTTTAAGTTTTTTTAAATTTTGTAGACCTCTGCAATTCCATGAAGTTAAATTAAGATTAACACTTTGGTCCATGATCAATAGAGAGTTTGGGATTACCTTGCAGTGTAAACATGCTCATACAGAGAAGCAAAAACATGAGTGGTTGAACATTCATCCTACAAACTACACACAAACAAATTTCCCCTTCCCACACTTGTGGCAAACCCCCCAAAATCAAAAGAAAAATTCTGTCTCCCGATATAGCCATCGACCGTTCCACACCCACGGGGAACAGCCTAAGCCACTCCTTCTTCATCCTCCCAATCACCCTAACTCTACTGCTTTTAATGACGTAACATTAACTCTCCTCTGTAGTTTTCCAACTTAACTCCAAAATTTTTAACAACTTTGTACATCATAGTTTTTTTTTTTGTTTGTTTTGTTTTTGTTTTGTTTTTTTAATATATAATACAATCTATATTTTGTAAACTTACTATTTACTTCAAGTCAGTCAGATGCCTGTGCAAATGCTTAATTATTCTACCTTATATTTTGTTCATGCTTAGCTCCCACCAGTCTCTTCTTCTTCTTTGATCTTCTTGATGAACTCCTGCGCCTCCTCTGGGGTCTTGAAGATGTGGGTTCTGCCCTCATACGTGGTCAGCAGTCTCGCAGGATAGATTACACCATGATGAATCCCAAGGTTGCGCAGCTCCTTACGTACGGGATCAAACTGCTTCCTCAATTGCTGGATTCCTGTGGCCAAATCTGGGTAGAACCGCACCTGCTGGTCCTGGTGTTTAATCTCTCCTTTTTTAGCTCGTGCAGCGTTGAAGATCTTCATCCTGTCTCTGTTGCTAAGAAACTTCATAATTAAGGTCCTCGGCGGTCCCTTATCTCTCCGTGGGCCAATACGATGTGCTTTTTCCAGAATCACTGCTGATTGCAACTCCTCGCTGCCCAGCACCTCCGGAATCCACTTTTCCAGAAAGGAACATACGTCCCGACCTTCTGATTCCTCTGGAAGACCCACCAGCCTCAAATTATTCTGTCTCGACCGAGATTCCAAATCCAAAATATTATCTTCCAGAGATTTTTTTTTTTTTTCCAAAGTGCGCACCTTTAATTGAAGACGGGTGACGTCATCTTCAGCACTAGCGAGACGGAGCTCCATCTGCGCCGTTCGTTCTACACAGTCACCCAATTCCTTTCTTATTCCTTCCAACGCTGTCATAATCCCATCAAATCTAGAGGAAAAGTCCGCTCTCATTGAACTCATGGCAGCCATCAGCGCATCTGCGCCATTCCCCGCAGATATCGCAGCGTTGCCAGCCTCCTCCGCCATATATGGAGTTTTGTTTACTGCGTCACAGACCTGAAAGTCCGTTAATTTGGACTGTTTCGGCGGCTCGCTTTTTCCTTTTCCTGGTTTTCCAGCCTTAGGCTTCGCCGACATATCTTCGCCCAAATGCTGGGATACGTTCTGTCCCAAATGAGAGAGTTATTTGCCGATTTTTTTTTTTCCAGGAGCAGAGCAGGGCGAGACACGTCCGTCCTACGTGGCAGCCATAACCGGAAGTCCATGTCTTACCTTTTTAGAAATATTTTCTTCTGCCCTTCTTTAAAGAAAACTCTGTTCTTCAAAGAACGTCATACCCTATGGATGCATGCTTGATTCAGTCTACTTTTTACCAAGTTCGGAGTCCACTGTCCCACACACAGTTGTCTGATGTAAGCAATCCTGGCCTTTCTTCTCCCGTCTCCTACAGGTGAGAGCTTTAATGGCCCACCCGTCTCCTCCGTGCGTAATTAGCAGCCTCCTCCACTCAATGCTCCAGCTTGGAAAAATCCTTTACGTGTTGGGATTTTTTTTCCCCTAAGCTCTTTTCCTCTTAATTTTATCAGCGCCACTTTCAAACTTTTTTTGGACATATTGACTGAGCTAATTACTTCTTACCCTCTCATTAGCGCTTGCATAGTCACATGTCAAAACAATTCCTCTGATAGACTATCGTTACGTGGTACCCACAAGGGGCACTTGTAAATTAGCCCAATCAGCAGCCACACATGAATATCAAGTGATGGACATAGAGTTTGACCAATTAACGTGATCTTTTTCACTGGCTCATGATAGGCCCTGATCTTCGTAGGCCCCTAGCCTTCAACCCAGCCTATTCATTAACATACGGGACAACGCATGTCCCGCTCAGGACAAACATATTTATTCCAATAACAGAAACATCCTGGCTAATCCAGGACAGTTGGCAACCCTAGTCCGCTGGTCCCAATGAGCTAAACACCCGCTGTCCATCGATACCCAGGCTGTGAATCAGGATTGCTTGCAGCTGTGTCTCACTGACTCTAGCTAGGTCCACAGCCATTACGCATGTACGGAATGAACAATCCAACAAGGTCATGGGATGGGCGGCTCACCTGGGGTCGCGTGGAACAGAGATGGGGGTGCCAAGCATGCTTCCATGTCGATGTTATAAATTGTGTCTGAGAAATATGGACAGCGGAGGCGGTGGCTGTGCTGAACGGTGGTTTTATTATCAGACAGCTAGTAGCTCATGGAACATACAGAATAGCTAGTATGCTAAGTATACAGGAGTACAGGTTGTTGTGTTGTTAGAGGTGGAGCACCAGAGGCCGAGCTGCTGCCAACAGTCCCTTAAACAGGGCTGGACGTCATGACGTGTGCTGTGCCTCCTTCATCATGTCCACACAGTCAGTTGTAATGTGGCGCTTCACAACAATGACCTTCAAAGAAAACAGAAGCAGGGATGTTGCACTCACTTTAGTGCCCTTGTCTAAACTTGCAGTATTTTTTATTGCAAGTTTATTTTTCAGCCTACTTTTAAATAAATTACCCTTTTCTCTTGTACTTTTGCATTTTTTTTTTTTTACATTTTTTGCATGCATTTTTTTGGACATTTATTTTTTGTGCGGTTTATCTGGGCCATTAAATTCTAATTTAATTAAACATGCATTTTCATTCTCAAATTTGTGACCTTCTTCCTCTTGCATTTTTTTCTTGTTAATGTGACTTTTTGATTTTACATTTGAATTTTTTTACAAAAATAAATTAGCTACTTTTGTCTTCTAAATTTGCTGCATTTTTATTGCAGATTTTTTTCTTTCACAAAATTTAGCTACTTTTTACTTATAAATTTGAACCTTTTTTCTTCAACCTTCACAGCTTTTAAATTTGGAAATTTGCTCGCTTTTTTTCCCCTTATAAATTTGCAACTTTACTCTGGCAAGTTTGTGAGGTTTTTCACATCAATTATCCAAATATACCTTCTAATATAAGGGAAACATTAGACATCCATCCATCCATCCATCTTCTACCGCTTAATACTTTCGGGTCGCGGGGGGGCTGGAGCCAATCCCAGCATCTTTGGGCAAGAGGCAGGGTACACCCTGGACAGATCGCCAGTCCATCACAGGGCCAACACAGAGAGACAGACAACCATTCACTCTCACATCCATACCTAAGGACAATTTAGAATCCCCAGTTTTGATGCCAATTAACCTAACTTGCATGTTTTTGGCATGTGGGAGGAAACCGGAGTGCCCGGAGTAAATCCACGCAGACACGGGGAGAACATGCAAACTCCACACAGAAGGGTCACCGATGGTCTGGGGGTAGGAAACATTAGACACTTAAAGAAAATTCCTAAGCCAGAATTGAACAATGATTTCAACACTGATTTTAATTAAATTAAATTCTAAATTCACTAAAATGACCAAAGATGCATGTAGTAAATATGTAAACCTAACTTGCTGCTACCCACTTCTACAGACCTGCAGACATCAAATTAAACTAAAATGCAGCAAAATTTAGGAATATGCACATGATTTTATGTGTAATAGAAGTATAATAAAATGTGTGAAGACATCTGGGACCATATTTACCATCTTAAAAAAAACCCTTTAATTAACCCAGATGTGACAAATTCCAAATCCATGACTGATCCTTTAAATGCATGACGTGTTCCCTTGGCACATCTTCCTGTCACAACCTTTTATACAGCTAATTGTTCTCCATATTTGCTCTTGCCAGAGGAACAGCGTGTCGTCTTTGATGACATAAGTCAAGGTAAAGCTCTTAAATCAGCGGTGTCACTGCCACGCTCCTGAGATGTTGCTCATCCATCACCTCCTGATGGTTCAGAGTCAGTGTTCAGGGTCTGCATGTGGAACAGACCAAATATACTGCAGTTTCCATGGTAATACCTTGGTGAAAATATCTACAGTACTTTTTTTTCCATTTGCACATAGGAATAAAGTGGAGAAAGTTTCAAAAATGGTTTCTTTTGGAAATTGTGTCTTTTGTAAAAATATATGAAAATAGTCCATTAATGTACAGAATAAATTTTAATTCATTGCATGTGCTATTTAATGCCTGTAAAATGAGAAAATAAGTACCAAGTTTTACAAAATCTCTGCTACATTTATATTATTTTATTTATTTTTTTAAGTTAAGAAATAACACAGGTATAAATCTGGCTCCTTCATACTGCTGCCCTCTAGTCCTCGTCTTCCCTCCTGCCTCACTTGGAGAGTTTACTGATGACGCGGATTAAAGCCCCATTTTCATCCTTCAGTCTCTGATTTTCAGTCTTTAGCTCCGCTTTAACCTGAAGAGAGAAAACACAAAAATGTTGGCAAAGATTCAAACAACATGGAAAGGGCCCGTCATTCCAAAGAGCCGAGGACTGGAGTGAAAACACAGGATGGACAGGTCAGCTGTAGTTTACATTATATGTTTTAATGCTCTAAACTGAAGTGGTAAAGATTTCACATGTTTCATGTTTGATTTGTGGTCACACCAACAACCTTTCAGCAGCAATCACATAGAAAGTCCATAAATCAAATCACTGCCTTTGCTTCCTTTAAAGTCATGCCTAAAAATACTTCTATAAAGTTAAATAATGAACACAAAAACAATAATCTCAGTGAAAATGCTGCTTAATTAACAGGAGTTACATTTTAAATTAAATCATTAAGAGTCCCTTTACACTGATGGAGACCAATCGCTCAACAATCTCCTAAAGCCTTGAAAAAGTGGTTTCTCTGTAAATGTTTGGGAGATCATTTTGAGAGATTGCTGAGGGATCATTGAGAGTTTGAGTAACCAAGGAGGTTACTCAGCATTTGAGAGGCATTATTGTGTGCTTCTACAACCTTCACACACCGTTGAAGATTGTTGAGTGATTAAAAAAATGGCCAGATCTCTCAAAGATCTTTTAATGATCTCTCAGCAATCATCAAGATCTCTCAATGATCTTCCAGTGAGCTCCATGGTCTCCTCAAAATTTTGACTCAGTCTAAAACAATCTCTCAAAGATCACCAAAGGGAAGCAATCTCTTGATCTCATTGATCTTCCAGTGATCTCTCAGCAATGTCTGCCACAGTCCATCAATGAACTCTATTGGTCTTTCTTTGAACGCTCAGCGATCCTTCACTGATCTCTCAGCCTGCTACAGTCAGGGTGGAAAAATTTGGCATTCATTGAAAGGTTGCCGAGAGATCACTGGGAGCTCGGTGAGATTGTTGAGTGGTCATGGATCACTGAATGGTCTCAGTGAAAAAAGTAGAGATGGCTGAGAGACCAGTGAGTGATCGCTGAATGTTCAACGAAAGACCAACTGTGCTCATTGAAAGGCTGCAGCGGAAATTGTTCAGAGATCTACGAGACCGTTGAGCACTCCTTGAGAGTTTGTTTGCCTTTGGTGATCGTTTTGGACCGAGTCAAAACCTTGGCCGCCATGGAGATCACTGAAGATCACTTGGAGATCTTGGTGATCAGTGAAAGATCATCAAAAGATCTTTGAGAGGCCTGGCCATTTTTTTAATAACTTAGCGATCTCCACCCCTGTGTAATGTATACTAAATGAAATAAAATGAAATGAGACACTGTCAGTTTCCCTTTTTTCCCCCTCATAAATTTGATTCTTTCCCAAACATTTTTAAACAAATTTTTAACTTATATTACCCTAATGTGCTGCCGTACAATTAAATCTTTTTTTCTTTCAGAGGATTACAAGATTTTCTTTGGAGATACAGTTATTTCTTCTCCAAAGGCTGCAGCTCCTTGGGTGGTAGAGACCAAAGCTGGAAAAGATCAAAGAATCAAAGGAAGACAGAGATGTCCTCTGAAACACCGTAGTTTAGGCAGGTTTTTAGGGTCTGATGAAACATTTTTCCGACAGTTCTACTCATTTTCATTTCTTCAGTTTTTTCCATTGAAGTATACAAGGTATTTTTGATGGCGTATTGATAACATCTGGCATACACAGTGTCTTCACCTTATCAGACACCTCCACGCTACCCAACCGTTAATCTCATGTTCTCTTCTCGAGCATTTTCTCAAACAAACATTTATTTTTTGAGTGTTTTCAAGTTCCCCATCAGCTTCCTTAGACGTTTCTTTAAAAAAATAAAATAAAAATGATGATACACTCAAAGCACCATCTGGTGCAGCCAAAAGCCAGCTACCATTCTAGCATATTTTTCTGTTTTATGGCACGCTGTACTAATCGTTATTATAGTTTGCCCCATGTAAAGTTTTCAGTCTGACAGCGTTTGTCATCCTCATGATGGAGTGGGGTCACAAACTGTAACTCATGCGCATCACTATTATGGTGCATTATGGTATTAGGGCTCGCTCCATGGTAGGGGCCAGCGGCGGACGAAACGCCGCAAACAGAGATAGGGACAGAGAGCCACAAACCTTGGCAGACCCCTGCACAAGATGGGGGAGACCCTCGGTTGGCGAAAGCAACAGAAGAGGGAGCCCTCCATCTTCCCTTGGACCAGAAGCAACTTCCGCACCACCGTTAATGATCCTTCCGTTTTATGAAAGTGTGTACAGACATCATTCTATTTTCCTGAACTTTCAAACCCAGTCATGTCTATGCATTACATTTATGCACACTACATTAAACCATTCAGCTCAACTTTTCAGCCCAGCATTTTCTGCTACCAGTTTGTTCTCCCTAAAATCACTAACTGGGCATCAACTGTGATTGATGTCTTCCTTATTACCAAGCAGCATTACTACTGCGTGCATTTTTGCTCACACGTTTTGTCCAGTGCAAAACCCATCTTAAACCAGCCATCATGATCAGAGTTCACTTTACATAATGCACCTTTGTGCATTAAAGGGATGGGCAGTAGCTCTATGGATTGGGATTATCCAAAACACCCCTCTGAATAATCTGACCAGCCTCGTTTACACCTTGCACCCAGTGGAAAATTCATTTTTACATCACTGTGATAAAGAAATGAATATGGAAATGCACATAAACATGCTCTGCATCAGTGACAACTGATTATGGACCGTGTTGTTGTAATACAGCCCTTGGAGCTTGAAGACATGAGAGGTATTGGAGGAAATAGCAGAAAGAGGCATTTCAGGCATACTGCTTTGGCTGTGAGGGGATGAAGATTAAAAGAATGTTATAAAGATTTTGTATTTAATAAGAAAAAAGGTAGGGATGTTCCGATCCGATCTTGAGTATCAGATGAATGAATGAATTGAATGAATGAATGAATTTATTTCTGATAGTACATTACAGGTTAAAAGAAACTGTATAATATAACAACAAGGTCAAATTAGACAAAGACTCCTTCTACTATACAATTCCACGTGAGTTATCCGAAATGGGTGATGGCTGAAGCCGCAGCTTATATTGCCCACCCATATTCCATCCAAGAATTCAAAGGAGAAAAAAGAGAAAACAAGACAAGAGCGATTACAATTTAAAACAAGGCTAAGACAAAATATGACTGAGAGAAAAAGAAAACTGAGCTAGTCTAAGTTAAGCGGTTACTATTCAAAAACAAATCTAAGACATAGTGTCACAGAGAAAAAAGAAAAACTAAGCTATAACACAACACAGGCTGGAAATGTCAATCCTTATGCGAGTTTACATGTCGTCTTGTAAATATGTTTGGAGTATTTCTTCCTTTAGTTTTTGTTTAAATTGTCCAAGCTTTGTACATGATTTTAATTCAGGTCCAAAATCGTTCCATAATCTGACACCTTGCACTGAAATACAGCGTTGCTTGGTGGTTGTTCTCACTGTAGGCTTTTGAAATATACATGTTCCTCTGAAGTGATATCGTTTCTCCCTTGTTTGGAACAACTTTTGGATATTTGCGGGCAGTGATAGATAGATAGTGATAGATCAGTAGCCTAATCAAAGCTTTTGTGACTCACCGGGTTCACCTCCATTCCAGTCTCTGTTTTACATCAGTCTAGCCATAACGCAGCAACCATGCAGAGTTGCAGCAAGGGAGGTGTTGCCAATATGTCTGCTGTGTGGAATAATCTCAGAGTACTGAGCTGTCAAGCAAATACATATATGGCATTGAGTTTGTTAAATAACGTAAATGTACTTAGCGGCACACATGTGCAGGTAGGCGTGAACTGAAGCCCTAAGACTGGCCCTTGTCCCTTTGCCCCTGAAGTGCCCTTTTGGAGAGCTTTTTTTTTTTTTTTTTTTTTTTTTTTTTATAAATAAAAGGTATTAAAGATTTTAATTTCCCCCCACAGAGACTCCAATTGCCGATCAAATGTGTTTTAATGGATGTCAACTATATTTTGACATCCATATATGAAAAACCCCCACCTCTCCCCCCTCTGCTCTGTTGTGCAGACCTCACCACAGCAGCTACTGCCTGGTCTCCATCAAGTAGAGGTTCAGGAGTGCCATTTTTTTTTTTTTTTTTTGGTTGAGCACCTGCCCCCAAAATATCTGTGCACGTCATTGCTTAATGGTGTGTAGGTTTGTAATAATGTGTTGCAGGAAAATGCAAGTATCAGTTTTTGACTGTGTATCGGACAATCCTCAATCTTAAACTTGGATTGGAGACAAAAAAATCTTTATCCCTAAAATATGATCATACAGTATATATAGAATTAAAAAAAAAACAAACAAAAACAAGCAAAAAAAAATAAAATTACAAATCTAGTAAACTGTATCAACTATGACAATAAATAGGGCCCTAGTACAAAGATCTAGTCAACAGTCTCTTGTCTAAGGCATAAAGTTCATTTATGGGCATGTCCATGTCCATTTTACTATAACAGCAGCACATAAAGGAATTCTGCATCTGGTGAAGCTGACCCAGTGATCTCAATTATTCAGAGGTGTGTTTTGGGTGTAATCTGCAATAAACCAATCGCCATCTTTGCTCTCATTTCCTTTAATAAACGGGGGCACAAGAACTAGGACAAAATACTAGTATAACTGGGTTTAAATGGGAGGACAAATCTGTTTTGCGCCGAGGAGAATTGGGGCTCGATCACAAAGTGAAAATGTGTTTAAGGACAGTCCTCACCACTGGCCTGATTTACTACAATCCCAAACAGTGGGTACTAACTGGAAAATTGTGTGTTTAGACTACATCTTATACACACGTGGACAAAATTGTTGGTACCCCTCTGTTAATGAAAGAAAAACCCACAATGGTCACAGAAATAACTTGAATCTGACAAAAGTGGTAATAAATAAAAATTCTATGAAAATTAACCAATAAAAATCAGACAATGCTTTTGAAATGTGGTTCAACAGTATTACTTTAAAAAAAACAAACTCATGAAACAGGCCTGGACAAAAATGATGGTACCCCTAGAAAAGATTGAAAATAATGTGACCATAGGGACATGTTCAACCAAGATGTGTCCTCTAATTAACAACACAGGTGTCGACAAACTTGTAATCAGTCAGTCGGCCTATTTAAAGGGTGACAAGTAGTCACTGTGCTGTTTAGTGACATGGTGTGTACCACGCTAAACATGGACCAGAGGAAGCAAAGGAGAGATTTGTCTCAGGAGATTAGAAAGAAAATTATAGACAAGCATGTTAAAGGTAAAGGCTATAAGACCATCTCCAAGCAGCTTGATGTTCCTGTGACTGCAGTTGCACATATTCAGAAATTTGACTGTAGCCAACCTCCCTGGACGTGGCCGCAGGAGGAATCTTGATGAGAAATGGAAGAGACAGATGAAAAATGGAAGAGACAGATAATACGAATGGTAACAAAAGAGCCCAGAACAACCTCTAAACATATTCATGGTGAACTCCAAGGTCAAGGTACATCAGTGTCAGATCGCACCATCCGTCATTGTTTGAGCCAAAGTGGACTTCATGGGAGACGACCAAGGAGGACACCACTGTTGAAAACAAATCATAAAAAAGCCAGACTGGAATTTGCCAAACTGTATGTTGACAAGCCACAAAGCTTCTGGGAGAACGTCCTACGGACAGACGAGGCAAAGCTGCAACTTTTTGGCAAGGCACATCAGCTCTATGTTCACAGACGCAAAAATGAAGCATACCAAGAAAAGAACACTGTCCCTACTGTGAAACATGGAGGAGGTTCTGTTATGTTCTGGGGCTGCTTTGCTGCATCTGGCACAGGGTGCCTTCAATCTGTACAGGGTACAATGAAATCTCAAGACTATCAAGGTATTCTACAGAGAAATGTGCTGCCTAGTGTCAGACAGCTTGGTCTCAGTTGCAGGTCATGGGTCTTGCAACAGGATAATGACCCAAAACACACAGCTAAAAACACCCAAGAATGGCTAAGAGCGAAACATTGGACTATTCTAAAGTGGCCTTCTATGAGCCCTGATCTAAATCCTATTGAACATCTGTGGAAGGAGCTGAAACATGCCGTCTGGAGAAGGCACCCTTCAAACCTGAGACAACTGGAGCAGTTTGCTCATGAGGAGTGGGCCAAAATACCTGCTGAGAGGTGCAGAAGTCTCATTGACAGTTACATAAATCGTTTGATTGCAGCGATTGCCTCAAAAGGTTGTGCAACAAAATATTAAGTTAAGGGTACCATCATTTTTGTCCAGGCCTGTTTCATGAGTTTGCTTTTTAAAATAATTCTGTTGAACCACAATTCAAAAGCATTGTCTGATTTTCATTGGTTAATTTTCATAGAATTTTTATTTATTACCACTTTTGTCAGATTCAAGTTATTTCTGTGACCATTGTGGGTTTTTCTTTCATTAACAGAGGGGTACCAACAATTTTGTCCACGGCTGTAGGTGCTTTACTGGGGAAAAATTTCAACTTTAAGCACAGGTGCAAACGTGATGAGTGACTGTGTGTTTCAGTTTGAAAACTGACTTACAACCACAAGAGGAAATTGGACCCATCAGAATTAATGGTGTTACTGGGACTAGCAAATAATCATCAGTGAAAATGACGCTATCCCCCAAAACTACGCATCATTTGTTCTCGCAGATTGGATGACAGCCATTTCCTGGTGGATGTCACACACTGGTCACACTGTGCAAAAGTCCGATGGTTAAATAAATAATGAAAAAAAAGAGTCACCCATATTTTGATAACCTAAGAGGTTAAATACATGAATGCTTAATTTGTGTACTTGTCTATAAGTTTACAATTCATTTATTCATTTTCTTAACGGTCCTTTACGGGTTGCGGGGGGCTGGATCCTATCTCAGCATCTTTGTGTAAGAGGTGGGGTAGACAGATTGCCAGTGAATGAAAGATCAGGTAAGGGATCATGACAGATTTTTACAAAATCACTCGGTCAAAATAACGAACACTGAGAAATTCTAGCACCGGTGTAGTAACAGATATACATGTCTGTTCATATCTTTAAAATGTGCTGCTGAAACAGTGGTTGCTAATGTGCTACTAACTTAAGACCTGCTTTTTGCAGATCAAAAGCACATTGGAAGAGAATGCACCTTAATACAAACGTGCCGAACTTTGCGCCGAGCCTCACCCACTGCAAAAGCATCTCCTCCTACAAGCGTAAACCACTTGCACGTCAGGCAGCATTTAGGTGGTGAGGGCACATAGCAGAAAACCCAGACAGACAGAAACTAATGAAAGCACTAGCACAAAGTGTGGTGCGAATGCCTGCTTCAGACCGTTGCAGTAGGCTCCATCATACTGAAATGAAGTCACAATATCAAGAAAAAAATGTTGCAAATTTAATGTTGTTGCTGTTGGGTGAAAACCTCATATCTCCGTATTTAGCCTTTTATAGTTTTATGTATAAACCCATTCTATTGGTCAACCTATAGGTCTTGGGTTTTTTTTTACTAATATTTATCCAATGATAAGCATTAGAAAAGTTAATGTCATAACTGTTAAATCAATCAGAAAACAGTTTTTTTTCCCCTCATTTTCTGGAGAATGTCCAATCTGGAAATACGAGGTTTTCATCAATATAAAAAAGATGCAAATTTACAAGAAAAGCGGCAAATTTAATTGAAAACCCTCAAATGAGAAGATATGATTACATGACAGTTGCAAATTTGCTAAAAAAAAAGTTCAATTTACTTGATTTTTAAAAATTATTTCCAAGAAAAAGGAGGCAATTTACAAGAAAAGTTGACAAGAAAATCTGTCTCTCTCACACAAACACAATCTTGTATTTAATAACAAAGAAACAGCTGCTCTTGAATTGTGTACAGTCACAGTGCTTCTTAGTGTATGATTTTCAGAAAGGCATCCCATTGTTTAGACCTCTCATTCACACACAACCAGCAGTTTGTATTTGCATTCTCTTGGGAACAACGCAGCAGACATCTGTGAGCCTCACACTGCAGCAGAATACCGATGCCTCGCTCCCCGTCAGCGTTCCACCACCGGCAGAGCATAATGGTGACAAATGATGTCAGCTAAAGGCTCAACAGCTGAGACAGAGTCACACAAACACTTTGGACAGATTGGAATTACTTGTTCTTCTCATGCCAAACAAGCCTTTAATTTTGCTGCAAAAACCATTCATTTTCCCAGGAGTGCATTACCTTCAACTGCTCCTCCATGTCTGATATCCTTTTCTGAAGGCTCCAGCTTTCCTGGTAAGAAAGTTAAATGATGGTAATGAAGACGGATGAATGAAACCTGGGGAGGGGGGTGGTTTAACCCGCTACCTTTTTTGCTGCATCTAGCCTGCTGGACCCACAGTCACTGCTTTTCTCCTTCTGCAATAACAACAATTTAGTATTAGATTTTACAAATAGCCACTACATAAGCTACACAATTACAAATGCTTTATTTTCACAGCTGTGAGCAGTATCTTAGTAATGGTGTAAAATATCCAATATCCCAGATTTACTAGTTGGCTGTTCCTCAAAATCACCTTTTCACTCACATTTCTATGTTTTCTTGAATTTGGTTGGTACGTTACCGACATGCTTTACCTGTGCTCTTTGCAGCTGTTCCTGAATCATGAAGAGTTCCTTTTTACTCGTTTCCAGTCTGGACTTGAGCCTTTCATTGGTTGCCAGTGCCTTTTCATACATCTACAAAATATGCAAACACATGACAAACACTGAGGAAAAAGATTACGGAGCTATTTTTACTAAAGCAAAACATTTTCAGCTCATTCTGGCGAAGCCAAAAGGAGCCAACGCAATGGCGCAGCATCCGTCTGTCAGTCCATCCACATTTAATAGGAATCGCTACTCCTCCACAGCACTTGTCGTGATGGTCGCAAAACTCACGCACAATGATCCTCAAGTGGGTCTGCATCCAGGTCGAGCTCAAGGTCATCGTCAAAGGTCAGGAGATCTGGGCGTTTATGATGTCACAAAAACTGTTATTCCTCCTTGGCAATTGTCCCAATGTTCAGCAAGCTCGTTAATGATCCTCCAGTAGGTCTGCATCTAGGCTGTGTGTTAGGTCCAGGTCAGCGTCAGGAGATCTGAGCACTCTTGGGGTGATTTCATCAGGCCAGAATGAGGTGCCCCACCACTGACACTCTGGTTTGATGGTTCAATCAGCAGGACTATTGTTGCTTCATTAGGAGTTTTTCTTTTCAATTTACAGTGAGGGTTCTTATTAGGTCAAATTTCTATTTGTAGTACACTGGCCAGCCCTCAAAAGCACAGACATACTAATGAGCCTCATGCTTCAATCTGCACATGATCTAAAAGTAGCATATTAATATGGTGCTGATTCAGCAGAACACAGCCAGAGTTACTGTACTAACAAGGCTAGATGTTGTCAAATGATGGTTTGGCTTAGTGAAGTGCAGGGAGTTTCATTTCTGGTAAGGCTGTGATGCTTTCAGGGTCTGATTTACAAATCGGATTTTATAAATACTTTTAACAAAACAAGTGTAAGGCATTTTATTAAATTACCTTTTACCAACAGTGCCTTTAGAGATTATTATGAAAAACTATATGATACAAAAAATGAAACTGACTTAACAAAACTAAATGGGTTTTTGGACGGATTATCTATACTGTGTATTCCAAATGAAAACAAGGAGATACTGGAGTCTAAAATTAGTCAAGAAGAAGTTGGGCTAGCCATTGATAATATGAAATCAGGAAAAAGTGCAGGACCAGATGGTCTTCCAGTTGACCTCTATAAAAAATTTAAGAATAAATTAATAAAACCATTTTTGGAAATGGTTTTAGAAGCATTTCAAAATAGTAATTTACCACTATACATGAATAATGCCTTAATTATACTGTTGCCAAAACCAGGTAAACCCCCTAATAAATGTGAAAATATGAGACCAATAAGCCTATTAAATGCTGACCTTAAGATAATCTGTAAAATTTTAGCAAGACGACTACAAGAAATATTACCAAATATTATTAACCGAGATCAGAATGGCTTTATAAAGGGAAGACAAGGCTTTCATAATGTAAGAAGACTATTTAATATTATCTATTCTAATAAAGAAGCACCGGATACAGCTCTCCTATCATTGGACGCCGAAAAGGCCTTTGATAGGGTCGAATGGCCCTTTTTTGAAGTCTTACAAAGGTTTGGACTTGGAAATAATTTCATAAAATGGGTTCAGATAATATACAATAATGCTACAGCAAAAATCCTAACAAACAGCAATATCTCAAAATCAATAAATATCAATAGAGGATGTCGACAAGGCTGTCCACTTTCACCTTTACTGTTTACTATGGCAATTGAACCTTTAGTGATGGCAGTACGTTGACATCCACAAATATATGGAATTAAAGTTGGACCAACAGAACATAAAATCTCCCTGTATGCCGATGACATAATTTTGTTTATGTCAAATCTTAAAAAAATCAATTCCGACCTTGTTGAATTTAATAAAGAATTTTGGGGAAATATCAGGATATAAAATAAATAAAACAACATCTTCAATATTAATGCTAAATGAGACCCAGAGAAATCACCCAGCTCCTGAGGCAAATCAATTCAATGTTGTAAATCAGTTTAAATATTTAGGAATTCAAATTGTGCCTAAGCTAGAATCAGTCGCCAGTGCCAACTATGAAGCCTTAATGACAGACATTAATGAGTTACTTCAGAGATGGATGTCACTACCAATGTCGATGATCGGGAGAATTAATATACTTAAAAGTAATATCTTACCCAAAATACTTTATTTCAATACATTCCTTTACCACCACCTTCAGATCTATTCTCAAGAATTAAAAAAAAGTTAGTGGAATTTATATGGAACAATAGGAAGGCCAGATTACGTCTGTCCTTACTATATTTACCATTTGATCGTGGAGGTCTGAAATGTCCAAACTTTATGTTGTATTACTGGTCAGCACAACTGAGGTCTATGACATATTATTTTTCATCAAATGATCTCCCTCACTGGACTGAAATGGAATCATACAATTTACCTTTACCTCTTCCCTTATTCATATACTCAGACTCGGCAAAAAAATTACAGAAACAAGTTAAAAATTCATTTGTAAAGCATATGATCAAAATATGGTATGAAACCAAAAAATATTTAAAAGAACCACACTTACTGTCACAATTTAGCCCAATATGGGGTAATCAATATTTTACACCAGGGAGAGCGGATGCTGTATTTAAAGTATGGAATTTAAAAGGGATTCAAAAGATTCAAGACTTATATTTGTCATGTTCAGATAACATAATGTCTTTTGAAGGACTGAGGATCAAATTTAATCTTAATAGAACACATTTTTTTAAATATCTTCAGCTTAGGAACTTTATTCGATCAAATCAAAATAATGCTCTCACCCGACCTACTTATTCATCCTTGGAAAAAATCTTGATGAAAGATAGTAAGAGAAAGGGTATTATTTCAGAGTTTTATAACTCATTGACATTATCCTCAAGTGAAAACTCACAGAAAAGATTGAATTATTGGAAAGAAGACCTGCAAACTGAAATTTCAGAGGAACAATGGGAAATGGCTTGTGCAGGAGCTCAAACCAAATCAATAAATGTACGTCTTAAACTGATACATTTTAAATGGTTAATGCGGATGTATGTTACACCGGTGGAGTTAAATAGATATAACAAAAACATACCAGATACGTGCACAAAATGTATGTAAAGTAAAATAACCTTATTTCATTGTTTATGGGAATGTAGAAAAATTAGAATGTTTTGGGAAGAGGTGAGGGTAACAATTGAAAAAATAATTTCAAAACAATTCATATTAAACTCCAAACTGTTTTTGTTGGGTCTGTATCCAGAAAAGCATAACTTTAATAAGAGTGAAAGAGCATTCATAGACCTCAGTTTGCTTAACGCCAAAAAATGTATTGCACTACTGTGGAAAAAGACTCAGACCAGATGTGACTCAGTGGTTAAGACAGATGTTAACAAACCTTCCACTAGAAAGAATAACATACATACTGAAATCAAAGGAAATTGTGTTTGAGAATATATGGAGACCTTTCATTGATTATGTAAAGAATTTAAAAATAACTTTTGAAGAAGAAGGTGAATGATGTGTGTGGACCTTGTAAATTCCAAACTGGTGAATGTATAATATGTATACTTATGTAATGGATTGCCTAGACTAAACAGAGGAGCATTGTTGAAGACCTGTCTTTGTTAGTGGTTGTTGGTGTTTTTAGTATTTTTTTTTAAATTACTTTAGTGTTTGATTGTTTGTGTTATGTTTGTAAAAAAAAAAAAAAAGGTTCAATAAAAAATATTGTGGAAAAAAATTACCTTTTACCGGAATACATAGAAAAAGCAGTAATAAAAGTCCATGCTTTCATTTTTTAACTCTCCTTGAGTGGAGACAATGTGCAAAGACCCTCGGTTACAAAAGTATAATGTATTAAGTTATTCTACAAACAAGTTTTTTGGGCACAAAATTCATTAAACTTTGTTTTTGGCCAAGGGATAATGTAGTAAATTATTGTGGCTCAGAGAGCTCCATCTGTCTCTGTGTTGCAGCTCCACAATTTATACATTACAAATTACAGTATTAGTAGTATTTACAACTGCTATACATGCATGGCTTCACCTTTACTTGTAAATGAAGTAAATCTGCCTATCCTTCTGGACAAAAATCACTGTGACTTTGTTAAAAAAAAAAAATGTCATTATCTTCTTTTATTTAAAAAAAAAAAAAAAGTGCTTATGGTGCTCATCCCCTCTTGCTGTGGCAACAGTACTGTGCAGCCTCATCAGCCTCACCTGCCTGCCCTGATCACTGGTTTGACCGTTTTCGATACTGCATTAGCAAACAATCTATCAGGGAAATATCAGTAAGATAATTGATCTAATAAACCATGAAAATAATTACAAGGTGTCACCAGAGATCATTTAAACATTTAAGATGAAAACCTGGCTTCTCCAACAACAATAATATTACAGTCCAATTATTCCAATTTGCAAAGTTCACCATCATCCTGGAAATGTTTATTTTGGTTTTGTGTGGGCTTCACTACTTCCTAGAACCAGTCATGTATCAATCTACCACACTGCCTAATAAGAGACTAACTTCAGTGGGAGAAAAAAAGGCTGGACACCATCATGGAGGCAAGCAAGAGAATGGAACCGGAGATTGTTTCTACCCAACTGGAAAAAACAAACAAACAAACAAAAAAAACTTGCTGTGTAGGTGTTATCGCTCATATCCCCTTTACACAGGGGTGGAGCTCATCGAGAGATCATTGACAGCCCTGGCCAATTTTTGATCTATCAATGATCTTCAGTGATCTCCACAGTCTCCATGGTCTCAAAGATTTGACTCAGTCCAAAACACACATGGACCTCCCAAATGATCCCAAAGATCAAAAATTAGGATTATTCTGTAATGCTCCATCATGTCACTTCATGTTATTATTTACATGACCACTAGAGGTCACTTAATGTTAAAATGTACATACAGCTCGTAATCCCTGCTGATAAAAACAACCATCGAGGGGTGTTCCCTGTTGAACCCCTACACTTGTTATTGGCTGAACATGGTACAAGTCCCCTCACTGTGTATTTTAGTTATTTTAGCTTTGTTCTTTTGTTGCGTTAGCATTTAGTTCACTGATGAAATGGCAGCAGCACACACCAAAACAGACTGCAGACAACCAAAGGTCACTGTAAATACTGTCCATCAACATATGCCTACCTTTTTATAGTCATTATTTGCCGTTTCCTCCGCTGCCTTTTTTCTTGCAGAGAGTCTATTCTCCCTTCGTAAGAAATAGGACTCTGCATGGTTTGTTGTTGTGTCATTGGCGACGTCAGAAGATCCAGATGAACCTAATCTAAAGACAAAGGAGTGGTAAAAAGCATTAGCTTGGTTTGAGCACAGTGACCTGGGATTATTTTTTTTTCCTACCCTTTACCTATTTATAGAGTAAATTAAATTAGAGGAAGCTTACCTAAACAGTCGTTCATGCTGAAAGGGAAAACATTTTTTTTAGACTTGGTGCAATACTGCATGCCAAAAATTCATAGACAAAAGAGAACATTATATGCCCACCGTAAATCAAAATATCAGCTGTACATGACTCCAGCTTAAACCTACCAGCCACTACATAAACAAGCTATTTAACCCCCATCACTCACTAATCGCATGACAAACACAGCTGAACTTCATCTTCACTTGACAGGTTGTTTGGTCAATTTAGCTGAACATCTACTGTTGTTGTCACACACACACACACACACACACACACACACACACACACACACACACACACACACACACACACACACACACACACACACACACACACACACACACACACACACACACAAAAAAATTGTTGGTACCCCTCTGTTAATGAAAGAAAAACCCACAATGGTCACAGAAATAACTTGAATCTGACAAAAGTGGTAATAAATAAAAATTCTATGAAAATTAACCAATGAAAATCAGACAATGCTTTTGAATTGTGGTTCAACAGAATTATTAAAAAAAAAAAATAATCATGAAACAGGCCTGGACAAAAATGATAGTACCCTTAACTTAAAGGGCCTATATCATGCTATTTTAAGCCTTTCAGAGTAAACTATATGCATGTATGTGATAGTATATTACGTTTGGTACACTGGACAATGAATTTCTTATGAAATATGAGTTATTTTCGTGAGCTACTTTTCCAGCCCGGAAGTAAGATGCCTCAATTTCTGAGGCTCAGCCTCTCCTTCTTGTGGCTGCCGCCCATTTCATGACGTAACCCCTGAGCTGGCTGCTGCAGCGTGTCGCTGGGTTCCGCCCACGAAAACTTAGAAGACATTGTCTTACGTAAAAAAAGCAAACAGTTGTTGTCACTGAGCAGATTAGGAGCGAGAGGAACTACTTCTTCACAGCGTCAATGCTAAAGTGAAAGAGTTTTGCCGATCACCGCTCCGTTAGCTGCGTGGAGAAAGTGGGTGTGTGCGTTAGCCTGGGGGCGGTGCTGGCAGCACAGACACTTCCTGGAGTGGGCGGCTCACCCACGTTCATACGTATGAACGTGGGGACCCAGTCATTATCAGGGACAGGGCAGAGCAGCAGCTCAAAGAGCAGGGTTGAGGAGGAATACTCAGAGATGCGTGAATGGAGCAAAATACCACTTTGGGGGTGTTTTTGGTGAGGAATTAACATTATAACATGCTTAGAAGCTCAAAAAAGTCGATTTTGCATGATATAGGCCCTTTAATATTTTGTTGCACAACCTTTTGAGGCGATCACTGCAATCAAATGATTTCTGTAACTGTCAATGAGACTTCTGCACCTCTCAGCAGGTATTTTGGCCCACTCCTTACGAGCAAACTGCTCCAGTTGTCTCAGGTTTGAAGGGTGCCTTCTCCAGACGGCATGTTTCAGCTCCTTCCACAGATGTTCAATAGGATTTAGATCAGGGCTCATAGAAGGCCACTTTAGAATAGTCCAATGTTTCGCTCTTAGCCATTCTTGGGTGTTTTTAGCTGTGTGTTTTGGGTGATTATCCTGTTGCAAGACCCATGACCTGCGACTGAGACCAAGCTGTCTGACACTGGGCAGCACTTTTCTCTCTAGAATACCTTGATAGTCTTGAGATTTCATTGTACCCTGCACAGATTCAAGACACCCTGTGCCAGATGCAGCAAAGCAGCCCCAGAACATAACAGAACCTCCTCCATGTTTCACAGTAGGGACAGTGTTCTTTTCTTGGTATGCTTCATTTTTGCGTCTGTGAACATAGAGCTGATGTGCCTTGCCAAAAAGTTGCAGTTTTGTCTCGTCTGTCCATAGGACATTCTCCTAGAAGCTTTGTGGCTTGTCAACATGCAGTTTGGCAAATTCCAGTCTGGCTTTTTTATGATTTGTTTTCAGCAGTGGAGTCCTCCTTGATCGTCTCCCATGAAGTCCACTTTGGCTCAAACAATGACGGATGGTGCGATCTGACACTGATGTACCCTGACCTTGGAGTTCACCACGAATGTGTTTAGAGATTGTTCTGGGCTCTTTTGTTACCATTCATATTATCCGTCTCCTCCTGCGGCCACGTCCAGGGAGGTTGGCTACAGTCTCGTGAATCTTAAATTTCTGAATAATATGTGCAACTGTAGTCAGAGGAACATCAAGCTGCTTGGAGATGGTCTTATAGCCTTTACCTATAACATGCTTGTCTATAATTTTCTTTCTAATCTCCTGAGACAACTCTCTCCTTTGCTTCCTCTGGTCCATGTTTAGTGTGGTACACACCATGTCAACAAACAGCACAGTGACTACTTGTCACCCTTTAAATAGGCCGACTGACTGATTACAAGTTTGTAGACACCAGTGATGTTAATTAGAGGACACATCTTGGTTGAACATGTCCCTATGGTCACATTATTTTCAATCTTTTCTAGGGGTACCATCATTTTTGTCCAGGCCTGTTTCATGAATTTGTTTTTTAAAATAATTCTGTTGAACCACAATTCAAAAGCACTGTCTGATTTTCACTGGTTAATTTTCATAGAATTTTTATTTATTACCACTTTTGTCAGATTCAAGTTATTTCTGTGATCACTGTGGGTTTTTCCTTTAATTAACAGAGGGGTACCAACAATTTTGTCCACGTCTGTGTGTGTATATATACTGTATATATATATATATATATATATATATATATATATATACATATACAGTGGGGCAAAAAAGTATTTAGTCAGCCACCAATTGTGCAAGTTCTCCCACTTAAAAGATGAGAGAGGTCTCCAATTTTCATCATAGGTATACCTCAACTATGAGAGACGAAATGAGGAAAAAAAAAATCCAGAAAATCACATTGAAGGATTTTTAATGAATTAATTGGTAAATTCCTCGGTAAAATAAGTATTTGGTCACCTACAAACAAGCAAGATTTCTGGCTCTCACAGACCTGTAACTTCTTCTTTAAGAGGTTCCTCTGTCCTCCACTCGTTACCTGTATTAATGGCACCTGTTTGAACTCGTTATCAGTATAAAAGACACCTGTCCACAACCTCAAACAATCAGACTCCAAACTCCACTATGGCCAAGACCAAAGAGCTGTCAAAGGACACCAGAAACAAAATTGTAGACCTGCACCAGGCTGGGAAGACTGAATCTGCAATAGGTAAGCAGCTTGGTGTGAAGAAATCAACTGTGGGAACAATTATTAGAAAATGGAAGACATACAAGACCACTGATAATCTCCCTTGATCTGGGGCTCCACGTAAGATCTCACCCTGTGGGGTCAAAATTATCACGAGAACAGTGAGCAAAAATCCCAGAACCACATGGGGGGACCTAGTGAATGACCTGCAGAGAGCTGGGACCAAAGTAACAAAGGCTACATCAGAAACGCACTACGCCGCCAGGAACTCAAATCCTGCAGTGCCAGACGTGTCCCCCTGCTTAAGCCAGTACATGTCCAGGCCCGTCTGAAGTTTGCTAGAGAGCATTTGGATGATCCAGAAGAGGATTGGGAGAATGTCATATTCAGATGAAACCAAAATAGAACTTTTTGGTAAAAACTCAACTTGTCGTGTTTGGAGGAGAAAGAACACCATACCTACTGTGAAGCAAGGGGGTGGAAACATCATACTTTGGGGCTGTTTTTCTGCAAAGGGACCAGGACGACTGATCCGTGTAAAGGTAAGAATGAATGGGGCCATGTATCGTGAGATTTTGAGTGAAAACCTCCTTCCACCAGCAAGGGCATTGAAGATGAAACGTGGCTGGGTCTTTCAGCATGACAATGATCCCAAACACACCGCCCGGGCAACGAAGGAGTGGCTTCGTAAGAAGCATTTCAAGGTCCTGGAGTGGCCTAGCCAGTCTCCAGATCTCAACCCCATAGAAAATCTTTGGAGGGAGTTGAAAGTCTGTTGCCCAGCGACAGCCCCAAAACATCACTGCTCTAGAGGAGATCTGCATGGAGGAATGGGCCAAAATACCAGCAACAGTGTGTGAAAACCTTGTGAAACCTTACAGAAAACGTTTGACCTCTGTCACTGCCAACAAAGGGTATATAACAAAGTATTGAGATGAACTTTTGTTATTGACCAAATACTTATTTTACCGAGGAATTTACCAATTAATTCATTAAAAATCCTTCAATGTGATTTTCTGGATTTTTTTTTTCTTATTTTGTCTCTCATAGTTGAAGTATACCTATGATGAAAATTGGAGACCTCTCATCTTTTAAGTGGGAGAACTTGCACAATTGGTGGCTGACTAAATACTTTTTTACCCCACTGTATATATATATATATATACTATATTATATATATATATATATATATATATACATACACACACACACACACACACACACACACACACACACACACACATATATGTATGACTAAGTTTTTATCATCTATTTTATACTTTTATTAGGCTTTTCAAACCAACAATTTTCTGTCAAAAGCTCCACCAAGTCACTCTTGAGAGTCTTCCGCATAAAAGTTTTGTCAGTTTTCTGCTGAAAAGCTACTGACATTCTGACACTGTGAGCCAAGTTAAAGGAGAACAGAGGGAACGATTCCTTAAATAAATCTGCAAGCACAGATAACTAAACATCCAAAAATGGTAATAACTGTGGAAGTGGAAGGAAGTTGGCTCTTCATGCTGACTGATCTTCAAGTGGATAAGCATAAATTGACAAAAGGTACAAATAACAGCAGCAACCGCTCACATTTTCTTTACAAGAAGCAGACCATATAACCTAATGACTTACTGAGTTAGTGCAATATAATAGGTTATTGCATTTTTAATTAAAAAATCCCTGGACAGACAACAGAATGCTTATTATAGCATTCAAATAGTACAAACTGTGTGGACAGCCTCAGGTTTTAGTATAAATTCTCAATGGATCAATTAACCCAAATGACTTAATTACTGTTCACTCCTTTCAGCAGGCAGAAGCTAATGTGATGGCGTGGCGTCCATCGGTCAGTCTGTCTGTCTGTCTACATCATACAGGAATCACTACTCCTCCCAGGCAATTGCCTCAATGTTCACCAAACTCACTCACAGTGGTCCTCAGGTGGGTCTGTATCCAGGCTGTGTTCAAGGTCAAATGAGAATTGGGACAGACCCTAAAAATGCATTAGCCTTTATATCACTTAATAGATTTAGTTGACTAAAACTAGATTGAAACTAAAATGGTTTAGATAACTAAATTATGATTAAATATAAATGACATTTTAGTCAGAGGACTATGACAAAAACTAAATAAGAAATTGCAGTCAAAATTAACATGACCTGACACAATGCTCCTCATTTACCCGGGCCTGGAACCGGCACAGGGAATACCCTGTAGCTGGGCAACCAATTCAATCTGATTCTATCCAGTTGTCAAAAGGTTATAACTCCTCTTAAAGGCCCCTTTTCTAAGTAACCTAGCATGTGTATCCCTGATGAGTTTATGCTCTCCATTACTATTTTCAAGTCTTTATGAAAGCAACATAATGCTCATTTCGTATTTAATGCTTCCAGTTCACAATATAATGGATGGGAAAACTCATTACGCTTGATGAACAGCATACAGTGGTGTGAAAAAGTGTTTGCCCCCTTCCTGATTTCTCATTTTTTTTGTATGTTTGTCACACTTAAATGTTTCAGATCATCGAACAAATTTAAATATTAGACAAAAATAACAACACAAAATGTAGTTTTTAAATGGTGTTTATTATTAAGGGTAAAAAAAAATAAATCCAAAACTACATAGCCCTGTGTGAAAAAGTGATTTCCCCTCCCCCTTCCCCCATTAAAACATAAATTAACTGTGGTTTATCTCATTTTTGGAAAGCTGAGTTCAATTTCTCTAGCCACACCCAGGCCTGATTACTGCCACACCTGTTCTCAATCAAGAAATCACTTCAATAGGACCTGCCTGACAAAGTGAAGTAGACCAAAACATCCTCAAAAGCTAGACATCATGCTGTGATCCAAAGAAATTCAGAGACAAATGAGAAACAAAGTAAATGAGATCTAACAGTCTGGAAAGGGTTATAAAGCCATTTCTATGGCTTTGGGACTCCAATGAACCACAGTGAGAGCCATTATCCACAAATGGCAAAAACATGGAACAGTGGTGAACCTTCCCAGGAGTGGCTGGCCGACAAAAATTACCCCAAGAGCACAGCAAAGACTCACCCAAGAGGTCACAAAAGACCCCACAACAACATCCAAAGAACTGCAGGCCTCACTTGCCTCAGTTAAGGTCAGTATTCAGGACTCCACCATAAGAAAGAGACTGGGCAAAAATGGCCTGCATGGCAGAGTTCCAAGACGAAAACAACTGCTGAGCAAAATGAACATAAATGCTTGTCTCAGTTTTGCCAGAAAACCTCTTGATCATCCCCAAGACTTTTGGGAAAATACTCTGTGGACTGACGAGACAAAAGTTGAACTTTTTGGAAGGTGTGTGTCCCATTACATCCGGCGTAAAAGTAACACAGCATCTCAGAAAAGGAACACCATACCAACAGTAAAATATGGTGGTGGTAGTGTGATGGTCTGGGGCTGTTTTGCTGCTTCAGGACCTGGAAGACTTACTGTGGTAAATGGAACCATGAATTTTGCTGTCTACCAAAAAATCCTGAAGGAGAATATCTGGCCATCTGTTCATGACCTCAAGCTGAAGCACACTTGGGTTCTGCAGCAGGACAATGATCCAAAACACACCAGCAAGTCCACCTCTGATTGGCTTAAGAAAAGCAAAATGAAAACTCTGGAGTGGCCTCGTCAAAGTCCTGACCTGAATCTGATTAAGATGCTGTGGCATGACCTTAAGAAGGGGGTCCATGCTCGAAAACCCTCCAATGTGGCTGAATTACAACAATTCTGCAAAGATAAGTGGGCCAAAATTCCTCCACAGTGCTGTAAGACTCATTGCCAGTTATCACGAATGCTTGATTGCAGTTGTTTGTGCTAAGGGTGGCCCAACCAGTTATTAGGTTTAGGGGCAATCACTTTTTCACACAGTGCCATATAGTTGGATTTTTTCCCCTTAATAAACACCTTCATTTAAAAACTGCATTTTGTGTTTACTTGTGTTAGCTTTGTCTATGATTTAAGTTTGTTTGATGATCTGAAACATTTAAGTGTGACAAACATACAAAAAAATATGACATCAGGAAGGAGGCAAACACTTTTTCACACCACTGTATAGCATTAATTTCATTTTTAGATTAGCATTGTATCTTAGATGGGTATTATGAATATGTACACATTTCACAATTAATCCTCATAAATTGCTTCCACATAACCCTGCAGCACATCTCACATTTCCCTACTTGGTTATCATTGTCAGCTTCAAAAAGCTGAGGACTTCACAAACAAATAACCAGCATCAAAGTGGCCATGTCCAGTTTTTAACCGTCTGTGCTGTGACAGTCTCCACCCCCCCTAAACCACAGATGGATGGATGGATAAACATCAGTTCTAGCATCAAGCATTAGCCTACAACCTCACAGAGCTACTAACAAGTGTAGAGATTCTTGGTTCCTGTGATAGTAATCTGTTTTATAAAATACCCAGGATTCCATGTAATATCATTTTAACACATTTTCTCATTCTTAATTGCTTTTTTCTTGACAACACACTATGATGGTATTTTTGAATTGGATTCTTCACTGCTACAATATGTTGAGTAATCATTTTGTGATGTAACACTTGTGAGGACTAAGCTGAACACAGAGGTCAGTACATGGACTCCAGTAACCTGTTCACAACCTTGTACTTCAGAGTAGTTTAAATGCAGAATTGTTTACTCTTACCTGAGCGCATTCATGAAACAAAGATACTTTTACTCAAGTACATTTGGTCATGTTTGAGCCAATTCTGACTTGTTTGACTTGACAGGTTACATATGTGTTTATTGTAGTAACTACTTTTTTACCAGAAATGACTGCAGCGCCAGACACTTACTGAATTTGTAATTTAATTACCCTAAAATCAATGGTTTGTAATTCTGGTTTAGGACAAAGCTAAACAATTACTGTTGGTGAGCAGTGTTTCCTTCTTTATAATATGATCCGATATACATTAGAGGTAAGGATTCATTATATTAGATTTTTTTTTCCCTGATAATGGATATTCCGATATTTTGAGAATAGCTTTGCCTTTTGCTGATATATGCACTACTTTCCTCACCTGTTTACATCTCCTTTGTCTTACAGTGATGATTAACTGGCTGATAAAGGCACATTCCCCAAGGAAAATAAGACAACTACCTCAACTTAATAAGAAAATACATTTTTTTGGTAATATGTTCAAAAGAAGTGTAAATTTCATCCTTTTAATCGGCCTAGAAGTTACTGTTCCTGTATCGACCGATGTCAAAAATAATAAGTTTACCAATGGCCAACTTATTATTTTTGATTGTTTTGGTATCAGCTAAGAATTATGCATTATAAGAAGAAAATAAAACCAACTGAACTGAAATACTTCAAAATGGTCCAGTCTTGAATGTTTTCTGAACGTGCAGCTGTAGTCTAGTGTTGTACATTTCAGGGCAAAATCAATGCCACACAACTGGGACACACCAGAAAAATATCGACACTGCCCATAGTCGATATCAGTCAATAAGGTAAAATATCTGCCGCTTTAGGACGATATATCGGTGCATCCTTAATTAGATGGTAGATGTGAATACTTTATTAATTTTGGCATTCTACAGAAAATCCTCCCACAATGCCAGCAATAAAGTTGTAAATTTACAAATAGTAAAGTTTCAAATTGAAAAATTGTTTTGAAAAATTTTATAAAACAAAAAATGAGGAAATTTACATGAAAATGCCAAATTTATGACCAGAGCCTCACAGATATAGGAGAATAAAGCTTAAAATGAACAAGAAAAAAGTCAAAGGAAAAAAGAGGAAAAATGTCGTAACTATGTATAAAAAGGTGCAAATTTACATGAAAAAAAGCAGGAAATTTATAAGAAAAAAGTAGTAAATTTAAAAGAAAAATGGCAAAAATTCATGAAATTGGTGAGAATAAAGTCACTATTTACTATTCAAGCAGCTTCTTAGTAGATACTTTTTCACTCTAAAATAATTTCTTTGGTGACTACTCTTGCTTGTGCTTGAGTAATTAATTTAATCTAACGCTACTTTTACATGAGTACAGTCTCTGGATGCTCTAGGCACTGCTGGGTGAACGTGAATATAAGAAGAATGCACCAAGAATGCACTTCATAATTTGTTCTGTGGCCAAACTTCAGGGGAGTTTGATTCAGCATGGCGGACACAGAGAGTAATTCAAACTCATGAGCAGTTCTTAAGGGCGACATGTCAAGCAAAATAAATAGAGAGGGAAATTGGATTCTGGTAAAGAAGAGAGAGGATTTTAGTCACAGACACGACAGCATGTGTAAACACAGTGATATGCCCCCATTCAGACATTTAAAGGACCTCTGGATTATCACCAGACTCTGATGTCATCCCCTTAAAGGCTCCGTCTGGACACTTGGACATGCTTGGTAAATGTTAATTGATGGTAAACCTTGCAAATAACTGGTTCTGATTAAGTGACGTCGCACATAAACAGATGCCGTTACAGAAGTGGGCTTTTGTGAAAGTGCCCCGTAGAAGGAGTCCTTCAGCCGTTCCAGATCCCATGGGGGAACTTTTTTGTCTAATGACCAGCTCGTCCCAAACGGAAAATATGAGCTTCCCTTAGGACTAGCAGAGAGATAAACATCCATAAATACCCAGTTCCCACAAGCCAGTTCTCCAAGCACTCCTTCCCTCTTTCTTTCTCTTCCCAGTCATCCTGTCTTTCGCCCCCTCTCTTTTTCTCTCCTCCTCTTCTCTTCCTGTCACCCCTTTGCTCTCACACACTGTTGTTTTGTGCTTCACACCATCTATTTTCCCCAAGTGGTTCTTGGTTTGCATAAACAGATAAGACTAACTGCTTATTACAAGATTTTCTGTGACTCATTTTAAAGTTCTCTCTTACTTGAAGTCCTGGAATTTCCCCATTGTGGGACTAATAAAGGCTTATCTTAATAAAGGCTTATCTTACTTGAGAATACTTTCATTTTACAGTTTATAATGCAAAACTATCTACAATATACTATGGTATGCAATCAGGAATAAAGTCATATTAAAGGAGATGATAAACAATTATCCAGAACTGGAAGAATATAAGTTTTATATTAGTGTATAGCTATACTGTGTTAAATACTACTCTGAAAAAAGGGAACTCTTACCATATTTGGTCATCTACTGCAAATACCAAAAATAACTAAAGTACAATAGAAGAACTTGAGTCTTTATACTGTAATCTTTGAGGGGGTTCTGATGAATTTCTCTTGAATTTTGACTTTAAACAAGCAAAACCAGAAACCGCGACAGTGCTGCATATTAATTGTTTACTTGCCACACAGCTGTTGTAACTTTGCCCATTAAGCAAACTACAACATGAGTATAACGCACAAAACTTCCTCTGTGGCTTGTTTTTGAGAAATTAGCTTGACAGCGACCGAGCTGTAAAAATTACATTTGGTTTTGTCAGCTCTGGCATTTCCTGTAACTAAAGAGACACTGAAAAGATGAAAGACAGCCATGCTTTACCCTTAGGCTCTTGGTGGAGGCTGTGGAGGAAGAATCTGGAGCAGAATCAGGCTTTCTGATGCGAGACAGGTCTTTGTTGTTTGAAAGTAGAGATGACATCGCTCCTGAACAGTTGGATTAGTGGCATTCGGCTTTGCTGTGGACAGAAGTACTTTTGAAATGTTTTATAAAGTCACTTTTCAGCACACACACACAAAAAAAAAGAGACGACAGAGAAGAGGTGAGGGGATCTATTCTCCTCCACGGAGATTCAATTCAGATGTGGTCGTTTCCCCAGTTAAAGTGAAAAATACAAGTGTGCTCCTCATGTGATAGGGAGATACTGCATATCAGGAGAGAGAAAGAGCGGCACAAGTGTGAGCGCTGTGGGGAAGTGATGCGAGCGCGGAGGAGGCGGGCTACACTGTGACTGTTTGACACAATATCACAGTATTGTACACAGGGACTCTTAAGAGGTTGATTCAGCACAGCAAGGTTTTATACAACATTTAGTGTGAGGGGAAGCATGCTCTCCCCTGTGTTCAGCCTCTGTGCATAAAAGGTACTGAGTACAGTTATTTATAACAGAAAGGGAACTAAGTCTGGCCAGACTTCTTTATTTGAAAAAGCTGGCAGAAAGGACATGTAAGATATGGTAAAAATAGCCACAGAAAAAGAGCCACAGCGGCTCACCTCCCACCGTCTCACCCTATCCCTCTTCTACCACACCACCCCTCTCCACGTCCTCCTTCACTACATCCCTGGATCGTCTCTGTGGCCTTCCTCTTTTCCTCCTGCCTGGCAGCTCCATCTTCAACATCCTTTTTCTGCACATGTCCAAACCATCTCAGCCTTGCCTCTCTTGCTTTGTCTCCACACCGCTCAACCTGAGCTGTCCCTCTGATATGATCATTTCTAATCCCGCCCCTCCTAGTCACTCCCAATAGGAATCTTAGCATCTTCAACTCTGCCACCTCCTGTCTTTTCTTCAGCGCCACCGTCTCCAAACCATACATGAGAGCAGCTCTGACTACTGCCTTGTAAATGTTCCTTTCACTCTACCTGGAATCCGTCTGTCACAAACCACCCCTGACACTCGTCTCCACCCTGCCTGCACTCTCTTCTTCACCTGTCTTGTGCACCGTACATTGCAGTGGATGGTTGACCAGGTATTTAAAATCATCTACCGTCTCTACTCCGTACATCTTTACCATTACACCTGCCTCCCTCTCATTGACACACATGTACTCTGTCTTGCTTCTACTGGCTTTAAGGAGTAAAGATTTATTACATCTATTATTATTAAGAAGCTGTATGTGTTTGTATTTTACCATGCATTTTCCAAATGAAAAGAGAATGTGATTTAATAAATTAGAATAAAAGCATTTTCAAACATATCGTATATAAATGCACTTAAAAAAAAAACCAAATTTCTGTACTTTGATAATTGTGATGAAAGTGATTAATTTGTCAATGTAAATTTTTGGAGAAAAAAGTAAAAAAAAAAAAAAAAGACTGCTGGTGTTTTTGTTCAACATCCCACACAAGTGGCACATGCCCAACTCACAATCCCATCGCTCTCCTAATTTTTCAATATAATTCTTTCAGCCAGTCTGTCACTTATCCATTGTCTTGATGCCTCCGTCCCACCCTCTCACCCTCTGCTGCTGAAATACTCATCCACGCCTTCATCACCTCCAGACTTGATTACTGTAACAGCGTTCTGTATGGACTTCCTTCCACCATCCTCCAAAAACTACAGTATGTCCAAAACTCAGCCGCCCGCCTACTTACCCACTCCCGCTCCGGAGACCACATCACTCCTCTCCTCCGTCAGCTCCACTGGCTCCCCATTCAACAGCGCATCAACTTCAAGATCCTCCTCATCACCTATAAAGCTCTTCACAACCTCGCCCCCTCATACCTAACGGACCTTGTGTCTCGTCATTCTCCCACTCGTCTCCACCGCTCTGCTGACGCTCACCTTCTTACCCCCATCACCAAGACAAAACTCTGCACCCTGGGTGATAGATCATTCGCCATCGCCGCACCAACCCTCTGGAATTCCTTGCCCCTTCATATCCGGTCTGCCAACACACTTGCTTCTTTTAAAAGTCAACTCAAAACCCATCTTTTCAAATCTACCTATAAAAACTGACTGCCTCTTCTACCTATGTGTTCCTACCTTGTCTGTTTACCCGTTCTCTGTATGTTTGTCCCTATGCTGCTTTGTAAAGCGTCTTTGAAGCGCTATATAAGACTGATGTATTATTATTATTATTATTATTATTATTATGTGAGTTTCAAAGATTTTAGAGATAAAATCTAAATAAAGTAGACTTTCAATTCACAGAATGGAACTAAATGGGGCTGAACTTGTGGCGTCTAGTGATTTTTGAATGAAATATCCCTTCTTTTATAAACACAGTACAGGTGCATCTCAAATTACAATGTTATTGAAAAAGTTGATTTATTTCAATAATTCAGTTCAAAAAGTGAAACTCATATTACGTATATAGATTCATTACACACAGAGTGATATATTTCAAGTGTTTATTTCTTTTAATTTTGATGATTATGGCTTGCAGCAAATGAAATCCCCAAATTCAGTTTCTCAAAAAAATAGAATATTACATAAAATTAATTTAAAAAATTGATTTTTAATAGAAATGTTGGCTGACTGAAAAGTATGTCCATGTACGCACTCAGTACTTGGCCGGGGCTCCTTTTGCATAATTATTGCATCAGTGCAGCATGGCATGGAGGCGATCAGCCTGTGTTACTGCTGAGGTGTTATGGAAGCCCAGGTTGCTTTGATAGCGGCCTTCAGCTCGTCTGCATTATTAGGTCTGGTGTATTTCATCTTCCTCTT
Organism: Pholidichthys leucotaenia; assembly: GCA_020510985.1. Classification (NCBI taxonomy): domain Eukaryota; kingdom Metazoa; phylum Chordata; class Actinopteri; order Cichliformes; family Pholidichthyidae; genus Pholidichthys; species Pholidichthys leucotaenia. Next base: position 58,855,381 of record CM035837.1, on the reverse strand, counting down.
GACAATACACCATAGATTCTCTATGGGATTTAGGTCAGGAGAGTTTGCTGGCTAATCAAACACAGTGATGCCATGGTCATTAAACCAGGTATTTCTATTTTTTAGCAGTGTGGGCAGGTGCCATGTCCTGCTGGAAAATGAAATCAGCATCTCCATAAAGCTTGTCAGCAGAGGGAAGCATGAAGTGCTCTAAAATTTTCTGTTAGATGGCTGCACTGACATTGGACTTGATTAAACACAGTGGAAAAACACCAGCAGATGGCATGGCTCCACATATCATCACTGACTGTGGAAACTTCACACTGGACGTCAAGCAACTTGGATTTCGTGCCTGTTCACTCTTCCTCCAGATTCTGGAACCTTGATTTCCAAGTGACAGGACTTGGCACCTGATTTGGGGAGCCATGTCATCTGTTGGTGTTAGTCCACTGTGTTTTATCAAGTCCAGAGACAATGCAGCCGTCTACCAGGACATTTTAGAGCACTTCATGCTTCCCTCTGCTGACAAGCTTTATGGAGATGCTGATTTCATTTTCCAGCAGGACTTGGCACCTGCCCACACTGCTGCCAAAAGTACCAAAGCCTGGTTTAATGACCATGGTATCACCATATTTTACTGGCCAGCAAACTCTCCTGACCTAAACCCCATACAGAATCTGTGAAGTATCGTCAACAGGGAGATGAGAGACACCAGACCCAACAATGCAGATGAGCTGAAGGCTGCTGTCAAAGCAACCTGGGCCTTCATAACACCTCAGCAGTAACACAGGCTGATCACCTTCATTTCATGCCACAATGATGCAGTATTAATTCATGCAAAAGGAGCCCTGACCAAGTATTTAGTGTGTGCATGGAAATACTTTTAGTCGGCTAACATTTCTATTAAAAAAAAAAAAATCAATTTTTTAAAATTGATCTTATGTAATATTCTAACTTTTTGAGAAGCTGATTTTTGGGTTTTCATGAGCTGCAAGCCATAACCATCAAAATTAAAAGAAAGAAACACTTGAAATATATCACTCTGTCTGTAATGAATCTATATAAAATATGAGTTTCATTTTATGAACCGAATTACAGATAAGATAAGATAAGATAAGCCTTTATTAGTCCCACAATGGGGAAATTCCAGGATTGCAACAGCATAGGGATAGCAACACTCAGAGCAACAATCAGAAGGCAAGAAAAAACAACATCTAGTAAACATATGTCCATATTACTATAAATGTATATATATAGACACACAGTGCAGAGCATTATGGCTGGTGAATGTGCAGCAGAAAGTCTAAGCTCTCTCTCCGCGGATGCAGCGGGCCAGCTGGAAGTCTTTGGGCATGATGGTGACCCCCTTAGCGAAGAAGAGACCACCAGGTGGGTCTCGCTGGTCTCCTGCAGAGCCATGACGGCGAAACTCAGGAAACGCAGGACGGTCTTGAAGTCCTGAGCGATCTCCCTCACCAGGCGCTGGACGGGCAGCTTACGGATGAGCAGCTCCGTGGATTTCTGGTAGCGACGGATCTCTCTCAGAGCCACGGGCCTGTGACGGCGAGGCCTCTTCACTCTGCCGGTGGCCAGAGCGCCTCTCCGAGCAGCCCTGTGGCTAGCTGTCTCCTGGGGGGCTTCTTCCTCCAGTAGATTTAACGGGCGGTCTGCTTGGTTCTTGCCATCGCTCTTTATTATTCTGTCTTACATTTCTTTCACGCCGCCTAAACTCCAGCCCGGCACCCGCTTCGTTTTCGCTACAGCTCCCGGTATGTCGAGTTTCCCATTAGCACCGGGCGGCGGCCAAGTGCTAGCTAGCACTAGCTCCTCCCCGCTGTAACGTCTCCCGCTGCAAACCGTGGCTCCGTCCGCCGACCCGGGAGACCCCCGGGGCGATCCGTGCGTCCGTGATATATATACAGAGTGAAAGGTGTAGAAAGAAGAAGGAAGATTAAAAAAAGGCTGTTGCAACAGGCAGCCGACTCGTGTGGCGCCGCCGGTCCGGCGGAACCGGAAAAAAAATTACTGAAATAAATCAACTTTTCGATGATATTCTAATTTAGTGAGATGCACCTGTAATATACGAGGGGGGGCTGAAAAGTTCACTGTGGTCAAATTTGACCAAACGTGGTTGATTTTTCAACACAGTGTCCCCTTCGGTCCACACACTTCTTCCACTGGTGTTGCAGCACTTGGATGAAAAATGAACCACATTTGGTCAAATTTCACAACTATGAACTTTTCAGCCCCCCCACCCCAACCATTAAAACGTGCAAAACCCACCAGTCTTTAAAAGGCTGCTGTTATTTTTTAATTTCAGTAATAGTAAAGGAGACTGGGATCCTTTAATGAACCTTTAATGTCATGAAAGGTGTATTAAATGATCACTTAATGATTATACAGTAGTAATCAGGCACCACCTGCTGGCAGCAACAGGCAACCAACATACCGTCACATCACATGCAGTTTATTTCGCCATACACCGCTATGCACGGACTGAGTTAAAGGCCACTATTGTCATTTTATCTTGCTGTTTATTTAGTAGTGTAACTTCACCCCAGCTTTAAAAACACTTTTTCTTCTTCAACAAGATGTTTTCCGTTAGCCACATTAGGATTTACAGTAAAAAAATTAAATCTTGGTGGCAAAATATGTTCAAATTAATTTAAAACTTTTTAAATGTATTAGTAATAATTCATATGTCACGAATTGTTTAAATATTATACTTTCTAAAATAAATAAAATTTTTAGCTTTTAATTTACTCGTTAGTAAACACTTTTGGAAAAAAAAAAAACCCGTGCAACTTCCGGTATTTTCCTCCCACAAATTTAAGTAGTTAGCTATTGGGTCCCATTTGTGCTTTTCCAGTCCTTTATGTCCTGATTGTTAGACGTCCTCGATGGTAAACAACTACAAAACCACAAACAATTTAGCTAAAAAAAAATAACGGCAAACCAAGTCCGAAAATGTATTTTAATATAACGTCAACATGCGCTAAACTTAGCTAGCTTACCTGTGGTTTCTAGGCCTGCTGTGACTCCAGTAGTCTGTTAGACCACTGCTGCTAACCAGACCAGCAAAGGCTGTTATAAAGACGACTGTTTACAGCTGGAGAATCAATAGTGTTAGAAGCTACCTTCAGAGTTTACCTTCTGCTGTATTGCCTCCAACAGGATGAAAGCCTCTCTTTCTTGCAGGTGCTTTAATGCCTTTTGGCCTGGCAGCTTCCTGTCTGCTGAGAACTGAGCACAGCTTTTTTCTTCAGGATGTTATCTGGTATGTGTGTTTTTTTTCTTCTACAGTCACTGATGTAGCCATTTTTCAGACATAGTCATAATTTTATAGCCCATATTTCGTTGTTTAATTTGCACAGTAGACCTACATAAAGTCACTCTTTCATCTTCTATTTAGGATGTGCAGAAGAGTATGTATATTACCAAAATTCAACAAATTAAAATAGCTGTGGGAAATTTTCCGAGATGAGTTGACAAGATAACCAGAAGTTTAAAAAAAAAAAAAACTTGTTGAAAATGCCACAAATTAAAGCTACTCTTGTAAAATCTCATGGTGGATATTTTTATAACTGATAAGCACATCTGTGGCAAGGTCTGTGGTGGACTTTTGCCACTTTTGCATCATGACATGCATGCTCCACACAAAGAGCAGAGATAAACAAACCTATCATCTGGTCAGTCACTGCAACAGATACTGGAGTCAGTTTGTCTTGCCCTGTCCTTGCCCCTGATAATCTGCCAAGAATGTGCCGCTAGTCCAGCAAAAGCTAGTGGTACTCAAGTACTTTGCAAACAGTTTCATGAAATGGTCAATCAGAAAGCAACTCATAGCAGCTCAGACGTCGCCCGGGTTAACAAGGCCAGGAGTTCTGGCAGCGGAGGGTGAAGGACAGAGCTTGCGTGGAGGAATCTGATCAGACCTAAATGAAGCAGTCATTGTCGCCCCCGACAGACTGCTATGATGATGATGGAAATATGATTGTATTGCATAAACAGTATTACTAAAATTTGGTTGCCTACTGACTAGGGATGGGCATAATTTACCGATTAACCGATAATTGATCATTAAGAATTTCACCGACGAAGTTCATTTTCGTCGACAAACCGTTTTTTTTTTTTTAAACAATCCGAGGTTATTAGTGCACGGCCGTCCTCAAACAATGCAATGGCAAAATTTGGGCACCAGGGGGCAACATTACACCATCGCCGTACCCTGGCGTGCCTCAGTTGATACATGCGCGCTTCCGTAGGGCATTCGCCAAATCATGAAGCGGTTACGGAGAAGTGTTGCGTGGGATCACTTTAATTTAAAAAATGACCAGGTGTACTGCAATCACTGCAATGCAGCGTATAAATATACCTCATCGACAACACAAATGATGTATCATTTGAACACCACTCATCCAAGCCTGATAAAAGACGGTGGCGGCGGTTCATCTCTAACCCAGGCTAGCCTGGACTCGATGCTAGCACGGAGGAGCTGCAGTGCTCAATGAGCAGAGAAGGTCACCGAACTGATAGTGAAGATGGTCGAAATAGACATGCTCCCTGTCAGTGCCGTGGAGGGCAAAGGTTTTCAGGAATTAATCAAATTTTTGGAACCGGAATACACCATGGCGTCAAGACGCACCGTGACGAGACGGATAGAAAGACACTACGAACAGAGGGCACAGGAGCTGGTTAAAGAGTTGTCCATGGCGGAGAAAGTGGCTATAACCACTGACTGCTGGTCTGCGTTAACCTCGGAGAGTTATATCACGATCACCTGCCACTATATCAGCGATGAGTGGAAAGTCCATTCAGCTGTACTGCTGACCGAAAGCCTGCCAGGACGACATACAGCTGATCAGCTCGCTGAAAAGCTAAACGAAGCTGTAGGGCAGTGGGGTCTTGAAGGCAAAGTTCTTGCATGTGTCCATGACAATGCAGCGAATATTGTTGCTGCCAACAACGCCACCAGAGTAAGCTGGATTTCATGCCCTTGCTTTGCTCACACTTTACAGTTGGCAATCAATGATGGGTTTGCTCTGTACCTGCATCGGGTAATATCAGCGGCCAGCAAGCTCGTGAGCCACTTTAATCACAGCACATCAGCAACCACAGCACTGCTAAAGAAGCAAGAACAGATGGGGCTCGCAACTCACCAGCTTATCCAGTCATGCAAAACACGGTGGAACTCCGTGTGCGAGATGTTCGATCGGCTTGTGGAGCAGCGTTGGGCTGTTGTTGCTGTGCTATCGGATCGAAACGTAACCAAACTCCAAGATGCCAGGATGCTGGAACTGAAGGATGAATATTGGCAGTTGATGGAAGACACGCAGCCTGTGCTGTCAGCACTTAAATGTGCCACCACAGTTATCTCTGCCGAAGATGACGTGTCCATTTCAAACATATATCCTGTCACCTTTGGGCTCATCAATATCCACCTCATTCGCCGTGAAGAAGACGGGGCCAGACTTGTCGAATTCAAGGAAAAAGTGCGGTCCTCCCTCATCAAGCGAATGAATGTAAGTTTAACTATTTTGGAAGCCTTATTTTATTCTATTTGATTTCAAATTAAATGGCTATATAATTTCTATTAGTTACCATAATTGCTTAACTGTTCTGCTGTGTATAGAACAATATGTATCCTAACTCTTACTTCATTTTCCACCATACAGGTCCAGTCTGATGAGTTTGTGTCATCCGTCAGCATGATAGCTACGATGTTGGACCCACGCCACAAGCATCTCGGCTTTCTTTCACCAGCACAGAGAGTGGTTGCCAATGCGAAACTGGTTCACCTGGCCACAGCAGTGGGGACCAGTGAAGAAGAGGCTGTTCCACTGGATGGGGACGAGGTTACGTCTAACGTAAACGCAAACACTGCTGCTGCGGACTCAAATCGCCACGTCTCAGCTATGGCACTCCTTCTTGGAAATGACTATGCCACTCATCACGAGACTGACATCGATGCTGAATTTCAGAACTTTTTGCGAGAGACTCCACCACCACTGGGTTGTACCCCAACCGACTGGTGGAGAGATAACGGAGTTCGGTTCCCAAGGTTGGCGAAATTAGCTAATAGGTACTTGTGCATCCCGGCCACGTCTGTCCCATCCGAACGGGTTTTTTCAGCGGCAGGACTGACGGTGACCAGAATTCGGTCACGTCTGACGCCAGAGCATGTGAATATGCTCATCTTTTTAAACAAAAATGGGTAGCCGTCTCTGTAATAATACTGGCGTCGTGATGCTATCCTGATTGGAATATACAAATGCCTTGTTGCCTTGTTACAGACTTTTCAAGATTGTTATTTTTTTTTAGGGTAAAAAAAAACGGCTGTTCCATTATGTTGTCAGTGTCACTGACATGAGTTCACATTTTACTGCCAAACACTGAACAAGCACTTTTTTTTTTTTTTTTTAACAAAAAGCAGGCCTAGCTAGCTTTCTTATTTTGATATCCTTGGTTTAATAAAGGAAAAGAAAAAAAGTAAAAGAAATATATGTTCCGTTATGTGTCTCCCGTTATTGTTATTGCTCACAACTTGAAGCCTCCCTCGTTTGCGCAATGCGCATGTGTTCACATTTTACTGCAAACTTGTCTTAATAAATTCATCCTCGAAGAAAAACACTCTGTATTTTTATTATTATTCTCAATACATAAGAGTACAGTGATCCCTCACTTATCGCGTCACCCATAAATAATACGTACGTTCATTCTCTCACTCTCTCTCTCATATGATACGTGTGTGTGTGTAAGTGTACATACATACGTAGATGTAAATAAAGTGTACATAAATATGTTTTTAGAACTATTTTATTGATAGATCTGATCTGTATATACTTTTATTTATTTATCTATTTTCTACTCGTTTTAGTTTTGCTCTTAATATGAACCCTGAGTTTGAAATAAACGTTTGAATTTATTCTTATAACAAGATACGTAACTCAAGATGAAAATGATTTACTGCACAGGTTAATGAGAGCTTTAGTTCCACGCGACGAGCGATAGAGCAATGAATGCAGTCTTCGTTTGTTGGGTGGCCGCTCGGCAGGTCGAGAGAGCTGGTAAAACATCCATCCATCCATCCATCTTCTACCGCTTTTCCGGAGGTCCGGGTCGCGGAGGCAGCAGTTCAAGCAGAGAAGCCCAGACTTCCCTCTCCCCAGCCACCTGCTCCAGCTCTTCAGAGGGGATACCAAGGCGTTCCCAGACTAGCTGGGAGTCATAGTCTCTCCACCGAGTCCTGGGTCTGCCCCGGGGTCTCCTCCTAGTGGGACGTGCCTGAAACACCTCAAGTGGGAGACGTCCAGGAGGCATCCTAATCAGATGCCCATACCACCTCAACTGACTCCTTTCAATGTGGAGGAGCAGCGGTTCTACTCTGAGCCTCTCCCGGATGACTGAGCTCCTCACCCTATCTCTGAGGGTGAGTCCAGCAATCCTACGGAGAAAGCTCATTTCAGCCGCTTGTATCCGCGATCTCGTTCTTTCGGTCATTACCCAAAGCTCGTGACCATAGGTGAGAGTAGGAACGTAGATTGACTGGTAAATCGACAGCTTTGCCTTAGAACTAAGCTCCCTCTTCACCACAACAGACCGGTACAACGTCCGCATCACTGCAGATGCTGCTCCAATCCGTCCGTCGATCTCTCGCTCCATTTTCCCCTCACTCGTGAACAAGACCCCAAGATACTTAAAACTCCTCCACTTGGGGCAGGAGCCTGTCCCCCAACCCGGAGAGGACAATCCACCTTTTTCCGGCTGAGGACCATGGACTCGGACTTGGAGGTGCTGATTCTCATCCCAGCCGCTTCACACTCAGCGGCAAACCGTCCCAGCAAGAGCTGTAGGTCATTGCTGGATGAAGCCAACAGGACAACATCATCTGCAAACAACAGAGATGAGATCCTGTGGTCACCAAGCATGACACCCTCCATTCCCTGGCTGCGCGTAGAAATCCTGTCCATAAAAATTATGAACAGGACCGGTGACAAAGGGCTTCTAAACTGGCTTTTGGTACGAGCTGGTAAAACGTCTCGGCCAAACAGCTTGCGGGGTGAAACGTCTCGGCCAATCAGCTTGCGGGGTGAAACGTCTCGGCCAATCAGCTTGCGAGATTCCCGAGCCGAGCAAACACGAGAACAGAGAGAGAGAGATTTGAGAGAGAGAGGTAGATTTGAGTTGTCCGGCTCTCCCTGCTGGATACCTGATGTTCTAATGTAGTCTACCTACCTAAAAATGTTAATGATTAACCGATTATTAATCATTAATTCTCCCGGCGATCGGTGAAGAAAATTTCACCGAATGCCCATCCCTACTACTGACATATTGCTGTATTTTATGAATTGAATAACAAACAATTAGGCCTGCTCTCACTGCATAACATGGACGCAATATTTTTGTAAGATTTAATGTTACAAGTTAAGCAGATATTGGCTTATCTCATGGGTGTATATATCATCTCTACATGGAGATAGAAAAAGATGGAAAAAAAACCCTCTGCATTGTTTGTACTTAAGAGTTTCCAAGCTACATTTTATATCATTTTAACCCCAGCAACAGCTGTATTATAATATACATATCACAGTTGAAGTGCAGTGTCTTCACTCCAAGTTGCCAACTTACTGTTGCTGAAATGCATTATTGGATGCTATCAAATAGTTTATTCATTCTTTTCCAATTGATAGTTATTAAAATACACCTGCAGTGTAGTATGCCTTAAATTTAGCTGGATTAAGAGAGAAAGTCTTGACACATATTCATTGATATATTCTTGATCAGACACCAGGACCAAAAAATACAGATTTTCAGCTAACATGCATTACTCTCCAATTCAGCTCAGAGGAGAGTTGTATTTATGTTAGGCTTACTCAGCCTTTGTCTGTTACTGTTTTTATTACCTGTTGGCCTCTAAAAGGCCAAGGGGGTGTCATCACCCTGCTGAGCGGAGGGGCAACAGCAACACTTACCTTGTAAAAGCAATAACTACAGAAAGAAATGATGTAGCCTTTTCAAATTGATATCATAGTTTTATATAAGAAGAATCTTGGGCAAGATTGAATTTTCATAACCTTGACATTCATCTCAAAGTCAGAGGTCAGATTTTCCATAACTCTTGTAAACATAACAAGGGAATGAGGGAGGCTTTTGATGTTTGTATAATTCAGGGGTGTCCAATCATGTGCCATGGAGGGCCAAGATCCTTCAGGCTTTACCTCCAACCAGTGTCTTCAACAGCAAATTCCACTGAATTTCTTCCCACTGATTGCTGATAAGTGGAAACACCTGCTGAAGAGACTGGGTAGAAGAGAAAACATGCAGGGTCTTGGCCCTCCATGGCACGTGATTGGACAGCCCTGGTATAGTTGCATCGATGAGAAATCTCTGACGAGTTTGAATTAGGGTGATCTTGAACTCAAAGTTACGGTCAGAGGTTAATTGCAGGCTGAAGGATACCACTGGTCGCTGCCAGTATTTTTTGTGATTAATTGTTGATTGATGAAATGGTGTGAAACAGCTGATAGAAAAAGGTCACCCATACAGTAAGTGCTGGGGTTCTAACTGTTGAATACAGACATACATAGACCAGAGGAAGTTTTTTATTTAGGAATTTACTGTAGAGTGAGGTACAATGGTAGCTGTTTCCTATTTGATCAGAAACCTGGGTTTTCTTTGTTATTCACAAAGCTGCCAGTGCTGTTGACTGACAGGGTGCCGGTGGAAATTGGGCTACTGTTGGTTGAAGATCGAGGAGGAGGAGAGGAGGAAGGCGTGTTAGGAGGGAGAGAGAGAAAAGGAAAGTAGTAGGGACGTTAAATGTGGGGACTATGACTGATATTTATGGATGTAGTGAAGGAGGACATGGAGAGGGTTGGCGTTACAGAGGAAGATGCAAAGGATAGGGTGAGATGGAGGCAAATGATCTGCTGTGGTGACCCCTGAAGGGAGCAGCTGGAAGAAGAAGATTTATGGGTGAGCCGTTTATGGATTTCTGGATTGTCCAACATGGTGGCTTGGCAGTTAACGTTCTCTGATGTCTTGAAAACAAAATGGATAATTTAAAAACGAAAAAACAAAAGTTGACATCAACAAGTGCTAGTTTAAATGTGTTTAAAGAACAGGGCCGTGCTACTTGCAAAATATGTTGCAGTATTTTACATGCACAGTGAGTGGGAAGTAGGGAAAGCATAGATCCAGTGGACATACAGTATAATAAGAGGCATTAAAAACACAACATTGTATCTTTTTCAGAAAGTGGGTAGCCAGGTCTCGGGTGATCTTGCATGCTACCAGTGTTCCAGTAGCCCATTTGCAAGCCTCCTACTGTTGACTGATGGACTCCAAAGTGTGCTGCCACCCTGGAGACCGGTATTCCAGCTTTGATCATTCCAATGGCCTGGTCTCGATTTTCTTGTCAGTGGTAGCCTTTTCACATCCAGTATTTTTTTTTTTTTTACGTTTCAAACCACCAGATTTTATAGACATGATTAGTGCTCACAGTGCACAACATACTGTAAACTTCACTCTCTGATCAGCCTAAAATGATCCCTGCAAGGACTGGTGCACACATGCCCTTCACTGAAGCAGAATTAGGGGAGTTTTATGTGTTGAGATGACAGGGATTTTGACCCTGAACCTTCCCTTAGTTATGCTGCCAATAGGTTTAGACAGCCGGGAGACCGCCCACAGTGCACTGGGCTTTACTTCTTTCTTTCCTCGCAATGTAATATTTTTGCTGGCCATTGACATCTGATTGTTCTCTCCCATAGATTGAGACCCTGTCCTGCTCTTTGCTCTCTACATGTCTGTTCTTTTCTTCTTCTTCTCTATCCCCTCCCCCCTCCCCCCCCCCCCTCCCCCAGCCAGTCGCAGCAGATGACTGCCCCTCCCTGAGCCTGGTTCTGCTGCAGGTTTCTTCCTGTTAAAAGGGAGTTTTTCCTCAACACCGTCGTGCTTACTCACAGGGGATCGCCTGATTGTTGGGGTCTTTCTGCAATTGTGGGGCATTCCCCTACAGTTTGAAAGTGCTATGAGATGACTGTTGTTGTGAAATGGTGCTATTTAAAAATAGGTGAATTGAATTTTTTTATTGTACACACATTAACCTTGTAAAAAATATTAATAGTTTTAAAGCACATAATCATTATAAACATACAGTATACAGGATTGTTTTCTTTGTACATTGGATTTTTAATGCCTCTTAGTATGTCTGAAATGAATTGGCAGCCATTATTTTTTATTTTTATACTTTTTAAGACCACTTTATTTATTGATAGCTGCTAAGATATGAAAAGAATTTTAGCATATCCACACACCCTCCCCCCCACAAAAAAGCATCTAAAACAGATTATATACTGGAGCTTTATTATTATTTTGACAAAAGCTTACTATCTCCATTAGATGAAGGCATCATAGCCACATATTTTGATATTATACAGTATATTGTTAAATCATTAAATTCCGGTTCATCAAACTGTTGAGAAGGAAAGTATCTGAAATTTAAAAGGAGGTCTGTTGTTCAGCTTCTGTTCATTTGCTCTGGTTCTTCTTCACTCTGCAAAGAAAGAAGGCATTACACATTATACATCCTGCACAAACAAATGTTTCACCTTTCAACCTGACTCTTAAACCTTATAAATACCTCTCACATTCAGTGTCATTGAGGACTCCGCTCTCCCCAGTTTGTTTTCAGCGAGAACTTTGTATTCGGCATTGTCTTTAGCTCCTACATGCAGTATTAGCAAAGAGCAGACTCCACACACGTTTGTGATGTGGTAGTTGGTGTTTGTGTTGAGGCTGATATTGTTGCGGTACCATGTCACGCGTGGAGCTGGATCACCCTTAACGGCACAGCTCATGTAGCATTCGTAGCCTTGCGGAGCCGTGCGCCTTTTCAGTGGAACAATAAAAGACGGGGAGGACTCAGAGTTGAAGGATCTTATCTCTGGCATGTTCACCTTAAACTTTTCTGAAACATAAAGAAAAGCAAGTTTAATTTGCACAAATATATCTAAGCTTTACATTTGTTTGTGGGCCAAGATGGTGTTCCAACATCCAACAGTCAGTGAATCAGTAGCCTTTCAGTAGTAATGCAGTATTTTTGGCAGGGGGAGGAATAGATACCATATCTGTTCAGCAGTTTTATTATTTATTTACATTTCTCAAACTTTTACTCAGAGATGGCAACCAACTGATTGACATATTTTCAAATGAGTCACTGGTATGGCTGCTTGATTGAGATGAATGACCAGAAAGCCTAGTAGTAGTTTGAAAAGTAGCTTGCATAACAGAGTTTTTGTACTAAACAAGGCATGTGTCATACTGTTAAACAGTTTAGCTATGTAAGAATTATCTGGCTGTTGCAGACCTTTTTCCTTTTTGGTTCCAAACACAGGGGACTTTGAAGGTGGTGACAGGCCCATGTCATTTTTAGCGAACACCCTGAAGTAGTATTCCCGTCCAGGCACAATGTTGACAACTGTGAACTTGTTGTTAAACAGGCTGTCTGCAACTGTCCTCCAAGAGCATTTGAATGAGTCACGCTTTGATACCATGTAGTGTAGCCTGTCATCCCTTTTTTCATCAGGAGAGGGAGTCCAGCACAGGGTCACCGTTCCAGGGGTGTTTTGTTCGAGTTCTACTGGACCTGGAGGCTTAGGTTCGTCTAGAAACAAGTACAGAGAGGCAGACATATAGGTTAGAGTTTCAGTTATAGGTCAAATATTAAAATGTGGCTAGACCTTTCTCAGAGATGATAGTAATGCTCAATTGACAATGTTACTTGAGTATAATAGTGCTGATTTCATCCCAGTAACACCCATTTACAAAAGTATGACTCAGTACCCAAAACCACATTTTAGGGGAACACTGGGGCACTGCTTATACAGTGGTGTGAAAAAGTGTTTGCCCCCTTCCTGATTTCTAATTTTTTGTATGTTTGTCACACTTAAATGTTTCAGATCATCAAACATATTTAAATATTAGACAAAGATAATACAAGTAAACACAAAATATAGTTTTTAAATGAAGGTGTTTATTAGTAAGATAAAAAAATCCAAACCTACATGGCCCTGTGTGAAAAAGTGATCCCCCCCCCGTTAAAACATAAATTAACTGTGGTTCATCACATCTTTGGAAAGCTGAGTTCAATTTCTCTAGCCACACCCAGGCCTGATTACTGCCACACCTATTCTCAATCAAGAAATCACTTAAATAAGACCCACCTGACAACGTGAAATAGACCAAAAGATCCTCAAAAGCTAGACATCATGCTATGATTGCCAACTTCCGGTTCCGGCGCCACACGAGTTGGCTGCCTTTTGCAACTGCCTTTTTTTTTTTTTTTTTTTTTTAAATCTTCCTTCTTCTTTCTACACCTTTCACTCTATATATATCATGGACACACAGATCGCCCCAAAGGTCTCCCGAGTTGGTGGACGGAGCCACTGTTTACAGCAGGAGACGATACAGCAGGGAAGAGCTAGCTAGCACTCAACCGCCACCAGGTGCTAACGGAGAAACTCGACATATCGGGAGAACTGAAGCGAAAACGACACGGGTGCTGGGCTGGAGTTTAGGCGGCGTGCAAGAAATATAAGACAGAATAATAAAGAGCGATGGCAAGAACCAAGCAGACCGCCCGTAAATCTACTGGAGGAAAAGCCCCCAGGAAGCAGCTGGCCACCAAGCTGCTCAGAAAAGCGCTCCGGCCACCGGCGGAGTGAAGAAGTCTCACCGTTACAGGCCCAGTACCGTGGCTCTGAGAGAGATCCGTCGCTACCAGAAATCCACGTAGCTGCTCATCCGTAAGCTGCCCTTCCAGAGCCTGGTGAGGGAGATCGCTCAGGACTTCAAGACCGACCTGCGCTTCCAGAGCTCCACCGTCATGGCTCTGCAGGAGGCCAGCAAGGCCTACCTGGTGGGTCTCTTTGAGGACACCAACCTGTGCGCCATCCATGCCAAGAGGGTCACCATCATGCCCAAAGACATCCAGCTGGCCCGCCGCATCCGCGGAGAGAGAGCTTAGACTTTCTGCTGCACATCCACCAACCACAATGCTCCGCACTGTGTGTCTATATACTGTGTATATATATATATATAGTAATATGTACATATGTATACTAGCTGCTCTTGTTTTTTCTTGCCTTCTGATTGTTGCTCTGAGTGTTGCTATCCCTGTGCTGTTGCAATCCTGGAATTTCCCCATTGTGGGACTAATAAAGGCTTATCTTATCTTATCTTATGATCAAAAGAAATTCAGGAACAAATGAGAAACAAAGTAATTGAGATCTGTTGGTCTGGGAAGGGCTATAAAGCCATTTCTAAAGCTTTGGGACTCCAGTGAACCACAGAGCCATTATCTACAAATGGCAAAAACATGGGACAGTGGTGAACCTTCCCGGGAGTGGCCGGCCAACCAAAATTAACCCCAAGAGTGCAGCGAAGACTCATCCAAGAGGTCACAAAAGACCCCACAACAACATCCAAAGAACTGCAGGCCTCACTTGCCTCAGTTAAGGTCAGTGTTCATGACTCCACCATAAGAAAGAGACTGGGCAAAAATGGCCTGCATGGCAAAGTTCCAAGACAAAAACCATTGCTGAGCAAAAATACATAAAGCCTTGTCTCAGTTTTGCCAGCAAACATCTTGATGATCCCCAAGACTTTTGGGAAAATACTCTGTGGAATGACGAGACAAAAGTTGAACTTTTTGGAAGGTGTGTGTCCCATTACATCCAGCGTAAAAGTAACACAACATTTCAGAAAAGGAACATCATACCAACAGTAAAAGATGGTGGTGGTAGTGTGATGGTCTGGGGCTGTTTTGCTGCTTCAGGACCTGGAAGATTTGCTGTGGTAAATGGAACCATGAATTCTGCTGTCTCCCAAAAAGTCCTGAAGGAGAATGTCCGGCCATCTGTTCATGACCTCAAGCTGAAGCACACTTGGGTTCTTCAGCAGAATAATGATCCAAAACACATCAGCAAGTCCACCTCTTAATGGTTTAAGAAAAACAAAATGAAGACTTTGGAGTGGCCTAGTCAAAGTCCTGACCAGAATCCGATTGCGATGCTGTGGCATGACCTTAAAAAGGCAGTTAATGCTCGAAAACCCTCCAGTGTGGCAGAACTACAACAATTCTGCAACGATGAGTGGGCCAAAATTCCTCCACAGTGCTGTAAAAGACTCGTTGCCAGTTATCGCAAACGCTTGATTGCAGTTGTTGCTGCTAAGGGTGGCCCAACCACTTATTAGGTTTAGGATGCAGTCCTAAGGAGACCAAGGAGACAGAGCACATGACTCCCTACAAGACATATATGGGTGATTCCATTTATTTGGGGTCCAGTGCACTATATCAGGGCTATCCGACTTTCAAGCGCTCTCTCTTTTTCTGTAATTTGCAGATGTCTGTTTCGTTTTTATAACATGCAAGGGAACATAAGAGTTTCAGACTTGCATTGCAATTTAAAAAAAAATCATTGATTTTGCCGTTACCATCGAAACTATTGGTCGGGTCCCCTCATTTTTCCCAGTTTTTGTGTGACATGACAATCGCATCAATTTCAAAGTACCTGAAAGGGATCTCTGAGTAACTCTTTCTACTCATTTATGCAAGAGATAACAGAGTTGTAATGCAAATTCAAAATAAAACATTCCCCAATGTGATCGTATCTATGGTTTTTGTACGGCGACTCCTGCAAATTTACTCGTACGACGTAAATTTCCGTGTCCCCGAATTTACGCATCAACATGCAAGTTATTCGGTAAAGTAACAAGAAAAAAAGAAGTGCTGATACTTTTCACTTTGCACCTTTCAAATCCCAAACCATACACGTAAAAAGGAGATCAGTCTTTGTGAAGCTCAGATGTAGAATATTTCAATAAAATCTCAAACATTTATGACACATCGAATATGGTGTCCCTTAAAAAATTTACGTCTTTGGTCTTGGTCGGCCGCGCGCAGCCCCGTCTGGCGAGGTGACCGCCCTGGGAAGGCCCTTGATTTTCTCTACCCCGGATGTGCTCAACCCATGTGGAGAGGATTTACCGTGGCCATTTTGGATAGAAGTTATCGAAGGTCCAAACTTCCATGTCCCACATTTACGCATTTTGTGATTTTACGTCTTATCCAACAAACAGGGAGAATTTGAAGATATGTATACACGTTATCACATCTTAATATGTCATGAAAATGTAGCTGTTGATGAGTTTTGATGCGTTAAAAATACCGGAAGTGTTGAAGTTGTTTCGTGTAAAACGTGTGCCATTGCAAAGTGCATTCAACTCCATACCGGGAAACAAAAGCCCGAGTGTCCCATTTACGCCTTAACTTACAAGTAGTTAAAGTGAGCTCTCATCCTCAAGAGTTTTGGACATTTGAATTATATACTTGTTTCTGGTGCTTCTTTATCCTCATAAAATACCTATTGGAGTTGTCGCTTATAAAGTATAATCTAAAAACAAGGGAAATGCCATAGACGTAAAGCAAATTAAAGGGAAACCAAAACAATAGTGTTTCCATTTACGTCGCCTGCACCAGGTCGTTTTCTGGAAATCAAGTCAATGTCATGGTTTATTTCGCATTATATTTGTTACCGTAGATCATTTTGCAAGTACCTGTATAAGTTTTAAGGTAAAAAATTAGAAATATGTGTCGAAATGAGTGGCTGTACCTTGAGTGAGATCAAGACGTAAACAGGGACTCAAACAAGTCTATAAAGAGACACTCAAAATTTCATTTTCATGAAAAGAGGCTTTAAATAGGTCATGCTATTTGGGAAAGTAGTCAGACTAGAGTACCTAACACATGCCAACTTTCAAAGAATGAAAGTGTTCTTGGCTTTTATGTACAAAACCATTTTTAGGTTTGGTGTCCCCTTTACACCAGAAAAATGGACACGTGATGTGCACACTTGCATGCTATCTGTTCCTGAACGCGAATGCCGTTACGAAAATAGTTAATAGTTTCATAAACCTGACACAATTGGATAGTGATTAGTCAATTTCATGTGCAGATTTGATCAATTTTAAATTTTGCCACCAATGTCACACATTGGACCCCTAATAAATGGAATCACCCATATATAGACACAGGTAAGCAACATAACACAGAACAGTGACAGGTAGGAGAAGAAGTAACAAGCGGGGCAAACAGCCCCAGATGGAAGGGCATATTTTGTGTGATTTTTATGTTTTGCTGCATACAAAAGCCATCCACACGTGATTGCCACTTAGTGCTGTGTTGCTATACCAACTGTCCTGTAACTGGCAAGAATTCTGTTCCAATGCATCCCCTCTACGGGCATGCACGGGTATGCACTAGTACAATAAATTGCGATCATTAGTTGCCACGGAGGCAGTCATTCCTCGCATGAGGACGGATAATTTTTTCACACATAAGTTGTCCAGAACTCCTTATACAAAGATATAGAGTGATGATAATCAAGTCAGTGGCGGTAGTACACCTGTGAGCTGGTTGCCAATCGCCAATCAAATCTATAAGAAGAAGACGATATAGAGTGATATGGGGGAGGATCTGCTTGCCCTCTTTCACAGTCCAAGGACGAAGTCCATGACAGCAGTCCAAGGACGGATAATTTTTTCACACGTAAGGAGTAAGAACTCCTTATACAAAGATATAGAGTGATGATAATCAAGTCAGTGGTGGTAATGCACCTGTAAGCTGGTTGCCACTGCCAATCTTGTTATTCTTCTTTTAGATTTGATTGGCGGTTGGCAGCCAGCTTACAGGTGCATTACCGCCACGTACTTCACTCTAAATTATCACTCTATATTCTTTCAAGCTGGATTCTGCCAACTGCCAATCAAATCTAAAAGAAGAAGAAGATAAAATAGAGTGAAGTACGTGGTGGTAATACCCTGTAAGGTGGTTGCCAACCGCCAATCAAATCTAAAAGAAGAACATTAAAGTGTGGCAAACATACAAAAAAAATGAGAAATCAGGAAGGGGCAAACACTTTTTCACACCACTGTATTTGGTGCTGTAAAATATGCTTTTCAATTTGACAAAAAGAACATTTTATTATCAAATGTTAAAAATGCTTTTCTTTATGTGAGTGCAAAAACATTGTGATTTTGAATTAAGTAATATTAAATCAGGGTCCACTTTCCAGCTTTGAAAGCTTCCTGCCAGAATGGTAACCTATTGCATTTACAGAATAACACACTAATTCATAACAGATTAATTCAAAACCAAGTAACACGTGTGTAGCTTGATGACTAAATATCTGCTTCTCAGTTCTTTTTTTTCTTAAAGGAGACATGCACTTTTCCACATATTGACACAGTTCTCAGAGATCTCAGTGGCTTTGGTCAAAATATATCAGGCTTCAATTATTTCAGCACAGTTTTCTACAGTTTTAATCAGGCTTTCTCAGAATTGGTCAGTTCAGTGCATGTTTTCAAATGGTCATGGCAAGGCAAGTTTATTTGTATAGCACATTTCGTGTACAAGACAACTCAAAGTGCTTTACATTAAAGCACTACAACATTAAAGCATTACAAGAAGTTGCAAAAGGAATACATAAGAATTTAAAAGCAAACTAAAAAGTAAATTAAAGAGAAACAAAAATAAGTTAAAATAGAATAAGACAGAAAATGTGCAAGAAATAAAAGTTACAGTACATTGTGGGAGATAAACAATTGTTCTACTGAAAAGCCGCGGCAAATAGGAAAGTTTTTAACCTGGATTTAAAGCAGCTGAGGATTTCAGCAGCCCTGATGCTTTCTGGGAGTTTGTTCCATATGTGAGGAGCATAAAAACTGAATGCTGCCTCACCATGTTTGGTTCTAACTCAGGGCACAGATAGTAGGCCTGACCCTGATGACCTGCAGGCTCTGGGTGGTTCGTAATGGACCAGCAGATCTGAGATGCATTTTGGCCCTAAACCATTCAGAGCTTTATAAACCAACAGCAGTATTTTGAAATCTATTCTGTGACAGACAGGAAGCAAGTGTAAAGGACTGAAGGACTGGAGTTATATTCGAGTCTTAGTGAAGACTCGAGCAGCAGTGTTTTGAACTAACTGCAACTGTCTGATGGACTTTTTAGGGAGACCTGTGAGGTCTCCAGTTTACTGAAGATAAATGCACAGACAAGTTTTTCTGGATCCTGCTGAGACACAGACCTTTAATACTCGCGATGTTCTTTAAGTGATAATAGGCTGACTTCACTACTGTCTTAATGTGGCTGTTAAAATTCAGGTCTGAGTCCAGAACCACACCCAGATTTCTGATTTCTGGCTTGACTGCTGGTTTTTAGCATCATTGATTGAAGCTGAGTACTACACCCCCCCCCCCCCCCCCCCCCGTCAATGCTGAGATGTTTTTGGGGGCAGTCGCCATTTTGAGGTTAATGTTAGCTGTTAGCTCCAGTGGCGAAAATAGTTTGCGCTAGCTAAGGATAAGAGAATAAGGACCTGTACTTGGACTACTCACAAGAAATTAGGGATATTTGGCTTTTGGGTGAAATTTATGGAAAATATAAAAGGTTCATGCTACAGTGATATAATATCACGAAAGTAGGGCATTTAAGTAGAAGCATGCAATGGTGATTTTCTGATCTCAAACAATTTTTTGAAACAAAAGCCAACAGTAGTGGGTGGGTATACCACAACAAAAAATGTCAGTGTTTCAATAACTTGTCATGTGCCCTTGAGCATCAATTACAGCTTGACAACGACGTCTCATGCTGTTCACAAGTTGACTTATTGTCTGCTGAGGCATGGCATTCCACTTTTCTTGAAGAGCCGCACTCAGGTCATTGAGGTTGTGTGGTGCAGAGTTATTGCCTCTACATGGAAACTCAGCTGATCCCCTAGGTTTTCTATGGGATTCAGGTCTGGAGGAAGTGCAGGCCACTCAATCTGAGATACCCCAGCCTCCAGCAGCCATTCTCTAATGAAGCGACCTTGATGAGCTGGAGCATTGTTGTCCATGAAGATGAAATTAGGCCTGTGTTATTCATGCAGGGGCACAATGACTGGATTAATAATGTTATTCAGGTAGTATCAGCTTGTCACTGTACCATTCACAAGGTGTAAGGCAGTTTTGTATGGACTAGACAGACCTGCCCAGACTGTAACACCACCGCCACCAAAGGCTCGTCTAGTGACAACTGTGACAGATGCATAGCGCTCTCCTTGATGTCTTCAACATCATTGGCAGCCATCATTTCTGATCATTGTGAATTGATTTTCATCAGAGAACAGCACTGAGGCCCACTGGTCCCTTGTCCAGCGTAAATGTTCCCTGGCCCTTGCAAGATGATGCTTGTGCCTGGTGGTGTGGTCAGGTACCCTTGCAGATTGTCTAGCACACAGACCACACTGATGTAAATGGTTTTGAATGGTCTGATGTGACACTTGGGTTCCTCTCACCTCCCTTAAATGTGGCTGGAGTTGAGTGGCATTCATCGTCTGGTTCCGCAGGGCACTGTTCATAATGAAGCAGTCATCAACGTGGGATGTGGCCAAAGGACGCCCACTTCTGTGCCTTTCTGTGACTCTTCCAGTCTCTCTGTATCTCTGTTGCAACCTGCTGGTGACACTCTGTGACACTTTAAACTGAGTGGCCACTTCCCTCTGAGAGCATCCTGTTTGAAGCTTCGCAATAGCGAGGTACAGTTGATCAGTTGTTAGGTGTTGTCTTGGTCTCATGATGTCAAAATGTGAACAGCATGATGAAGAGGACTGTTTAAATACCAATTCTAATTGAACCAGAAAATGTATTGGTCGATTCATGGATCAAACACCTGTTGTGAATTTTGTCGTAAAGCACCTTGTTAGAGAACAAAAAGTTATGCAAAAAGTACTGAAACATTGAACAGTTGGACATGTGCATTCAAAAGGTTAGAGAAGGTCAAATTAAGTTCACCTGTAAAGGTTATAGTGCATTTTAGGTGCATCCTGAAATTTCACCAGAAAGCCGAGTATCCCTAACTTTTTGTGAGTAGTGTATATAGCACTTTTCTTCTCCCAAAGATCATTCAAAGCACTTCACTATTACCAGCCCTGTATTCCAGGCCTACTAAATTTGTGGCGTGGCCCAGAAACGACCTCCGAGAGGCCCAGGCCACGCCAAGGAAATATAAATTTAAGAAAAAAAATTGAAGGAATGACTGTCTGCAAGCGCACACACGAACAACGCGCGTCACCGTCATCGGCACAGAGTTCAGAAGCACCCTGCCCGTGTGACCGTTCCAGACAGCAGGCAGTGTCTCGCTAGCGTCACTGTCTGAGAGAAGCATGAACTTATTAAAGTACTTTAACCTCTTGCACTCCGTTGTACCGCGGACGGGCAAGTCTCTGCGTCCTAGGGCGCACGAGAGCGCCCTCGTGCGCTCTAGGACGCATGATGGAGATTGTGATGTAGGTGGTGTATGGCGTCCAAGCGCGCACTGAAAATAAAAGCTGCAGACACAGCCGCAAACAGATTAGTTCATCTGATTGACCTCTCATTCGACTAATAAGAGCCTTGAATTGGGTTTCTGAAACCTTGAAGAACCAATGACTGAAAACCTAGCAAGAAGGACCCGCCTACCAAAGCTGTGAATGCAGTGAGCCAATTGAAGCAGAGAAGTTCGTGAGCTGTTTTTTTTTAAGGCTGGGTGAAGACAGACTGCTGCTGCAGAGAAAAAAAGGACCCGCAGGAAGAACCCCACAGACCCAGTAGCACGGAGACCATCCACAAGTGCAACCTCTGTGACAGCGACTGACATTCGCGCAACGGCATGTTCGGCCAGGCGGTGCTTGTTTTGTTTTGTTTTTGTCCCAGCAGAATAGACGTTAGGATTGCCTTTCATGGTCATCATAGACCGACAGAGGCCGAAGACGAAGGCTGAGTGACACACACGCGTTTGCCAGTCTGTTTTTAATTACTACTGTTATTTGTTTTGAAAAATCGTTCGCCAAAAACCGCAATCATGGAAGTGCAAAACCGCAATAATGGAATTATGTTTTGATCGGGTCGCGAGACCAGCGTCGCGTTCGTCTGACAATGAGGAAGAAGTTCGCCAGCTCTGCTTCTGCTGTGAAGAGGTAAGGTGTTCTAAGCTAAATTATCCTTTATCCCTGAAAATTGTAATCAAAATGACTTTTGACCGATCGGTAAATTACAGCTGTGCGTCATCGCTGCATGACGGACCGTGGTGCAACGGGCGATGTCTTTCCTCTGTAGCAAGGGGGGGGGACAACCCCCCCCCCCCCCACACACACACACAGACACAGCCCTGAGTGTCACCTTTCATTAGAGCCCAAAATGAATCTTGTACATTGAAGCATTCAAAAGTTAGACGTTTTTCCAAACTGTGCCATTTGGCACAATTTTGCACAGTTCCAAAACGCCTGGGAACTACCTGAGAAAAAAGCTGTGTAATATATTCATTTTTTGTGGTATTGTTACAAAATTTGGACCTCAGCTGGATAACACTTGGTTCTACATTTCTGTTGCATTTTCCAGCCCGGATCTGAAGCTGTGTGTTATTTGCAAGCATTTGTATCCAAAAAAACACCCAGGCCAAATTTATTTTCTTCAAGTTCACTATGTTTAGATGACTGTAACTCAGTGGCTGGAGCACTTAGAGAGATTATGACTGTTTTGCCAAAAAATTCAAAGTGTTTTCTTTTAAATGAGACCAACCCCATGAAGATGCTGCAAAGGGTTGAAAAACAGCTTTGGATTTAATTTGGGCACGTTATTTTTTGGCGTTTTTAGGGAAATTGACCGGAGTGCAAGGGGTTAACCATGGGAGAAAGTAAGCAGTGGAGGCATTTTAGGTGGTTTTAACCCGCTGGTAACGGGAACAATAATGAAGAGTCGCTTAGCAAACAGGTGTGGTTAGGCTTTATTCGCATGGAAAGGCAAGAATGACTGATGAATTGCTGAGGATTATTTATGTTCATTATTACTAGTGCCTACCGGTGCATGCCCGTAAAAACCAAGTATAAGCAAGTATTTCTGCATGCCCGCAGAAAGCAGGTGTAAGCAAGGGTGTAAGCAAGCACATCAGCACTCGTTCAGTGATGCCTGCCTTTGATCTTTGATGGTGTCATAGCGAGTCCTATGATCTTTGATGATGTCATAGTGAGTCCTATGATTGTGATTGATAACTGCCTTTGATCTTTGATGATGTCATAGCGATTCCTATGATCATGAGTGATGCCTGCCTTTGATCTTTGATGTCCTATGATCGTGAGTGAGCGTGAGTGATGCCTGCCTTTGATCTTTGATGATGTCATAGTGAGTCCTATGATCGTGAGTGATACCTGCCTTTGATGTTTGATGTCCTATGATCGACGTCATATAGACATCATGTAGACATAGGCACATCATAGGTGAGTCTATGATCTTTTAGCGAGTCCTATGCGGTACTCAAATACTTTGCAAGCAGTTTCATGAAATGGTCAGTCAGAAAGAAACTCATACCGGCTCAGACATCGCCTGGGTTAACAAGGTCAGGAGTTCCTGGCAGCGGAGGTCGAAGGACAGAGCTGCGTGGAGGAATCTGATCAGACCTAAATGAAACAGTCATTGTCGCCCCCGACAGACTGCTATGATGATGATGATGATGGTCATGACAGACAGACCCACAGAAATTTCTTGAATTATATATAGAGTGATGATGTACCTGGCCAATGCGGACAACGAGACAAGGCGGGTGCAGAAGAGGACAGCTCCTGAAAATCCAGAAGAAGTGGATATAATTCAACTAGGAGGAATGGAGGTGGGAAGTGGGGAAGAGGAAGTTTGGAGCTTGGTGGAGTCTAAAAGAAGCAAACGTAGACGTAAAGAAACTCAATCAAGACCGTTATCAAGTGCTGATGAAACAGAAGATGAACAATCCTGGAATAAATAGGAGTGTAAAGTAATCATTAAACTTACTCAGGAAGGGGCATCTTTTCGTGAGTGGAACCCAATTAAGCTTACAAATGCAATTTGTTAATGCAATGGATTACTTGGAGAAGTTGTAAATGTAAGAATTCTTCGTAGTGGTTCGTTACTAGTGACATGTAAAGAGAGCGTTCAACAAGGAAAAGCAATCAGTAAATAAGATGGAGGGGAAAAATGTGCAGTGTTCAGTATTGGAAGGAAATAAGGCAATGAGAGGAGTGATATCGGGCATTTCAACAGCTGTCTCAACTGATGAAATAATAAAAAACTTAACTGGAGCAAAAGTGACAGAGGTACAAAAACTGAAAACTAATAGAAATGGCGAAAAATGTGATGGTCTGTCGCTAATGTTAAAATTTGATGAAACAAGACTGCCAAGTAAGGTGTATATTGGCTACATGAGCTATGAAGTCAGACTTTATGTTCCTCCTCCACTCAGATGTTTCAAATGTCAAAAGTTTGGTCATGTAGCAGCGATATGCAAAGGTAGACAACGATGTGCCAGATGATCCGGTAAACATGAATATGGCAAGTGTGAAAGAGGAGCCAAATTAAAGTGCTGTAACTGCAGTGGTGAACATAGCTCTGCATATCGAGGTTGTGAAGCCAGCAAAAGAGCAGCAGAAATTCAGCAGATAAAAGTCTTCAAGGGATTAATGTATGCAGAAGCTGCGAAAAAGGTGCCAGCTAAAAAAAGTGGGAGTGGACTCGAGCAGGGAAAGTGTGCAGACTTGCATGCAGTGTATGCAGTAGAATTGAGGAAGATTCTCTCGTCCGTCCATCCATCCATCTTCTACCGCTTTTCCGGAGGTCCAGGTCACGGAGGCAGCAGTTCAAGCAGAGAAGCCCAGACATCCTTCTCCCCAGCCACCTGCTCCAGCTCTTCAGAGAGGATACCAAGGCGTTCCCAGACCAGCTGGGAGACATAGTCTCTCCACCGAGTCCTGGGTCTGCCCCGGGGTCTCCTCCCAGTGGGACGTGCCTGAAACACCTCAAGTGGGAGGCGTCCAGGAGGCATCCTAATCAGATGCCCATACCACCTCAACTGACTCCTTTCAATGTGGAGGAGCAGCGGTTCTACTCTGAGTCTCGCCTGGATGACATGTCATCTGGAAGATTCTCTGGTTTTGAAGGAAAATAATTTTGTCTTATTTGTAGTAGATATGATAAACTGCACTGTGCAGACTTCCAAGAAAACAGAAAAAATCAAAATCATTGTGAAAGCAGCAGAAAAATATCTTGGCATTAAGGGGCTACATTGGGAACCAGTTGAGGACTTAAGTGGGGGATCTTTAAGTTCAAAGACATCATGGGCTGGTGGATCCAACCACCAATCAAGTCTAAAGGAAGAAGAATAATGAGATGAGCTGCAGATACGGACTAACGGACTACAGAGACGCAGATACAAGAGTAAAGAAGAAGAAGAATGTCACAAAGCTATGAGTCACAAAGCTATGAGGAACACGTCACAAAGTTACGAGGAAAACAAGTGTGTGGTGGTAATGCACCTGTAGGGTCATAGAATTTAGGGGTCAGGCTCAGATGACATAATGTTACACACTCTTGTACAGTAGGTGGCGGTATGCACCTTTCAGTTGTTTGCTATCCGCCAGTAACCGAGGGAAGAAGAAGATGACTGCACCTGTAGGGCTGGCTGGCACAGCTATTGACGCCGCCGAGGACACAGTCCAAGGACAGATAATTTTTTCCACACGTAAGGAGTTGTTCAGAACTCCTTATAAGAACTCCTTATACAAAGATAGAGTGATGATAATCAAGTCAGTGGCGGTAATGCACCTGTAAGCTGGTTGCCAACCACCAATCAAATCTAAAAGAAGAAGAAGAAGAGGAATGCACCTGTAGGCAAGTTGGTGGCAGTAGCAGCTCCTGACGAGAGGAAGACCGGCCTGGGTGGCCGACATCTTGGCCAAGATGTGTAAAGTGATGATATAGAGTGAAGTGATGATATAGAGTAAAGTACAAGGAGACGAAGAGTGATGATAGAGAGATAGAGTTGAGGTTCGATTGGACACAGCAATGATGATAGAAGGACTGCAGCTTCGTATAGAGTGAAGTACGTGGCGGTAATGCACCTGTAATCTGGTTGCCAGCCGCCAATCAAATCTAAAAGAAAAAGTAGAATAAGCAGCTCCTGACCAGATAGTGAGGATATAGAGTGAAGTATGTGGTGTTAATGCACTTGTAAGCTGGCTGCCAACCACCATTCAAATCTAAAAGAAGAAGAAGAAGGTGCACCTGTAGGCTGGTTGCCAACCACCACTCAAATCTAGAAGAAGAATGATGCACCTGTAAGCTGGTTGCCAACCGCCGCTCAAATCTAAAAGAAGAAGAAGAAGAATGACTTTAATCCATCAACAGCCTTCAAAGTAAATGTTCCAACATTTGGATTTCAAAATAAGAGAGGTTTTTCCTGCTGTCTGGGTGGTGAGGAGAATTCTCAAAAACTATAACTATATAGAAATATTTTAACAGAAATAACTGCATCTGCATCATAGAACACGAGGCGCAGGGTGGGGGGGCTGGCGGGGACCCGTGGTGCCACAAAAGACATCACTGGCACACTGGTAAAGCAGCAGCTGAGACTCCCGTTAACCTGGCAGTACCAGTGTCCAACAGGGTGGTCCACGATTGTTCGTGGGGAGGCACGCTCAGCCTGCCCGGTCAGTGGTAGACGACAGTCCGACTACTGCTTCACTGTGGAGCCGAATTCTTCTGCTTCTTTTGGATTTGATTGGCGGTTGGCAACCAGCTTACAGGTGCATTACCGCCACGTACTTCACTCTATATCATCATTGCTAAGCGTCCAATGCGTCTCCTGTGGAGCGGAATGACCAGATCAACTGCATATGACATGCGGACACATATGCACACTTTGACTAAATGACAACAAGATGCAAAAATGCCCAAATAATGAAATAAATCATTTTTATTTAAATGTTAAGGGGCTACATTGGGAAGCAATTGACAACTTGTTAAGTGGGGGATCTTTAAGTTCAAAGACGGCATGGGCTGGTGGATCAACCGCCAATCAAGTCTAAAAGAAGAAGAAGAAGAATGAGATGAGACGCAGATATGGACTACAGCTAGAAGAAGAATAATGAGATGAGATGCAGATACGAGATTAAAGAAGAAGAACATCATAAAGCTATGAGGAAAATGTCACAAAGCGATGAGGAAAACGTCATAGGGCTATGCACCCTACGTGAATACCCTGAATTTCCCTGTGGGGATCAATAAAGAATACAAGATACAAATACAAAAAAATAATAATGTTCAGTGTTTTGTACTTACTAGTGCATACCTGTGCATGCCCGTAGAAACCAAGTATAAGTATTTCTGCATGCCCGTAGAAAGCAAGTGTAAGGAAGCACGTCATGACTTGTTCAGTGATGCCTGCCTTTGATCTTTGATGATGTTATAGCAAGTCGGCTATATCTTCCTTTAGATTTGATTGGCGGTTGGTAAGTCCTATGATCTTTGAAGGTGTCATAGCAAGTCTGATCTTTGATGCTGTCGTAGTGAGTCCTATGATCTTTGATGATGTTATAGTGAGTCCTTTGATCTTTGATGTCATAGCGAGTCCTATGATTTTTGATGTCATACCACTCATTCAGTGATGCCTGCCTTTGCTCTTTGATGATGTGTAATAGGAAGTCCTGTGATCTTTGATGATGTCATAGTGAGTCTTATGATCGTGATGTGAGTGTGTCTGTGACTATGGTGTCTATAAGATGTCAAATAGACATCATATAGACATCATAGGCACATCATAGGCAAATCCTATGATCTTTTACCGAGTCCTATGGTCGTGACACAGATTTCTTGAATTATACAGTATATAGAGTGATGAAGTGACTAGTGCCTACCTCTGCATACCTGTGCATGCCCGTAGAAACCAAGTATAAGCAAGTATTTCTGCATGCCCACTGAAAGCAGGTGTAAGCAAGCGCATCACGACTCCCTCAGTAATGCCTGCCTTTGATGTTTGATGATGTCAGTGAGTCCTGTGATCTTTGATGATGTCATAGCGAGTACTTTGATCTTTGATGCTGTCATAGTGAGTCCTATGATCTTTGATGATGTCATAGTGAGTCCATTGATCTTCGATGATGGCATAGCGAGTACTATGATCTTTGATGTCATACCACTCGTTCAGTGATGCCTGCCTTTGATCTGTGATGCCTGCCTTTGATCTTTGATGATGTCCTACAGTGATGCCTTCCTTTGATCTTTGATGTCACCACTCTTTCAGTGATGCCTGCCTTTGATCTTTGATGTCACCACTCTTTCAGTGATGCCTGCCTTTGATCATTGACATGGTTACCATGGCAACACAAAGTCCTATGATTGTGACATCATGACAAACAGACAGACCTGCCTTTGATCTTTGGCGTCACCACTCATTCAGTGATGATTGCCTTTGATCTTTGATGATGTCATAGCGAGTCCTATGATCATGAGTGATGCCTGCCTGTGATCTTTGATGATGTCACCGAACCTATGATGTGCCTGTGATGTCTATATGACAGTCCTATGATCGTGATTGAAGCCTGCCTTTGATCTTTGATGATGTCATATCTTTGATGTCATAGTCAAGTCCTATGACCTTCTAGCAAGTCCTATGATCGTGAGTGATGCCTGCCTTTGATCTCATAGCGAGTCCTATGATCTTTTAGCGAGTCCTATGATCGTGACATTGTGACATACAGGGTTTGATGATGTCAGCTATAACATCAGGCAATCACAGCCTTTGATGTGTGTATGATGTCTATATGACAGTCCTATGGATCGTGAGTGAAGTCTGCCTTTGTTCTTTGATGTCATAGCGAGTCCTATGATCTTTTGAATGAATGAATGAATGAATGAATGAATGAATGAATGAATGAATTTATTTGGCAATGAACATACATACAATAAAAACAACAAAATATGTAGAACACATAAAAAAACAACCGAAAGGGTGTAGGCTGAAGCAAGTGCTTATATAGTGCCTACCCCTTGTGATATCGTCGGCCGCACCTCGGACACAGTCCAAGGACTGATAATTTTTTCACACATAAGGAGTTGTTCTGAACTCTTTATACAAAGATGTACAGTGGCAGTAATGCACCTGTAAGCTGGTTGCCAACTGCCAATCAAATCTAAAAGAAGAATAATAATAATTTTAAAATCAGTAACATAAAAATTTAAGTCATACCTAAAATCAACAAAGAAAATCAAATAGAACAAATAGAAAAAAAAACTTAAGTTATTACAAATTTATCTCCTAGCATTTGCAGTGAGATACTGAGAGATTATCTCATCTTTGTACAATTTTTTTGAATTGCTTCAGAGTCGAACATGTTTTAATGTTTTCAGAGCAACAGTTCCATAATTTTATATCCCATATTTCGTTGTTTAATTTGCACAGTAGACCTACATAAAGTCACTCTTTAATCTTCTATTTAGGATGTGCAGAGGAGTATGTATATTACCAAAATTCAACAAATTAAAATAGTTGTGAGAAATTTTCCGAGATGAGTTGACAAGATAACCAGAAGTTAAAAAAAAAAACAAAAAACAAACTGTTGTTGAAAATGCCACAAATTAAAGATAATCTTGTAAAATCTCATGGTGGATATTTTTATAACTGATAAGCATATCTGTGGCAAGGTCTGTGGTGGACTTTTGCCACTTTTACATCGTGACATGCATGCACTACACAAAGAGCAGAGATAAACAAACCTATCATCTGGTCAGTCACTGCAACAGATACTGGAGTCAGTTTGTCTTGGCCTGTCCTTGCCACTGATAATACCTCTATCTGCCAAGAATGTGCCACTAGTCCAGCAAAAGCTAGTGGTACTCAAGTACTTTGCAAGCAGTTTCATGAAATCGTCAGTCAGAAAGCAACTCATAGCAGCTCGGACGTCGCCTGGGCTAACAAGGCCAGGAGTTCCTGGCAGTGGAGGGCGAAGGACAGAGCTGCGTGGAGGAATCTGATCAGACCTAAATGAAACAGTCATTGTCGCCCCTGACAGACTGCTATGATGGATGGATGATGGATGGTTCCACAATTTAACTCCAGTGACAGACATGCAATGATATTTTGTATTTGTTCTAACCTTTGGTTTATTAAGAACAGCTTAGCTCATATTTGCTTTCCATTTTTTTAAACAGTCGCTGAATATTAACAGGTAATTGTTTATTATTTGCTTTGTACATGATTTGAATGACATTATAATCTACTACACTGTTTCCGCCGCTTGTATCCGCGATCAAGCGGCTGAAATGAGCTTTCTCCGTAGGATTGCTGGACTCACCCTCAGAGATAGGGTGAGGAGCTCAGTCATCCGGGAGAGGCTCAGAGTAGAACCGCTGCTCCTCCACATTGAAAGGAGTCAGTTGAGGTGGTATGGGCATCTGATTAGGATGCCTCCTGGACGCCTCCCACTTGAGGTGTTTCAGGCACGTCCCACTGGGAGGAGACCCTGGGGCAGACCCAGGACACAGTGGAGAGACTGTCTCCCAGCTGGTCTGGGAACGCCTTGGTATCCTCTCTGAAGAGCTGGAGCAGGTGGCGGGGGAGAGGGAAATCTGGGCTTCTCTGCTTGAACTGCTGCCTCCGCGACCCGGACCTCCGGAAAAGCGGTAGAAGATGGATGGATGGATGGATACACTGTTTCCTCTGGCATAAAGACCTTGGTGCAGTGGCAACATATTTTTTCCGGGGGGGGTGGAGTAAACATACCAGAATATTTTAATTTTATACTATTTATTTCTTTCTAAAATTTTACACAGTAACGTTGCATACGGCACTTACCATTTGAAGTATTGTACAACCGAGGCTTGAATATTGGGCCAGTTGGGGTCTCACCCAGACATCCTGTGTTTAGACTTTTTAGTGGTGTTATCCTGCTCTCCTTCCTCTGCCTGAACACTTTCCTCTCCTTGGCTCCTCTCTTCTGTCTGATCTTTCCCTCTCTGAGCTCTGTCTAATTCAGCTTCTCTCCGTCTGTGGTGGTTTACAAACAGGTTAGAAAATATCAGGTGTCATGTTTTGTCCTGCAGGATTTTTTGTCATGGTTTACATAAATGACAAAAATATGTGTATTTTTTGTATTTTTATTCTAGTGTTTTGTTTTTTTTTTTCCCGTTGAGAGAGTAGGGAAGGGAAAGAAACATTCATAATAGCAATGTACTCATGCATACTTAAATTATATGATCAGGTGGGTATGGTAACCAGAAATTCTACTCATGTAAAAGCAGTGCTTTGAAATTAATAATTAAAAGTAGACAACCAAAAATTTCTAGTTGAGTTAAGGGTACAAAGAGCACCCACTTAAAAACTTGAGCAATGACTTCATTCTTGAAGGTTTGAGGTTTTTCTCAAAAATTTACAATAATTTTCTTATAGTTTTCTACTTTGCTTTGTAAATCTAAAGTTGAAACCGTGTTCCTCAAATTTGTAATTTTCTCTAGTAAAATTGACGTTAATTGTACATTTGAAAGTTTACTATAAATTTATGGATTATTTTGTGTCTAATTTTTGTCTGTTTTTTAAAATAAAATTAGTTGGGGTTTTTTTAGATAAATTTGAAACAGACTGTGGTGATTTTTTTTTTTTTACTTTTTCTTTATAACAGTTTACATTTTTGACCATAATTTTGCAGTCAGAATAGAACAATAATTTAACTCTGATTACAAAGAAAAAATATTAATAAAATTGTATTTAATGAAATAAATTAACTTAACCTCTTGCACTCCATTGTACCGCGGACGGGCAAGTCTCTGCGTCCTAATGCGCACGGGGACGCATGATCCTGATGGTGGTGATGTAGGTGGTGATGGCGTCCAAGCGCGCACTGAAAATAAAAGCTGCAGACACAGCCGCGAACAGATTAGTTCATCTGATTGACCTCTCATTTGACTAATAAGAGCCTTGAATTGGGTTTCTGAAACCTTGAAGAACCAATGAATGAAAACCTATGAAGGAG
This sequence comes from Pholidichthys leucotaenia, assembly GCA_020510985.1. NCBI lineage: Eukaryota > Metazoa > Chordata > Actinopteri > Cichliformes > Pholidichthyidae > Pholidichthys > Pholidichthys leucotaenia. The sequence goes on along the minus strand of CM035837.1, from coordinate 58,823,492 downwards.
GAACCGCCTACTGTGAATGCAGGAGCCAATTGAAGCACAGAAGTTCGGGCTGGGTGAAGAGAGACTTACTGCTCCCACAGATGGGAAAAAAAAGGATGCAGGAAGAACCTGCTGCAGACCCCGCAGCACGGAGGCCACCCACAAGTGCGACCTGCACTCATTCCAGCAGAATAGACGTTTAGGATTCTCTTCCGTCATCATAGACTGACGGAGGCCGACGACAAAGGTCATAAATCATTTGCCAAAACCGCAATAATGGAATTATGTTTTGACCGGGATCCATGAGCGGACCAGCGTCGCGTTCGTCTGACAATGGGGAAGAGAAGTTCGCCAGGACAATGTGGCTGTGAAGAGGTAAGGTGTTATAACGTTTAACGTTTAAACGTTTATTTATCCTTGAAAATTGTAATCCAAAAATGACTTTTGACCGATCGGTAAATTACAACTGTACGGTGCACGAAGTACAAAGTGCGTGCGCCGCGTTACACGGTTCTTCGCCACCTCCGAACCATGAACGCCCCCCCCCGCCGCTACGATTCTGTAGCAGGGGGGTGGGGGGAGCCGCGGTGACAGCGTTGCTGTGGAAACATGGCACATCCGAGTGTAATCCGTCATGTAGCGAGGGCCGATCTCCGTCCTCTGTAGCGGGGGGGTGGGGGGACAACCCCCCCCCCCACACACACACACACACAGACACAGCCCTGAGTGTGACCTTTCATTTGAGCCCAAGATGAAGCTTCTATGTTGAATCATTCAAAAGTTAGACGTTTTTCCAAACTGTGCCATTTGGCACAATTTGGCACAGTTCCAAAATGCCTGGGAACTACCTGAGAACAAAGCTGTGTAAAATATTCATTTTTTGTGGTATTGTTACAAAATTTGGACCTCAGCTGGATAACACTTGGTTCTACATTTCTGTTGCATTTTCCAGCCCGGATCCGAAGCTGTGTGTTATTTGCAAGCATTTGTATCCAAAAAAACACCCAGGCCAAATTTATTTTCTTTAAGTTCACTATGTTTAGATGACTGTAACTCAGTGGCTGGAGCACTTAGAGAGATCATGTTTTTTTTTGTCAAAAAATTCAAAGTGTTTTCTTTTAAATGAGACCAACCCCATGAAGATGCTGCAAAGGGTTGAATAACAGCTATCGATTTACTTTGGGCACATTATTTTTTGGCGTTTTTAGGAAAATTGACCGGAGTGCAAGGGGTTAAATGACCAAGGATGCTGTTATTTCTGTTATATTTCTTTATATTTATAGTTTTGTTTTTTTTTAAATCTCCTCACCACCCAGACAGCAGGGAAAACCTCCCTTATTTTGAAATCAAATGTTGACACGTTTAGTTTGTCTGAAGGCTCCTGACAGATTAAAGTCATTGACTTCATGAATTTCGGTCATCTTAACCTGCCAGGTACATAATGGGGAACTGTAGTAGACTCTAAAGACATAATTCACCACAATATGTGTTCATGTACAGGATGATCTGTTTAGGCAGTTATAGTTGTGCGCTCAGGCTTTCTCATCAGGCACTTCTCTAGGCAGCCGCTGAAGGACCTCAGTTTAGAGCTAGCGTTTTTAGCTGTTGCTTTTTGTCACTGCCGCTGGAGAATTAAAACGGCACGCCTGCTTGTGTGAGAAAAGAGAGAAATTGCCAGTCTCTTCATTCCTGCAATTCCTACAGAACATAACTTAATACTGTAGTGGCTGGACAAAATTGTTGGTACCCCTCTGTTAATGAAAGAAAAACCCACAATGGTCACAGAAAGTCAGTTGTCCTTAGGTATGACTGTAAGAGTGAATGGTTGTCTGTCTCTCTGTGTTGGCCCTGCGATGGACTGGCGATCTGTCCAGGGTGTACCCTGCCTCTCGCCCAAAGATGCTGGGATAGGCTCCAGCCCCCCCGCGACCCGAAAAGGATTAAGTGGAAGAAGATGGGTGGATGGATGGATGGTCACAGAAATAACTTGAATCTGACAAAAGTGGTAATAAATAAAAATTCTATGAAAATTAACCAATGAAAATCAGACAATGCTTTTGAATTGTGGTTCAACAGAATTATTTTAAAAAACAAACTCATGAAACAGGCCTGGACAAAAATGATGGTACAACTTAATATTTTGTTGCACAACCTTTTGAGGCAATCACTGCAATCAAACGATTTCTGTAACTGTCAATGAGACTTCTGCACCTCTCAGCAGGTATTTTGGCCCACTCCTCATGAGCAAACTGCTCCAGTTGTCTCAGGTTTGAAAGGTGCCTTCTCCGTGCGGCATGTTTCAGCTCCTTCCACACATGTTCAATAGGATTTAGATCAGGGATCATAGAAGGCCACTTTAGAATAGTCCATCATTTCGCTCTTAGCCATTCTTGAGTGTTTTTAGCTGTGTGTTTTGGGTCATTATCCTGTTGCAAGACCCATAACCTGCGACTGAGACCAAGCTGTCTGACACAGGGAAGCCCATTTCTCTCTAGAATACCTTGATAGTCTTGAGATTTCATTGTACCCTGCACAGATTCAAGACACCCTGTGCCAGATGCAGCAAAGCAGCCCCAGAACATAACAGAACCTCCTACATGTTTAACAGTAGGGACAGTGCTCTTTTCTTGGTATGCTTCATTTTTGTGTCTGTGAACATAGAGCTGATGTGCCTTGCCATAAAGTTGCAGTTTTGTCTCGTCTGTCCATAGGACATTCTCCCAGAAGCTTTGTGGCTTGTCAACATGCAGTTTGGCAAATTCCAGTCTGGCTTTTTTATGATTTGTTTTCAACAGTGGTGTCCTCCTTGGTCGTCTCCCATGAAGTCCACTTTGGCTCAAACGACGACGGATGGTGCAATCTGACACTGATGTACCTTGACCTTGGAGTTCACCATAAATGTGTTTAGAGGTTGTTCTGGGCTCTTTTGTTACCATTAGTATTATCCATCTCCTCCTGCGGCCACGTCCAGGGAGGTTGGCTACAGTCAAATTTCTGAATATGTGCAACTGTAGTCACAGGAACATCAAGCTGCTTGGAGATGGTCTTATAGCCTTTACCTTTAACACGCTTGTCTATAATTTTCTTTCTAATCTCCTGAGACAACTCTCTCCTTTGCTTCCTCTGGTCCATGTTTAGTGTGGTACACACCATGTCAACGAACAGCACAGTGACTACTTGTCACCCTTTAAATAGGCCGACTGACTGATTACAAGTTTGTAGACACCTGTGATGTTAATTAGAGGACACATCTTGGTTGAACATGTCCCTATGGTCACATTATTTTCAATCTTTTCTAGGGGTACCATCATTTTTGTCCAGACCTGTTTCATGAGTTTGTTTTTTAAAATAATTCTGTTGAACCACAATTTAAAAGCATCGTCTGATTTTCATTGTTTAATTTTCATAGAATTTTTATTTATTACCACTTTTGTCAGATTCATGTTATTTCTGTGACCATTGTGGGTTTTTCTTTCATTAACAGAGGGGTACCAACAATTTTGTCCACGTGTGTATATCCTCAGCAATTCATCAGTCCGCCTCGCCTTTCCCGTCATATGAAGCCGGTTGTATATGAATTCTAACCACATCTCTTAGCTAAGCGACTCTTCCATTATTGCTCCCGTTAACAGCGGGTTAAAACCATGATAAACGCCTCCAGTGCTTACATACATACCTCTTCTTCTGATTTTTTTCCGCGTTTAAAGGACTTGGACAAACTCATGTTTTTGTCGACAGTCACGCTTAGCGAGACACTGCCCGCTGATGAACTTGAAAACTCGTGTGAGTGGGGCTGATTAAAGTCATTGACTTCGTGAATTTGGCTCATTTTAACTTGTCAGGTACTTAATAGGGAACATAACTTAATATTGAAGTGGCTGGTGAAATATGTCCTCAGCAGTTCATCAGTCCCCTGCCTTTCCCTTCATATGAAGCTGGCTGCATATGAATTCTAACCACTTCTCTTCGCTAAGCGACTCTTCCATTATTGCTCCTGTTAACAGCGGGTTAAAACCATGATAAGCGCCTCCAGTGCTTACATACATACCTCTTCTGATTTTTTTCCGCGTTTAAAGGACTTGAACAAACTCATGTTTTTGTCGACATTCACGCTTAGCGAGACACTGCCTGCTGACTAACTTGAAAACTCATGTTGGTGGGGCTGATTAAAGTCATTGACTTCGTGAATTTGGCTCATTTTAACTTGTCAGGTACTTAATAGGGAACATAACTTAATATTGAAGTGGCTGGTGAAATATGTCCTCAGCAGTTCATCAGTCCCCTGCCTTTCCCTTCATATGAAGCTGGCTGCATATGAATTCTAACCACTTCTCTTCGCTAAGCGACTCTTCCATTATTGCTCCCATTAACAGCGGGTTAAAACCATGATAAACGCCTCCAGTGCTTACATACATACCTCTTCTGATTTTTTTTCGCGTTTAATGTACTTAAACAAACTCATGTTTTTGTCAACAGTCACACTTAGCGAGACACTGCCTGCTGACTGAGGCGAGAACTCGCATGGGCGGGACGCTTCTAAACTCTGCACGGATGACGGCCATGCGCGTTGTTCATGTGCGCACTTGTGGAAAGTCATTGCTTCATATATTTTTCTTAATAAAATCATATTGGCTTCGCGTGGCGGTACGATTTCTGGCGAGGCGGCCCGCCACAGAGAATGTTACCAGAGGAAACCCTGTATTAGATCTCTAAATTTAAGAGTATGTACTTGAATGAATATTGGATTTGTTGGTTCACGGTAAGGTTTCTTTGATATAATGCGTACGGCTTTTTTCTGTAGTAAAAAGATTGTGTTTGTTTAGTATGTGCTTCCCCAGATCTCCACACAGTATGTCATATAAGGAACTATCAATGAAATATATAAAATGCAAAGAGATTTCAAGATCCACAGTGGATGCTCTAGTTAGGGTAAGTAATGATATTGAAAAGACTCTCAAAATGAAAGAAGTAATGGTTATAGTTTATTTGGATATTGAAAAGGCTTATGACTCACTGTGGAGGGATGGACTTCTTATGAAATTGAATAAAATGGACATTGGTGGTAGGATGTACAGTATAATTGGATAATGGATTTTTTTAACACACTTGACAATTAGGGTTAAAGTAGGATCAGAAGTTTCTAATGACTTTGAAATAGAAAATGGTGTTCCTCAGAGGAGTGTGATAAGCCCTGTTTTATTCAATATAATGATTAATGACATGTTTGAGGATCAAGAGGGATCCATCAAAGCAGCACTATATGCAGATGATGGAGCCATATGGACGAGGGGAAGAAATGAGAAATTTGTGTTCAAAAACATCAGGAAAGCAATGGAGAAAGTGGAAAAGTGGTCATATGACTGGGGATTTAAATTTTCAAACAGCAAAACCTGTTATATGACTTTCACAAATAAACGCAGAACTGGTACAGAACCATTAACATTATATAATCAACCAATAGAGAAAGTGAGTGAATTCAAATATCTAGGATTGTGGTTTGATAGTGCATACACATGGAGAGTTCATGTTGAAAATATGGAGACAAAATGCAAAAGAAGTCATTAATCTCATAAAAGCTGTAGCTGGACACGAATGGGGTGCAGATAAACAGGCATAATTGACATTTACAGAGCACTAATGTGATTGACAATAGACTGCGGATGCATGATTTATGGAGCAGCGGCAAAGACGACTCTGGAAAAAATAGAATGCAGCATAGAGCGCGTCGCCTGTGCATTGGAGTCGTCAAAACAACACCAAACAATGCAGTTTTAATAGAAGCGGGAGAAATGCCAATGGATTTGAGAAGAGATAAACTCGCATTATCATACTGGGTCAAGCTGAAAGGAAGTGACAAAGCAAATATTTCAAAAACAACACTACAAGACTGCTGGGAATACTCTAATTTCCAGGGACATGGGTTTGGGTGGACAATTGAAAGAAGGACCCGAATGTATGGGCTGCACACTATTGATATAGCTAACACCAGTCCAGTGAGTAATGTTCCCCCTTGGCTGTTTCCAGGAATAGAAGTAGATGCTAGTCTGCTAATGAGGAAAACGGATTGGCATATGAGTGAAGTTCTTCTTCTTCTTCTTCTTCTTTTAGATTTGATTGGCAACCAGCTTACAGGTGCATTATCGCCACGTACTTCACTCTATATCATCACTCTATCTGGTCAGGAGCTGTAGTCCTCCTATCATCATTGCTGTGTCCAATCGAACCGCAACTCGTGTCTTCAGACATCACTCTTCTTCATCTCCTCGTACTCTACTCTATATCATCACTCTACACATCTTAGCAGTGGCAACTGCCACGGCCAAGATGTCAGCCACCCAGGCCGGTCTATCATGTACTTCCAGCCTACCAGGCCCTGTCATCCGCATCACTGCTTATATCACTCTTCTTCTTCAAGATCTGATTGTTGGCCGACAACCAGCCCGCAGGTGTGCCATCGCCACCCACCGCATTGGAGCGTGGACAAGAGAGTGGCAGGAAAAAAAAACCCTAAATTCTTTTGATTAATCCAGTTGCACTTAAGTATCTAAGTAGAGTTACATATTTTCTTCTTCTTTAGATTTGATTGGCAGTTGGCAACCAGCTTACAGGTGTATTACCGCCAATGACTTGATTATCATCACTCTGTATCTTTGTATAAGGAGTTCTGAACAACTCCTTATGTGTGGAAAAAAATTATGCATCCTTGGACTGTGTCCGAGGTGTGGCTGTCCGGTGCTTGTTCTTCTTCTTCTTCTTCTTCTTCTTCTTCTTCTTCTTCTTCTTCTTCTTCTTCTCTCGGTTACTGGCGGATAGCAAACAACTGAAAGGTGCATACCGCCACCTACTGTACAAGAGTGTGTAACATTATGTCATCTGAGTCCGACCCCCAAATTCTATGACTTAATCCTGTGTTATTTAAAAAAGAGAAAAGAGCCCTTCTCGTGAAGTTGGTGTTAAAACAAGCATTTAACTCAGGAATAATTACTGTAACTTCTTACAGCTCTATACTGATGATTCAAAGAATAAAGAGGGCTCTTTTGGAGTTGGAGTATACATCCCAGAGTTTAAAGTGACCATTGCAAAAAGACTCTCCAACAATACATCCGTGTTTACAGCAGAGATGGTGGCAATAATTATTGCTTTGCAGTGGGTGGAGGAGATCAGACTGGACTGGGTGGTGGTGTGTACGGACTCACTTGCAGTGCTAAAAACCATACAGACACTAAAATCTACAAGGGAAGACTTGGTGATTGAGCTATATCACAGTTTATTTAGGGTACACAGGGGTGGTGGACAAGTTCAGTTTTGTTGGGTTCCTGCACATGAAGGGTTGAAAGGGAATGACTGTGCAGACAAATTAGCAAAAAGTTCTCTTGGAAAAGAGATAACTATACCATTGTCTCTTGGAAAGGGTGAAGGGAAAGCAGTAATCAGGAAAAAAGGAACTGAGCTATGGCAAAAAAAGATGGGATGAAGATCATAAAGGTAGATCGTATGCACGTCTTATTACACTGTCACAAATATGGAAATGAAAGACAGATAATGGAAAATGAAGTTCGAGAGGCTGGTAGGGAATGGGATTTAACTGGGATTCTAGGAACAGATGGAGATGGAGAGGCAATAAGAATCACGAGAAGGGCTCTTTTCTCTTTTTTAAATAACACAGGATTAAGTCATAGAATTTAGGGGTTGGGCTCTGATGACATAATGTTACACACTCTTGTACAGTAGGTGGCGGTATGCACCTTTCAGTTGTTTGCTATCTGCCAGTAACCGAGAGAAGAAGAAGAAGAAGACGAAAACACAGAGATCTTTAACTTTATACAGTACAGCAATGGATTTAGACATTTTAGGTTTGACATAATTTGTGTGATTTCCAGTTTAGTTTATCAACAATGACCCCTAAGAACTTGGTTTCCAAAACTATTAATTTCAACATTGTTTATTTTAATTTTTCTGTGATTATATAATTTGCGGTTTCCAAATATTATACATTTTGTTTTTCCAAGGTGAATAGATCATTTAATGGTAGTGAACCATTGATTGATTTGTTTAACCCTTTAACTGCCCAGATTAAATGGACGGGTCATGCGCCCCCAGTGGCACAGCGCAGCGACTGCATGTGTCAACTTATTGACGTCCCCCGGCTATGTGAATATGAAAATGTTTTGGGTTTTTTTTGACATTTTATTGATTTTCTGGTTCATATACTTTGAAGATTAGATAAAAACATACCCCTGTAGACAAATCGGCGTCAAAAAAACCGGACCATTCTTTATGTAAATGTGTCCAAAGTCCACTTTTGACTGAGTTATGTAATTTATGTAGCTGCCGTGACATTATGCAAATTAGATGCATAAATTTATTCCTATCTGAAACTTTGGATCATATTCTAGATGTAGAATCTACATCTTTCTAATTGACAGTAAGCCATTATCTCTTGTAACTTTCAAGTTATAGCCTTGGAAATCTGAACTATTTTATTGACAAAAATTTTTTACCACTCTTGACCACGGGGGGGGGGGGGGCTTGACCACCCTTTAACCGTCCCTATCACCATATGGCGCCTGGGGCAGTTAAAGGGTTAAGTTCATTTTCTACTGAATCCAGAAGCTGCTTAAGATTTTCTCCACTACAAAAAAGTTGTCATCTGCAAATAAAATACACTTGAGCAATTTAGACACAGAACGTAAATCATTAATATACAAAATAAACAGCAATGGACCAAGCACAGAACCCTGTGGTACCCCACACATCATCTTCAGCAACTCAGAGTCTGTATTATTCACATGAACATATTGATATCGGTCTTCTAAATAGCTGTGTAACCAGTCAAAAGCAATTCTTCTGATGCCATACTTATGTAATTTACTGAGGAGTAATTTATGGTCAACTGCATCAAATGCCTTTTGTAAGTCCAGGAATATTCCAGCTGTGTATTCCCTTCTATCTGTTTCATCCGTAATCTGTTCAACAAAGACCATGAGTGCCAGTGAGGTGGTCCGGTTCTTCCTGAATCCATACTGTTTTTCGCTAAGTATATTGTACTTATCAGTGAAATCATTTAGTCTCTTAACAAGTATTTTTTCCAGTATTTTGGAGAACTGAGGTAACAAAGAGATGGATCTGTAGTTTGACAGTGTGTTTATCACCAGTCTTATACAGAGGATTTTCATTTTCTTTGGAAATTTCCCAGCAGTAAGTGACATGTTGCATATGTAGGTGAAGTGTTTAACAATACAATCCGTAATACATTTAACCAAGAACATACTGAAATCATTATTGTAATCACTGTAATCGCTCTTGTCTTGTTTTCTCTTTTTCTCCTTTGAATTCTTGGATGGAATATGGGTGGGCAATATAAGCTGCGGCTTCAGCCATCACCCATTTCGGATAACTCACGTGGAATTGTATAGTAGAAGGAGTCTTTGTCTAATTTGACCTTGTTGTTATATTATACAGTTTCTTTTAACCTGTAATGTACTATCGAAATAAATAAAATTCATTCATTCATTCATTCATTCATTCATTACAATCAGTTGATTTTTTTTGTCTTTGAATTTGTTAACAATGTCAACATCTGTTTCTTTCATAAACATATTGAGTAAGCATTTTAGCGAGTCCTATGATTGTGACATAATAAGTCCTATGATCTTTTAGCGAGTCCTATGATAGTGACATAGTGAGTTCTATGATCTTTGATGACATCATAGCGAGTCCTATGATTGTGGGCTTTTGGTGTCTATATGATGTCATATAGACATCATATAGACACCAAAAGCTCAAAGGCAGCCTTCAATCACAATCATAGGACTCACTATGACGTCATCAAAGATCAAAGGCAGGCATCACTCATGCTAACTCACGATCATAGGACATCAAAGATCAAAGGCAGGCATCACTCACGATCATAGGGCTTGCTATGACATCATCAAAGATCAAACGCAGGCATCACTTACAATCATAGGACTCGCTATGACATCATGAAAGATCATAGGACTTGCTATGACAGCATCAAAGATCAAAGGCCATCATCACTCACGATCATAGGACTCGCTATGACATCAAAGATCATAGGACTCTCTATAGACATCATATAGACCAAATGCTCAAAGGCAGCCTTCACTTACAATCATAGGACTCACTATGACGTCATCAGAGATCAAAGGCAGGCATCACTCAAGCTAACTCACGATCATAGGACATCAAAGATCAAAGGCAGGCATCACTCATGATCATATGACATCATCAAAGATCATAGGACCGCTATGACACCATCAAAGATCAAAGGCAGGCATCACTCACGATCATAGGACTCGCTATGACATCATCAAAGATCATAGGACTCTCTTTGACATCATCAAAGATCAAAGGCAGGAATTACTGAACGAGTGGTGACGTGCTTGCTTACACCTACTTTCTATAGGTATGCAGAAATACTTGCTTATACTTGGTTTCTACGGGCATGCACAGGTATGCACTAGTATTTTTAAATTGACAAACATCATATGTGTAACTCGTGGCAAAATTTGATCGGGGTCAAAAGACAATTTTGCTCTTGCCATTAATTTCAATGGAGATTTTTTTTTCCATTTAAGGAAATTTTTTCAGTTTAATCCCATTGCAATTTCCCCACTGTGGGACTAAAAAAGGCTTATATGCACTGATTTGTATAAAAAAATCAGAGCCGAGCCGAATGGAGTTGGGTGGGCCACTGATCGCTATAGAAAAACTGGATGGACCGTTGGCCGCCAGAAGTGAAGCCCCTGGCTGGTCGCTTTTACCTCAGTAACTTCCTCCAAAATTAACAGATTTTGAACTTCTTGGTATGGAGACACAGTTTATAATCTTGCACAACCGAGCTGGAGAGCTGTTACACAGACAGCAAACAAGTCCAAATAAGCAACTACACGTTAAAAAAAACAAGCCCAAAACCCGCAACCCGTGACTGATGAGATTTGTAAGCAACTTTAGAAAAAAAGCCCAAAGTCGCTTATAATAAGCAGACCTGGCAACTATGACCTCCACTAGTTAGAAAAAGTGCTAGCAAGCCGATGTGCTGGTCTATAACAGCCAAAATATAACAACAAAGCCAGAATGATGCAAGACATATTATTGCTTGTGGGTTAGTGAAATAGGTGAGATCATGGATTCAATTCAGTTCAATTCAACTTTATTTATATAGCGCCATTTCACAACAACAGTCATCTCATAGCACTTTGGATTCAATTCAATTCAGCTTTATTTATATAGGGCCATTTCACAACAACAGTCATCTCATAGCACTTTGGATTCAATTCAATTCAGCTTTATTTACTATATATAGCACCATTTCACAACAACAGTCATCTCATAGCACTTTGGATGTCTAGCGAGGGTAGATAGAATATATAGAAAAGAATTTTAAGTCCCTACCGTGATCTGACAGCTAAACTTAAAGTGAGGGGGCTTGATCTATTGGCCTTTCCTTATTGAGCAGATATCTAATGTAGTGGACATAGTGACCCCCCCCTCCCTTTCCAAACAAGCTAATGCTAATGGCCCGATCCATCTGGCTGTCACAGCCAAAATATAACAAAAATAACAAAATCAAAATAAGCCAGAATGATGCAAGATATACTGTATTATTGACTAATGGTTGATAAGAGGTTGATATGATGACAATGGCAATCAAAAATTGTTTGCTAAGCTAACTCAAAAGTACCTCTGTTGGTGTGGGTTTTGATGCTCACTGGGAAATTTTAGTTCCCATAGTCACTAAAACTTGTGGAGATAAAGTTGGGAAGGTGGTGTCATTCCAGTGACTTGCAGTTCTCACGTTACAGCAGAAGCCAAATCAAAACTGCTTATTTCATGAGCGGTACTGAGACCAAGGTGTACCCTAACAAAGTGACTTTTTTAGAGGTTTTTTCATTGGTAGGTGCTCCAGATACTCACATAGATGTGCAAAAGCACTGAAAAGTGACATTGTCATCATATTTTCCCTTTAAAATGTCTAAGCTTGTCTAGAATTGCCATAACCACAGTAAATATTCCACATTAAAAAAAAAAAAAATAACTTACCCGTAACTCTAACTTCAACATTGATGGTTTCCTGACCAGCAATGTTCTTGACCGTAATGGTGTAGATTCCACTATCTGACCTCTCAGATGTGGGAATTAACAGTTGAGAACCTTTTTCAGAGTTTGTTATTGTCACATGTTTGGAAATTGGAACATTGTCCTTTAACCATAATATTTCAGGCAGGGGGGATGCCTGGAGGCAACAAGAAGACAGATATGAAATTAAATCTTGCAATATTACTTAAATAAGCACACAGTAATAAAATTCTCTCCACACTGTGGCCACACAAGTACCTCAAAGTTTATGTTGAGACGAACTGTGTTTCCAGATTTCACCACCACAAAGGTCTTCATGTTGTGGTCTTTAAACTTTGGCTTCACTGAAATCATACATACATTTTACATTATTTTTCGTGAGAGCTTGATTTTCCGCAACTGTCTGTTGTTCTTTGTACCAGCAGGTCTTATCATTAGGGGTGTACCGTGTTGCATTGTTCACGACAATACTGGTATAATTTTTGATACCGGTGTAACAATGAATATTGCAAAATTTTGGAGTTGACTGTGTGATGATGTGACACTGTTGATGTAAGTTGCGTGCTTCTACGGTTACCGGCATAAATAAACATGGCACATTGAAGCAGTATTACCCAAAAGTAAGTTACAGTAACATGAATATACTAACTCCAGATGTGATATGGCTTGTACCCTCCGGAGGGCACAAGCCGTATCACACCCAGAGTTAGTATATTCATGATACCGTAACGAACTTGAGTGTAATATTGTTTTTATACAACAGTTCCGCAAGCACAAATTATTAAATGACAGCAATACTGGACAAAATATTATGATTTGTTTGTTTAACCAGCTATTTTGCGCAGCTGAGAAAAAAACCAAAAAACAGTCCCTTCTAAATGTAGTGAGTAAGTCTGCGTGTCCACCAAATGCGTTTTTTTGTTGCACGACCGCCCTGAGTGGTTTTTTTTTTTTTTTCGGCGTTTGTGCGCTGCACTCTGGGGAAAAAAAAGTCTGTGCCCTGTATCCCAGCAACACCTTTTCACTCGTAGCTCAGCACTTCCACTTTTCCTATGGTCAGATTTTCTACTGATTTTTTTTAATAGCAGTCTCTAAAATAACAACGGACAGGAAACGTATTCTAGCAGCTCTAGATGTAAAATATAATGACACAGAAAACAGGAGTCTGAGTAGAGACTGTATCAGCGTCCTATGTCCCCATCCTTCCTTATTCTAATTGGCTGCTTAGAAAGGTCTGACTGACGAGCTCAGCTGCAGTCTGAAAAGTTGAACCTTTTTCAACGCTGAGCGCCCTGAGTGCCGTGACAAAAAACGGCCACTGTCAAGAGCATTTCTGTGCCGAGGGCGCTCAGCGCTGTAAACGCTGGACTATGTAGAGAATGAATGGAAGCTAGCCGCCCAGAGTGGAAAAAACACATTTGGTGGACACGCAGCCTAACTGCTGCTAAACATCCCAATCAGCATAAAGATGTCTATTGTCATTTCACACACATGTAAACAAATTAAATATTGTCAAGTGCAAAAGTAATGTGTTTATAAAACATATACCTGTTGAGTCGATAGTCACTAGAACCATTGGTAGTCAGCCAGTAGCTAGTAGTTAGCATGCTAGAGATTTAGCACATTTTGCTCACTTTTCTTCACATTTTCAGATGAAACAAAGGGTCCATCACCACAAAGGTATTGTGGTTTGTTAATTGAGACAATAAATCAAACTCTAAAACTGCCTATTTTTTTAAAACAGATGTGAAATTACTTAATGAGCTTAAAATGACAGCAGGGTTGGGGTAGATAGACGTAGACCTTTTCTAAAAAGGTGGGACTTCCATGACTTCCATGACAAGTTCCATGACTTCCATGACTTCCATGAATTATCCATCCATGACTTCCAGGTCATGGATGGATAATTTCTTGTCAAACAGCGGCTCACTGTGGAAATTAAGGTATCCAAAACGGTACTGCAGTTGTCAGAGAGTTGATAGAAAAATACTTAGTAATTAACTGTAGCATCAGCTCTCCTCAGGCCAATTTAGGAGATCACTTTTCATCTTAAAGAAACTCTCACTCAAGGTCTGGTCAAGAATTGCTGTCTTTCTTCATCATCAGAACCCTAGTGTAAACAATTTCCCTTTGTAGAGAAACCCGATAAGGACTTGCTTTTAAAGGATTAAAAAGTACTTCATAAAATTCTCTCAAGCTTTCCCCCCTAAGCAGATAAGAAGCCTTTATACCAGGAACTGATACTCTTAAAAAGTCATAAACTCCTTAAGGTGACAGGTATATGGTTGGCTCCTTTTTTTGGACATATAGCAGAAGCCCCATAAAACTGTCTAGGCTGCCCCCTCTTCACATACCAAGACCTAAAAATTATCTACAGCTCAACAGTATCTCTTAGTGGACATCTACGGAATATGTTTCATTACTTGGGCAATCTGGAACTTTATTTCTGACTGAAGATCTCTTCTTCAAGCTCTCATTCCTCAGGATAACTCTGGACACTGTGAAGATAATTGCCCCCGTGATGGACAATAATGGTTTGCAATAATTCATTAATTCTTGATTTCATTGTGATTGCATGTTGGAATGCCAATTAATCTTATTCTGATGTGTGTCAAGTATATAAGGACACATTTATAAAAAGTACCTAGTCACTGAATATTAGTTTTGAATCATTGAAGCTAGTTAGATTTTATATTTAGTATATAATGAATTTCGTAGGAGCTGAATGAACGTTTTCTGAAAACTTGTGAGTCAGCTATTTCTAACCAGTCCCCAGGCTGCCTCTCTGTTGAATAACACCCTTGCACTTGATTGGCTGTTCACAGACAAAGAACTGTTCCCTCATTGGACAAAATCCCATTCAAACTCCTCTTTATGGAAGATAATTGGTCCATCTTGCTGCCAGTCATATGTTTATGACCCAGCAGTGTGCTTCAGTTAAATGCAAACAGAGCCACCCCGGCAGCTCACTTCTGTGCGTTCTGTGTGTTCTGTGATGTTCTGCAGTAAATCTAGTCAGTTCTATACATCTGTTCATGTCTGTTCAAGTTAAAAGTTTTAAGGAGTTGCTTTTGTCTTTGTGTATGTCTGAACCTTGTCAAGTTATGCGCTAGTTTTCTTAAATCATCTTTTGTTAAGCTTTCGCCTGTTTTTCTGGTAACTGAGGGGAAACCATCCTTTTCCTGTGAGCTCACCTATGTGGAAGTCAGACTTCCAAAAAGCCTTTTCTTCTTCGCCTCAGAAGCCGTGCTTGTTCTATTTAAACGTTTTTCCTGGACTTTTGACTTTTCCTGCCGTTAAAGTGGACTTTTAATTTTCCTGCCTTTAAAGTGGACTAATAGAGATTTTGGACTTTTCTATTTTCCCACAGAGAAGAACTCAGACCTCTTGGGTGAAAATGCCTAAATGCACTTTTCCTCCAGCCTTTAGCTGTCCTGTGGGCCGTGGACATCCTAAATTTCGGACTGGTTGCCAAAAGACGTCCCGTCTGCTCCTGGAGCCCCGTTCATCCTGCTGCTGGCTAAGCGCCGCCTGCTCCGGGGAGCCCCCAGCTGAGTCTACGCTTCTCACAGCTGTGAACGACCTGAAAGACGACTGGCCGTCGCTTTCCCCTGTTTTGCCACCTTACTGGCTTTGTGATCGCCACTGAAAATCGGCTGACCCGGCTGTGTTCGTAAGTGAGATTCTCACTTTCCTGTCTGCTGGGTTTAAATGAGATGTCCCAAATATCAATTGAACATAACCAATATTTCATGGTACATTTAGTCCCTCAGCTGTAGGACAAAGCTATTAACTGAAGGAAAATTCTTATTCTTTTTCCAGTAACCTCCGTTCGTTTTTGTAGATTAATTCAGAAGTTCCCTTTTTCAGATAATCAGCTTATGTAATTTTTCACCCATAAAATTGCATTCTGATTTTGTTAGTTACCTCAGCCTTTCATTGCATTACAGTTGAAATATAAGATCTGGTTTCTTCTTGGTTCCACAAAGGTTTAACGATAGATTTTATGCTCAGGACTCCATTAACAGTTGATGTGATATTTGACACCTGTTGATCATTTGAACCTGCTTACAAATCGTTTGAATGCAATGTCATGTAACCTGAATTAGTTCCATTAATAAACTTGTAAACGTGAGAAGTTAAAGTATTTTCCTTTTTTCTTTCCAGGGACAAGAGTTGCAAATTAGCTAATAGCTATACACTCTGTGCAACACATCAGATTGATTGTCATTGATTAATTGTCTATGTTTATTGCACTGTCCCTGTCAAATAAACAAATCTATCTATCTAGCTATCTATCTTTTGGAAGTGGTGCCCTTATTTAAGAGTGCTTTCCTCTCTTATTTAGTGAGTGTCGGGGTGTTGATGTGATATTTGACACCTGTTGATCATTTGAACCTGCTTACAAATCATTTGAATGCAATGTCATGTAACCTGAATTAGTTTCATTAATAAACTTGTAAATGAGAGAAGTTGAAGTGTTTTCCTTTGCATATATGCTTTCCTGTGTCACGGCAGTAAAGAACTCACTAATTTTTGAGACTGATTCATTAATGGAAGGTACAGAAATTAATTAATTAATAATTTGTTCTTTTGGAAGTGGTGCCCTTATTTACGAGTGCTTTCCTCTCTTATTTAGTGAGTGTCGGGGTGACTGTGTAACTCTGTCCCCAAGCACATCCACTTCTAAATAAAATAAATAATTCCTGTACCTTATTACATTATATTTTATTAAATATTGCTACATAACGTTAATAGAACACCTTTGAAGCGGAGTGATAGATATCCAGTGAAACTGGAGTGCATTTCATTCATTCATTCATCTTCTTCCGCTTAATTCTTTCCGGGTCGCGGGGGGGCTGGAGCCTATCCCAGCATCTTTGGGCGAGAGGCAGGGTACACCCTGGACAGATCGCCAGTCCATTGCAGGGCCAACATAGAGAGACAGACAACCATTCACTCTCACAGTCATACCTAAGGACAATTTAGAATCCCCAGTTTTGATGCCAATTATCCTAACTTGCATGTTTTTGGCATGTGGGAGGAAACCGGAGAAATCCCTGAGTAAACCCACGCAGACACGGGGAGAAGATGCAAACTCCACACAGATCACTGTTGGTCGGGGGCTGGGATCGAACCCAGGATCTCCCGGCCAAGGGTGAGTTGCTGTGCTGCCGCAGTGCTGACCACTCCGCCACCGCGCCACCCTCTTTTTATGTGTTATGTCTTATAGAAGTGATATTTAAAGCTGACACAAGTTTGGACTTGACTTGCCACAATAATCTGTACATTTAATTTATTTATTTATTTTTTTTTTAAATGCAAGTCGTTCAAGGAATACCACATTACCCTGTTCTACTGGCTGACATTGTTAAAAAAAAATGGCATGGAATAAGAAGTTAGGAAAATGGATAAAGGGATACTATTTGCCTTGTGTATTTTTCTTAACGATTATTTTGCTTGTGATTTATTGAGGTCAAAAAAACATTAGCAGTAGACTTATGAAATAAACTAACAGAAACATTACAGTGGTGTGAAAAAGTGTTTGCCCCCTTCCTGATTTCTCATTTATTTGTATGTCACACTTAAATGTTTCAGATCATCAAACACATTTAAATATTACACAAAGATAACACAAGTAAACATAAAAATGCAGTTTTTAAATGAAAGTGTTTATTATTAAGGGTAAAAAAAATCCAAACCTACATGGCCCTGTGTTGAAAAAGTGATTGGCAACCCCCCCCCCCCCCCCCGCCCCCGTTAAAACATAAATTAACTGTGGTTTATCACATCTTTGGAAAGCTGAGTTAAATTTCTCTAGCCACACCCAGGCCTGATTACTGCCACACCTGTTCTCAATCAAGAAATCACTTAAATAGGACCCGCCGGACAAACTGAAGTAGACCAAAAGATCCTCAAAAGCTGGACATCATGCTGCGATCCAAAGAAATTCAGGAGCAAATGAGAAACAAAGTAACTGAGATCTGTCAGTTTGGAAAAGGTTATAAATCATTTCTAAAGCTTTGGGACTCCAGCAAACCACTGTGAGAGCCATTATCCACAATGGTGAAAACATGAACAGTGGTGAACCTTCCCAGGAGTGGCTGGCCGACCAAAATTACCCCAAGAGCGCAGCGACGGCTCATCCAAGAGATCACAAAAGACCCCACAATAACATCCAAAGAACTGCAGGCCTCACTTGCCTCAGTTAAGTTCAGTCAGTATTCATGACTCCACCATAAGAAAGAGACTGGGCAAAAATGGCCTGCATGGCAGAGTTCCAAGACGAAAACCACTGCTGAGCAAAATGAACATAAAGGCTCATCTCCATTTTGCCAGAAAACATCTTGATGATCCACAAGACTCTTGGGAAAATACTCTGTGGACTGACAAGACAAAAGTTAAACTTTTTGGAAGGTGTGTGTCCCGTTACACCTGGCATAAAAGTAACACAGCATTTCAGAAAAGGAACATCATACTAGCAGTAAAATATGGTGGTGGCAGTGTGATGGTCTGGGGCGGTTTTGCTGCTTCAGGACCTGGAAGACTTTCTGTGGTAAATGGAACCATAAATTCTGCTGTCTACCAAAAAATCCTGAAGGAGAATGTCCGGCCATCTGTCTGTGACCTCAAGCTGAAGCGCACTTGGGTTCTTCAGCAGGATAATGATCCAAAACACACCAGCAAGTCCATCTTTGAATGTTTTAAGAAAACAAAATGAAGACTTTGGAGTGGCCTAGTCAAACTCCTGCCCTGAATCGATTTGCGATGCTGTGGCATGACCTTAAAAAGGCAGTTCATGCTCGAAAACCCTCCAATGTGGCTGAATTTCAACAATTCTGCAAAGATGAGTGGGCCAAAATTCCTCTACAGCACTGTAAAAGACTCATTGCCAGTTATTGCAAATGCTTGATTGCAGTTGTTGCTGCTAAGGGTGGCCCAACCAGTTATTAGGTTTAAGGGGCAATCACTTTTTCACACAGGGCCATGTAGGTTTGGATTTTTTCCCCCCTTAATAATAAACACCTTCATTTAAAAACTGCATTTTGTGTTTAATTGTGTTATCCTTGTCTAATATTTAAATTTATTTGATGATCTGAAACATTTAAGTGTGACAAACATACAAAAAATGAGAAATCAGTAAGGGGCAAACACTTTTTCACACCACTGTATGTCTAAAACAAGTTAAAAAAAAATGCAGCTGTTAAATTAAATTTAATTCGACACACTGACAGTTGTGCTAACAGGTACAGATTGGCTATACTCAAATTATTATATAATTTAAAGGCAGATGCTGTTTGCACACAGCTTGTAAAGCTAATGCTGCTTATCAAGTCAAAATTTCAATTTCTGTTTAATTAAAGTGTAACCAGTGGAGACATTTCTAGCTCTAATATACAAATCTCCAAACAGATAGCCTTTCTTAATTATAAAATTAACCCTGATTTAAAGACCTTAGAACAAGTAATCTTGCTTCTCTTAGTGTTGTTTTGATCCTATATTACATCCTAAAATTGTGTGGTTTGATGATTATATTTAGCTTGTTGTCCATGTGGATCTGCCAGAAGTTCTTTAAAACACCTTTCTTGTTGTAACTTGTCAATAATCCACACCCTCTAACCCCATTTTCCACTGAAATAATATTGTAGGGCACTGCACTAACAACTGGGAAGCAAAGGACAACAGGTTTGCAGGTTAATCTTTTTTATGAGAAGGAAATGTGCAGTACATTATCTTGTTGAAGATATTTTATCAATAGTCCATTTACACCTCTCATTGCAGCATCATCAAGCTTTAATAAACTGTATCTCTTACCGGGAGGAGGCATGGCGAGGATATAATTGTCAAAGCCCTGAGGTTCTCCATCACCTCCATAATTGGTGGCTATTACCCTCACCCAGTATGGGGCCATTGCCTTCAAGCCAAGGACTGTGTAGGAAGTTAGAGTAATTGGGATGGCATTGCAGCGGGACCATTCAAGGCTCTCTGTTGGTCTGATCTCCACATAGTACCCTTGGGCTTCATCCTCAACCCCTTGCACTTCAGTAGGTTTAGTCCAAGCCAGTGAAAATGTGGTGTAATTGGAGGATGTTAATTTAAGGTCTCTGACTTTTCCTGGGGGTTCTGCAATTACAGTAATGTTAGAGTACAGTGCATTATACAAGCAGCAGACTTAATGTTATGGTCAGTCTTGGGAATGATTTGGACAATTCTTCAGTATGATTGGCTTACTCCATTGGGTCCCTTGCATAGACTGTTTCACATGGCACACTTGGATCTCCAGCACCAGATAGGTTGACAGCAGACACTCTAAATTCATATGCGGCTCCCTCAATTACGTCTTTCACTGCATACTTTGTGTCTGTAGAAAAAGAAGAGCAAGCATTTAGGGGTAATTCCAGCAGGTTGTCATATTAGTTGAATACCTTTAATTGGCCCGTTTTGGTTGACGAGACTCCAGTAATAGTCCCCTTCTTGTTCTTTTCCAGATTGTATCCTATTATCTTGGTTCCCCCAGTGTCACTGGGTGGACCCCATGACAGATTGATACAGTCTTTAAGGCACTGATCACTTTAGGTGCTGTTGGCGGTCCAGGATAACCTGTTGGAACGTGAAATAAAAACACAATTATGTTGTTAACCCATTCTTCTCTATTATGATTAACCCCTAAGAGATCCTTAAAAAAATGACTCATTTGACCCTAAGGACAAAAAACTGCCACCTTCCCAAAAACTGTCATAAAAATATTATATATTAATGTTTTTTTTTTTTCCACTTTAAATGAGTCAGTCTTTTAAAACTACTTCAGCCTGAAATATAAATACGAAATTAATAATTATATTTTTGAATTTTAACCCTTAAACGCTGGGTTCACACTATAATGTTTGGACCGACTTTTACTGACATTTTGAAAAATCAGAGAAATCAGTCCAAACGTTGGTGAAATTACGTTTGTGAGCACATACCAACTTTTACAAACTTTTACGAACTTTTGCTAGCATTTACCAGAGTTGCATTCAGCATTGTCAAAACTTTTGCCAACTTAGGCTAGCGTGTACTACGTGGACAAAATTGTTGGTACCCCTCTGTGTAATGAAAGAAAAACCCACAATGGTCACAGAAATAACTTGAAATCTGACAAAAGTGGTATAAAATAAAAATTCTATGAAAATTAACCAATGAAAATCAGACAATGCTTCTGAACTGTGGTTCAACAGAATTATTTTAAAAAACAAACTCATTAAACAGGCTGGGCAAAAATGATGGTACCCTTAACTTAATATTTTGTTACACAGTTTTAACCGGTACTAGAAAGAGAGATCATATCTCTCCGGTTCTGGCCTCCCTTCATTGGTTCCCCATAGAGTTTAGAATTAAGTTTTAAATCCTTCTTTCTTACTTACAAAGCTCTAAACAATCAGGCTCCTTTATATTTAAAAGATCTGATACTACCGTATTATCCTAACAGAGCACTACGCTCCCAAAATGCAGGACTACTTGTAATCACCTAGAATCTCCAAAGTACAATGGGAGGCAGAGCCTTCAGTTATCAAGCTCCTCTCCTGTGGAATCAGCTGCCAATCTGGATTCGGGAGTCAGACTCGATCTCTGTTTTTAAGATTAGGGTTTAAAACCTACCTTTTTGATATAGCCTACAATTAGGGAGGGATCATGTGTTTCTGAACCCTCCCTTAGTTATGCTGCTAATAGGTTTAGTCAGCCAGGGGACCCTCCAGTAATACACTGGGCCTCACTCCTTTCCTCACTCTCTATGAAATATTTTTTTTTTGCTGGTCATTAACATTTGTTTGTTCTCTCCCATAGATTGAGTCCCCATCGTGCTGTTTGCTCTCTACATGTCTGTTCTTTTCATCTTCTCTGTCCCCTCACCCCCAGCCAGTCGCAGCAGATGACTGCCCCTCCCTGAGCCTGGTTCTGCTGGAGGTTTCTTCCTGTTAAAGGGAGTTTTTCCTCTCCACCGTCGCCAAGTGCTTGCCTCACAGGGATCACCTGATTGCTGGGGTCTTTCTGCTACTGTGGGGTTCCCCCCCTACAGTTGATAGTGCTAGTGAGATGACTGTGTGTGAAATGGCGCTATATAAATAAAGTGGAATTGAATTGAATTGAATTGAATTACACACCTTGTTGAGGCAATCACTGCAATCATACGATTTCTGTAACTGTCAATGAGACTTCTGCACCTCTCAGCAGGTATTTTGGCCCACTCCTCATGAGCAAACTGCTCCAGTTGTCTCAGGTTTGAAGGGTGCCTTCTCCAGACGGCATGTTCAGCTCTTTCCACAGATGTTCAATAGGATTTAGATCAGGGATCATAGAAGGCCACTTTAGAATAGTCCAGTGTTTCGCTCTTAGCCATTCTTGGGTGTTTTTAGCTGCTGTGTTTTTTTGGGTGATTATCCTGTTGCAAGACCCATGACCTGCAACTGAGACCAAGCTGTCTGACACTGGGCAGCACATTTCTCTCTAGAATACCTTGATAGTCTGAGATCTCATTGTACCCTGTACAGATTCAAGACACCCTGTGCAAGATGCAGCAAGCAAGCCCCAGAAACATAAAGGAACCTCCTCCATGTTTCCCATAGGGACAGTGTTCTTTTCTTGGTATGCTTCATTTTTGCGTCTGTGAACATAGAGCTGATGTGCCTTGCCAAAAAGTTGCAGTTTTGTCTCGTCTGTCCGTAGGACATTCTCCCAGAAGCTTTTTCGGCTTGTCAACATGCAGTTTGGCAAATTCCAGTCTGGCTTTTTATATGATTGTTTTCAACAGTGGTGTCCTCCTTGGTCGTCTCCCATGAAGTCCACTTTGGCTCAAACAATGACGGATGGTGCGATCTGACACTGATGTACTTGACCTTGGAGTTCACCATGAATGCGTTTTAGAAGGTTGTTCTGGGCTCTTTTGTTACCATTCGTATTATCCGTCTCCTCCTGCGGCCACGTCCAGGGAGGTTGGCTACAGTCCCGTGGATCTTAAATTTCTGAATAATATGTGCAACTGTAGTCACAGGAACATCAAGCTGCTTGGAGATGGTCTTATAGCCTTTACCTTTAACGTGCTTGTCTATAATTTTCTTTCTAATCTCCTGAGACAACTCTCTCCTTTGCTTCCTCTGGTCCATGTTTAGTGTAGTACACACCATGTCACCAAACAGCATAGTGACTACTTGTCACCCTTTAAATAGGCCGACTGACTGATTACAAGTTTTGTAGACACCCTGTGATGTTAATTAGAGGACACATCTTGGTTTGAACATGTCCCGATGGTCTCATTATTTTCAATCTTTTCTATGGGGTACATCATTTTAGTCCAGGCCTGTTTCATGGGTTTGTTTTTTAAAGTAATTCTGTTGAACCACAATTCAAAAGCATTGTCTGATTTTCATTGTTTAATTTTCATAGAATTTTTATTTATTACCACTTTTGTCAGATTCATGTTGTTTCTGTGACCATTGTGGGTTTTTCTTTCATTAACAGAGGGGGTACCAACATTTTGTCCACGTGTAGCAGTTGCCAACTTAGGTTAACTTAAGCAAAGAATACTCAGTGCAGCGTTAGCTGACATCAGCGTCAGGTGACGATCATATAAAGATCAGTGTTTGTGGAGGCTTCCTGCCATTCTGGACCTGCTTTTTTTGGGTGGTTTCACACTACAGCGTTTGGAACCAACTTTTTCTGACGTTTTGGCAAACGTCTGCTCTGCTGGCAACAGTTGATAAAAGCTCTGGTTGTTTGTTGGCAACGCTGGTGAAAGTTGTATTCTTGAGATTTTCAGCATGCTGAAAATTGCTGACATTTGGGAAATAAACATTGGTGAAAGTTGGTGCTCAATTTGTAATAGTTCCTGAGCGCTGGGCTAGTTATGCAGAGTTCGCTGACTGAAATGCTGGTGAAAACAGATGTTTTTAGATAAAAACTCAGTTCAGACATGCAGGAATGAAAGAGAAATAGAGAGAAGGGGGAGTTTAAAATAAGAAAATATATATATAAGAGGAACTGTAGAGTATTTGTTTGGTGATAACATGGTGTGCATGACATGTTTTTTAATTTTTTTTTAATGTATGGGAGATATACAGTGGGGCAAAAAAGTATTTAGTGAGCCACCAATTGTGCAAGTTCTCCCACTTAAAAGATGAGAGAGGTCTCCAATTTTCATCATAGGTATACCTCAACTATGAGAGACAAAATGAGGAAAAAAAAATCCAGAAAATTACATTCTGATTTTTAAAGAATTTATTTGCAAATTATGGTGGAAAATAAGTATTTGGTCACCTACAAACAAGCAAGATTTCTGGCTCTCACAGACCTGTAACTTCTTCTCTTTAAGAGGCTCCTCTGTCCTCCACTCGTTACCTGTATTAATGGCACTGTTTGAACTCATTATCAGTATAAAAGACACCTGTCTACAACCTCAGACAGGTCAGACTCCAAACTCCACTATGGCCAAGACCAAAGAGCTGTCAAAGGACACCAGAAACAAAATTGTAGACCTGCACCAGGCTGGGAAGACTGAATCTGCAATAGGTAAGCAGCTTGGTGTGAAGAAATCAAGTGTGGGAGCAATTATTAGAAAATGGAAGACATACAAGACCACTGATAATTTCCCTCTATCTGGGGCTCCACACAAGATCTCACCCCGTGGGGTCAAAATGATCACGAGAACGGTGAGCAAAAATCTCAGAACCACACGGGGGGACCTAGTGAATGACCTGCAGAGAGCTGGGACCAAAGTAACAAAGGCTACCATCAGTAACACACTACGCGCCAGGAACTCAAATCCTGCAGTGCCAGGTACGTGTCCCCCCTGCTTAAGCCAGGTACATGTCCAGGCCCCGTCTGAAGTTGCTAGAGAGCATTTGGATGATCCAGAAGAGGATTGGGATAATGTCATATGGTCAGATGAAACCAAAATAGAACTTTTTGGTAAAAACTCAACATGTCGTGTTTGGATGAGAAAGAACACCATACCTACTGTGAAGCATGGGGGTGGAAACATCGTGCTTTGGGGCTGTTTTTCTGCAAAGGGACCAGGACGACTGATCCGTGTAAAGGAAAGAATGAATGGGGCCATGTATCGTGAGATTTTGAGTGAAAACCTCCTTCCATCAGCAAGGGCATTGAAGATGAAACGTGGCTGGGTCTTTCAGCATGACAATGATCCCAAACATACTGCCCGGGCAACGAAGGAGTGGCTTCGTAAGAAGCATTTCAAGGTCTGGGAGTGGCCTAGCCAGTCTCCAGATCTCAACCCCATAGAAAATCTTTGGAGGGAGTTGAAAGTCCGTGTTGCCCAGCGTCAGCCCCGAAACATCACTGCTCTAGAGGAGATCTGCATGGAGGAAGGGCCAAAATACCAGCAACAGTGTGTGAAAACCTTGTGAAAACTTACAGAAAACGTTTTGACCTCTGTCATTGCCAACAAAGGGTATATAACAAAGTATTGAGATGAACTTTTGTTATGACCAATACTTATTTTTTCACCCCATAAGTGCAAATAAATTCTTTAAAAATCCTTCAATGTGATTTTTCTGGATTTTTTTTTTTCCTCATTTTTGTCTCTCATAGTTGAGGTATACCTATGATGAAAATTGGAGACCTCTCTCATCTTTTAAGTGGGAGAACTTGCACAATTGGTGGCTGACTAAATACTTTTTTACCCCAGTGTGTGTGTGTGTGTGTGTGTGTGTGTGTGTGTGTGTGTATTGGACATTTGTGGGTTTGTTTGCAGGTGATGGGTGTGGTTTGGTGGGTGATTATAAATATTATATATTATATTTATATATATTATATAATAATTTTTTTCTACTTTAAATGAGTCAGTCTTTTAAAACTACTTCAGCCTGAAATATACATATCAAATAATAATTTTATTTTTGAAATTTTAACCCTTTAAAAGCCAAAATTTCATTGTTTTTTTAATAGAAAAAACGAAAACACAAATAATTTCCATAAAATACGTTTCAATGAATATTTGATTATTATTACTGTTAGGCCGTGAGATGGGTCAGTGATTGGCAGCAACATTGATTTTCATGCATTGCTAATTTTTTTGTAGTGTCAGATTTAATGGTGAAGGCAGAGCCAAAGATTAAGTGGGGGAAGTTACAGAAGGAAGAAGGTCGCACAGAGTTCAGGAAGGAGTTGATACAGGCTCTGGCTGGCAGGGGAGAATTACCAGATGACTGGGAAAGTACAGCAAAAGTATTGAGAGAAATGGGTAGAAAGGTACAGTAGGTGAAGAAGAGAGTGCAGGCAGGGTGGAATGGGTGGAGATGAGTGTCGGGTGATTTTTGACAGAAGGGTAGCAGAAAGAGTGAAAGAAGATTTACAAGATGGTAGTGAGACCTGCTGTGATGTATGGTTTGGAGATGGTGGCGCTGACAAAAAGACAGGAGGTGGAGCTGGAGGTGGCAGAGTTGAAGATGCTAAGATTTTCATTGGGAGTGACTAGGAGGGACAGGATTAGAAATGAGTATATCAGAGGGACAGCTCAGGTTGAGCGGTGTGGAGTCAAAGTACAGTAACAGAGCCAAGGCTGAGATGGTCTGGACAGGTGCAGAGGAGGGATAGTGGATATACGTATTGGACAAAGGATGTTGAAGATGGAGCTGCCAGGCAGAAGGAAAAGAAGAAGACCACAGAAGATTCATGGATGTAGTGAAGGAGGGCATGGAGAGGGTTGGTGTTACAGAGGAAGATTGCAAGGGATAGGGTGGATGGAGACAGATGATCTGCTGTGGCGACACCTAAAGGAGCAGCCGAAAAAAAGACGAAGCTTTGAATGGGGAAAAAAAAATAGCGCCATCTGATGGACACATATAAAACTTAAAAATTGAAAGCTAGTAGTCCAAAATTAAATCTTGACTTAAAGGAAAGCATTAGTTTATGTTATGATAAATTTGGCATCAAAAATGTGATTTTCTGTGGTTTTCTATGGGGCATTTTTTTTTTTTGTCATGAGGATCAAATGTCATTTTTTTGTGTAGCTTATCCATTTTAAGCTAATTTAAGGAACTGAGACCACAGTCCTAAATTTTTTTTAAAAATGATTATCCTCTGGCAAGTTTGAGCTATATTCATTCAACACAGCTAAAATGGTTTGGAAAAAAAAACCTAAAACAGAATGGCACAAAAAGTCACTAGTATGTCTTATTGTATGTTATGTCTCAAAATCAGTACACGGGACACATTCAATTGCTAGATGATCTGAAACCTGAAAAGTGTAGCAAAAAACCCCAAACTATTTTCAGTTCATATATGCTTATAAGCAATACTTGTTGCTATTACTTATTACTTACTTGCAATACTTATTTATTAAAATAACAAAACAAGAACAAAACTTTAACATGGATTTATTCTGCTACTTTGTGGCTTTACATGTTCTTTCTGGTATGCTTGGAAGTTGCTTAGAATAATCAACAGTAAAAAATAATCTTCATTTTTATTTATACATTGCTTTTGTGGAGCCTCTTTTTATCAGTCACAGTTGAATAGAGGCTGCCTTACTTTCTATTTTCTTTAACTTTCTCTATTGACTGCCCTATGTAAACACAAAGGCTGAACAGCAGGGGGTGGTGCTGCAGTTTTCATAGTCAGAGGGATGTTGTAGATTTGACCATATTAAGGTTTTCCTCTCATTTGGACATTATACTGTACATTGCAAAGAGAAAATAAAAAGGAAACTATATATTGTACTGACTGACATCTGAGGTTTTGGCACACATAAAGCACTTGTACTCATTTGAAAATTTGGGTAAGTTTGATATTTGTCTTTACTAAAGCTGGGAGATATGGCCTCCCCCAAAAAATCCCAGATTTTTTTGCGTGCCACAGGGGATTCTCGATTCGATTCGAGGCCCCTGATGAAGCCGTTCTTTTTATTTCAAACAAAACCATTTTTCCTGTATTGGGAATACATAGAGTGCAAACCAAATAAAACCTTTTTTTTTTTTTAATAAAGCTTTGGTCAAACATGAATCCACAAATTTAAAATAAAGTACCAACCTTTTATATAATTATAAAATCTAAAGGATTCCTTCATCATCTAAGTTGAATACACAAAATGCAAACCAATCTTACTTTTAAAATAAAATAAATGAAAGTGCCTCACTGCCTCTTGAAAAACCATGTAGTTCGGCTGGAGTTTAATCACCACTCGGAAATTACTCCACCACCACATAACTATAGCAACTGTAAACAAATCTGTGGTGAAGGCTTATTTTCAATCTGTGAACAGACACTTTTCAGACTCCAGTTGTCAGTTATAATAAAATGTTCGTCGTCAGAAGGTGTGAACCTGAACCAATTCCATATGACAGAGGTAAGGCTGCCTTGTTTTAGGAACAAGATCCTTCGTTTTCTCTGCACGTGCCGTGATGTTTCACAAGGGTTTGTGTTGGAGAGAAACAGGGGTGGTGGAGGCACTTTCCGCTGGAAGCTATTGTATTTACTCCAGTGAAAATGGAGAAGAAATGAAAATAAAATGTACCCATGTTTTTTGTGGGGAAAAAGTGATTCAGTAGATTTTTATTTCAAGAAATGTTCCCAGAAAAGGTATTTGAATAAACAATTAAAATTGATTTATTGCGAGTGTAGTCTTTACCATTGTAGCTCCTAGGGGTAGGAAAGACCAGAAACACCATGATAGGATATTATTCATATATCTATATGATATATGTACTTGGGCCATGATAAACTATTATTATGATCTTGCGATAGTTTTTTTTTTAATATATACTGCGATTTCCCATCCCAATCTGTGTCTTGTTTAACTCCTGGCTAGATCTCAGCAGTCATTTCTTTGCTGTGGTAACCTAACCAGACAATGAGCATTTAGCGCCTTCTAGTGGACTGAAAAAAAAGCCTCAGACGTTCGTTTTATTATTACTTTGACGCCCATAAAAACTGAATTTGTATACTTTCATTTAAGTATCGTGATAGGGGTTTCTCTGAATTGATACAGATCGTGGACACAAAGTATTAAGGATGGGAAAGGCAAGGGACCTCATGATATGATATGTATTGCGATACTTTGGTCTTGATGCAATACTGTCATACCATGGTTTCTTAACTATTGCTATACCAATATTGTGTATATAATTGATAAAAGATTGGTATGTGTGTTTTGGAATCAGTGCATCATCGCACGTGTCAGTATTGCGATGCACTGACTCAGTCTTTTGCTGCACATGAGCACCATCTAATGAACTGAAAAGTCATATGATTTTTGTTACTCATACCTAAATAGGTGAGCTTGCATTTGTAACACACCTCCTCCCCCACTCTCCACCCCTAAAAAGTACCATCTGTAAAGTCTATTTGCTGGACAGGAGGAAGCAGGAACTGCTATAGCTATTTTATCAGTGAAAAGGAGGAAAAAAAAATGATCAACAATTTCCGTCCTAGTTGAAATTTTAGCTGTACATTAGTCATTATTGTTAGGCAATGTGATGTTGTACTTCGGTAACACACCAAATGACTAGTGGCGCTGGTTTGGGAAAAGTTAACTTGAATGCCTTTCAGTAAGACTTACGTAATACACCAGCTGGTATGTCCTCTGTCAGTAGGTAATCACTGATGCCTTCTTCATTTTTGGCTCTGATCCGGTAGTAGTATCTCCTTCCAGGGTCTACGTCAGAATCTTTGTAACTTGGGTTGTTGCCAGGGATCTCACCAAGATTTGACCATTTATTTCGCCCTACTTGCTGACGCTCTATGATGTAGTTTGTGATTGGACATCCACCGGTGTCTTTTGGTGGTTTCCATTTGAATTCAACCGATGTTACAGCACTTTCTATTATGTCCACAGGGCCTTGTGGGGGTGTTGGTTTGTCTGTTGACCAAAGGAAAGAATATCACAGCAAACAACACCTCTATTTTTGTTGTCTGTTCCTGGATTTCAAACAGACTTGGTTATGAGGTGTGCTTGTTTCTTACTTCCCTGTTAGATTAAAATAACGTGCATTAAATTATACACAAAGTTCCAAAACACCCTTGCTTGCTCTTTTGAGGTTACAACATTATGCTAATTAGATCATAATATTAGACCATAATAAGCAATGGCTCCCAACAATATAATTCAAGGTTCTATGAAGACCTAATTTACTTACTTGAGCTTTGAGGAGCATGCAAACATCTGCTCTAAGACGGGGGTGGTATTTAAACCCTTTATACATTCCAATCATGATGTCACGCCTTGGCTACTCTATCGTGAAGGTAAATAAAACACAACTTGATTGGATGGAAAAAAAATCGTGAAACAGTGTATATTCCAGAATACGTGTCACATTTTAAGGGATAAGGGCCTGCACTTATATAGCGCTTTTCTAGTCTCAAAGACCACTCAAAGCACTTCACTAGTACTAACCCTCTATTCTAGCCTCTTTACATTTCATGATCCTATTATACAAATTCAGCTCTATTTCAAATTAAAAGGTAACCTTCATGATTTCTGCCAGGAAGGTTATTTTTTCAGTGTCATGGTTTTTTAGTCTGCCTGTCTGTAAATAGGATTACGCAAAAGTTACTTATCAAATGATATTTGATGGAAGGGCGATGCCTGGGCTACAGTAAAACCCATTCAGTTTTACAGTGGATCCAAAATCAAGGTACAGATTTACAGTGGTGTGAAAAAGTGTTTGCCCCCTTCCTGATTTCTCATTTTTTTTGTATGTTTGTCACACTTAAATGTTTCAGATCATCAAACAAATTTAAATATTAGACAAGGATAACACGAGAAAACACAAAATGCAGTTTTTAAATGAAGGTGTTTATTATTAAGGGTAAAAAAAATTGAAACCTACATGGCCCTGTGGGAAAAAGTGATTGCCCCCAACCCCCCGTTAAAACATAAAATAACTGTGGTTTATCACATGTTTGGAAAGCTGAGTTCAATTTCTCTAGCCACACCAAGGTCGAAATTACTACCCACAAACCTGTTCTCAATTAAGAAATCACTTAAATAGGACTTGCCTGACAAAGTGAAGTATACAAAAGATCCTCAAAAGCTAGACATCATGCTGCGAGCCAAAGAAATTCAGAAACAAATGAGAAACAAAGTAACGGAGATCTACAGTATCAGTCTGGAAAAGGTTTATAAAGCCATTTCTAAAGCTTTGGGGACTCCAGCAAACCACAGTGAGAGCTATTATCCACAAATGGCAAAACAGTGGTGAACCTTTTCGGAGTGGCTGGCCGACCAAAATTACCCCAACGAGCGCAGCGACGACTCATCCAAGAGGTCACAAAAGACCCCACAACAACATCCAAAGAACTGCAGGCCTCACTTGCCTCAGTTAAGGTCAGTGTTCATGACTCACCATAAGAAAGAGGACAGGGTTAAAATGGCCTGCATGGCAGAGTTCCAAGACGAAAAACCCCTGCTGAGCAAAAAGAGCATAAAGGCTCATCTCAGTTTTGCCAGAAAACATCTTGATGATTCGCTATGGCATGACCTTAAAAGGCGCTTTATGCTCGAAAACCCTCCAATGTGGCTAAATTACAACAATTCTGCACAGATGAGTGGGCCAAAATTCCTCCACAGCACTGTAAAAGACTCATTGCACAGTTATCATAAAATGCTTGATTGCAGTTGTTGCTGCTAAGGTTGGCCCAACCAGTTATTAGGTTTAGGGGGCAATCACCCTTTTTCCCACAGGGCCATGTAGGTTTGGATTTTTTTTTCCCCTTAATAATAAACACCTTCATTTAAAAACTGCATTTTGTGTTTACTAGTGTTATCTTTGTGTAATATTTAAATTTGTTTGATGATCTGAAACATTTAAGTGTGATAAACATACAAAAAAATAAGAAATAAGGAAGGGGGCAAACACTTTTTCACACCACTAATTATTTGTTTTTCTCACTTTCTTTAATGTTGTCAGGTGGGATATTTTGTGACATTCTCTTTTTGAGGAGTCATAAAGGAAACCTGAGTTTAGACGTACACTACCGTTCAAAAGTTTGGGGTCACCCAGACAATTATTTTGTGTTTTCCAGGAAAAGTCACACTTATTTACCACCATGAGTTGTAAAATGAATAGAAAATATAGTCAAAACATTGACAAGGTTAGAAATAATGATTTGTATTTGAAATAATAATTTTTTCCTTCAAACTTTGCTTTCGTCAAAGAATCCTCCATTTGCAGCAATTACAGCATTGCAGACCTAACATGATTGCACAAGGGTTTTCTAATCATCCATTAGCCTTCTGACGCAATGAGCAAACACATTGTACCATTAGAACACTGGAGTGATAGTTGCTGGAAATGGGCCTCTATACACCTATGTAGATATTGCACCAAAAACCAGACATTTGCAGCTAGAATAGTCATTTACCACATTAGCAATGTATAGAGTGTATTTCTGATTAGTTTAAAGTTATCTTCATTGAAAAAAAGTGCTTTTCTTTCAAAAATAAGGAAATTTCTAAGTGACCCCAAACTTTTGAACGGTAGTGTATGTGGGAGATGACTATGCATGTGTGCAATTTATTGTAGAACAGAATCAAGGTGTACATCTAGGAAATTTTGGTCTTTTGTTCAATAAAGAATTGTATGGAACATGATGAGGAAAAATCTGGGATAAATGGGAGTTTGTGTCTATGGGTGGGGTAAATACCTCATCATGGTGTAAATAAAATTCTGGTTTTAGCACTTAATTGTTGGTGGCAAATTATGCCCTGAATATTTAATAGTTTTCTTTATGCTGTATCTTATTTGTGAAACATACAGTGTCTAACCGTGCACTACGCAACAACAGCTAAATAGGGTCCTTTTTCTCTCTATCTCCCAGGCTGCTCCAGTGACTCTTTTTTTTATCTTTTTTTTTGTAATATGGTATTGTATGTTAAGTGGTAATGTCTCTCACTCACCCAGTACAATAAGTTTGGATACTGCCTCTGTTGTACCATATTTATTTTTTATCTTGATTTTTACTTCTCCGCTATCTTTCCTTTGACATTTAGTAAGGCGGAGGCGACTCTCGGAATCTGATGTGTCAATCTTCACGTTGAGGGCAGGAAAAAGTTCGTCGTCATCTTTGTACCACTGTATGCTCATCGGTGGGCCGCCTGTGAAGGGCAGCTTCCATTCAGCATTTTCACCTGCTTTTATAATGACAGGCTTTGTGAACTTTCCAAGAGCGTCAGGGTCAATTTTTGGTGGGTCTGTAGTATTGCAGAGAAAAGAAAACCTATAAAGCCTTTGAATTATTTAAAATATTTTACCCAGTGGCTAATTTAAATCTGACCTTGAATGTTAAGTGTTGCTTCTGATTTGCGTCCTTCAGCTTCAAAGCGGTACACGGCGCCATCATCCATTTTACAGCAATCAATTATTAGCTTGTGACAGGCGCCGTCTTTGATAATTGTTGCTCCATCTCCATTTGTCAGCTTGCCAGAAAAGAAAAAAAAAGTTTGATTCAACTTCACAAGACAGAGTGTACATAAGGTCTGTTTTAGTGGTTGGCATTTTAATCGTGATGAACTGAGGTAATTAATCCCAATTAGTAGCGTTAATTGTGATTATTTTGCCATTGGCAGCACATGGGCGAGAGAGAACATTAGTATTTAATGTGGTTAATCGTGATTAAAACACCCAGCACTATGATGAATATGAACATTTGTGGGGAAAAAGCAAGAACCTATACAATTGGGTATTTTTTGAGTATTATTTACAGTAGTAATTCTTTACAACTCTTCTCCAGGAACAGTGAACTTACCAGCTTCCCGTTTTTATACCAGCGTCCTTCTGAGGTGTCGCTGCTTAGTTTGCAAGACAGCTCTGCTCGTTCACCAACATTAGCAACCATATCTGAGAGGCCACTGACAAACTGAACCCCTTGATCATCTGTATGGGAAATGTGAGAATATTCACAATAGGCAAAATGTTAAGTTAATGGTGTATTATAAACAAATCAAGGATTTAAATGTGTCTTTCTACTGCTTTTTTTTTTAAAATTTATTCTTTAACAGAAATGGTAACATTCCTTCTCCAGTGGTTGTAGAACATAGGAGTCTGGGTATTATTGTTATTAACTTAAAAGGTTAGAGTACATTGTATTTTGGTTTACTGTCTATCTTTATAGAGGAGATCTCTAGTTTACCAATAGTGTGGTACGGATGCTGTCTGTCTGTAACCTGCCTCATATTTGCTTTGCTATCCTGTCTATTAAAAAACTTAAAATGCTGGGGAAAAAAAAACCCATTGACATTAAATGACATTAAAAATTAAATGACATACATGAATATACAATAATAACCTCTAAACTTTTCGATATATTTATGTTTGTCTTTGTAGATTTTCTTCAGGTTTAAAAATTATACCACCTGGAAGCGTTTTCTCACTAATAAACAATGTGTGTTCTTTGCATGCTTGGTGGGTGTATTGCTGGCACTCTAGGCCAAACGGTTCTCATATTTTTAGTAAGTTGTTGTGTGTGCTGTTTTTTTAAAAGGTATTGCTTTACTGTATTTCTAGACCAATTCGGCAAAATACCAGAAGTAAACAAGCTTCCATTACCGCGGTGACTGCTTCTAGAGATATGCACCTGTTTGAGCAGAAGTTGTCGTTACAACACTGTAATTTATATTTATTTTTCTTTTATTTAATGTTACATTTGACAAAAAAAATGCCAAGGAAACCTGAAAGAACATGTGCAGTTTTTCAGTGCTCCAAAACTTCAAAACAAATAAACAGAATGCAAAATACACAAGCCTTTGCTGTACCAAGCGTGACCCTGTGTGATCCCCTGAATGTGCAGTGGACAGAAACGCTTGATAAAGTGGATCAAGACCGTTAACGTGAAGGATTTTTTTCCCCAGTAATAACAAAGTTATTACCATACAGCTTACTAGTGTACCATGCAACAAGAATGTTTTTAACACTGCTCTTAAACACTCCAGCTGTGTTGGTTGCAGAAAAATGAAACTAATTCTCAAGCTAAGGTAACCCAGTGACCACATCGTACACATCAAGAAACCATAACCAAAACAATGGCAGCAGCTTACATTTGATGAGACTGGAGTAACTGCCAACACATTGGATAATGTCCACATTTTATTTTAGATTACAACATTGACAGCCTTTTCAAATATTTACTTGTTCACTAATGTGGCTGGAATAGTTCTTTTTAAAAATATTTTATTTAAATACTGTGTGGCATCTAAAAGATGTGGGAAGCACACTCAGTTGTGTGATATAGGTCAGTTAAATGCAATTTTTGTGATGTTCCAAGTGATTGAAGTGGCATGAAGCAGTTAACAGTAATGCAGTAATGTAAAGCAGTTAAGCACTCAGGCTTGAATAGCTGTCCCTGCCTAACGACATCAGTCTTACTTCCCATCCTACTGTCAGCAAACAGCAGCACACCTGAATCATCTGCCACTGGTCACCACAGCACACCAGTTGCAACAGATTACCCTATGGAAAGCTACACAGACACACATGGGCATGTTTGTATGTCTATTTTGGAGAAAATATTCACCAATATTTGCATTGAGTTAGTTTTTTGATTAATCTTGTAATTGTCTTGGCTACCATTACCGCTTTTGTACTTCCTGAGTTTTGTGTTCAGTAGTAGTGGTCCACTTTTACTAAGCAATAATATAAAATTTGTCTGTGTTGGCTTCCACAACAAATATCCTGCTTGTAAAATCTTTCGGGGATATTTGCAAAGCTCAGTTCTGAACACTTACAGCACTGCATTACTTCCTATAGCAGCGACACTCTGTGAGCAGCTGAAGTATACTGTATATAAACTATACTACCTAATACGCGAGTCTGTAGGAATTGTGCATGAGTTTTCACACAATACTGTATGTAGTTTCACCTGTGACAAAATCTGGAACTCAAAGGGCCACTTCGTGAGCTCTTCTTTTTTTAAACATCTGGATTACCTTTTGAATTGCGATCATCTCCATCTCCCAGAATTACCTTTTGAATTGCGATCATCTCCATCTCCCAGAAGGTCTTTATTTCTTACTGTCTCTGCCGGTCCTGTCACCGGTCCCGTCACCAGTCCATGACCAGTGCCATCACCGGTCCCGGTCACCTGTTCGATCACTGGTTCCTTAGTCAATCCCATCTCTTCCATCTCCCCCTAGTGCCATTTTGGAAGATTCATCTGCAGTGTCGTTTTCACCCTGTTCTCGTTTCGCTGCCCCCATGTCATCTTTCTCTTTTTGAAGCTTTGCCTGCTCCAAAGCCAGTTTGGACAAGTCATCACTCTCACCAGTTTTGGTGACCTTTCGACCTTTATGGCCATTTGGATCAGCTGAATTGGAGTTCACACACAAATACAGGGAGAATAGATAATTTGCTTTTATAATATACACTATGTTCTGTATCACACCATCAAGAAGAGACTGATGTTTTAATGTATTTTTGCCATGCCGCTCAATGTAAAAATTATTTCTTACCTTCTACTGTGAGAGAGGCGCAGCTGGTGGTAATCCCAGCAATGGCATAATATGCTCCTTTATCTGCCATTTTACAATCTTTTATTTTTAATGTGTGAGTTAGTTTATCCTCTGAGACGGTAACTTCATATTTGTCCCCATGCTACAAGCGATGAGTCTTCTTTTGACCAAGTTATTCTGTTGAGCGGTGTTGATAAGACGCACTGAAAGATTGCATCCTCATTTTCAATGGCCTTTGCATTCTTGATCTTTGAAACAAAGTCCACTTCGGGAACTAAAAAGCAGAATTGCAAAATATAAAAATACTTTTTTCCAATTCCTTTAATGTGCTTTTGTCTTCCTTGGTAAACTTCTAATACAGCCACCTTGTTTACTTATGTTACCCCCATAGGTCAGAAAAATCTGCATTGGGCTACAAAGTATATTTAAGCCATGAAATAGGTGAAACAACTGAGTAGTAAGACTAAATATGCCACTCTAAAATATGCACCAGAATGGAGTCATGGTAGCAGAGCATCCACCCAATAGCTCGGAGGTTTTGGGTTCACGCCCCAACTGGATTGTCCCTTCATAAAGACCCAGTGCCATTGGTTAGTGCTACAAAGTGGCATAGCTGCTTGACTTCTGGGTGGCAGTTATGGAACAAATGATCTTTTTAGTGGCACAGATCAGCATGAATTCAGCATTAATCATTGGACTGTTTTCATTTAAATCAAACTATATGACTGAACTTGACCTCTGGTTGACTTTTATTATAACTTTAATATCTCAAAAACTGGGACAGCAAAATTCTTAGTTTTTCAGCACAAAGCAGCACAAACAACACAAACCACTGACAGTTTTTTCTTCATCATTTTAAGAAAATGTCTCAGCCAACTTCACCCAGGTACTTTTCCTTCATTAATTTAAAGAGTTTCCACTTTTTTTTTGTAAATTCCCAGTCTCCCCCCAGTTTCAGTTTTTTGTTGTAGAGTTTGTGATATTCTCATAAATTTACCTTTTTTAAAAATAACATTTTAAAAGCTTTTTACTGCATTTTTTCCTCTTTTGAATATGCCTGTTTTTACTCATGAGTAAATTATGACTTTTCATACATTTGTAAATTTACAATATTATTCTCTTAAAGGGGTCATTGCACTTTCTCCACATGCTGACAGCTCCCACAGGTCTTAATGAAATATTTGTCCAAGTCAAGTCAGAATTTATTTCTACAGCAACATTCAAAACAACTGCAGTCTGACCAAAGTGCTGTACATGTTGTACACATAAGAAGTAAAATAACCACACAGTTTTCAAGATGCAAGATTTTTATTTGTCAATGCTACTATACGTACAGGACATACAGGAGAATTGACATGGCATTTCTCTCTCTCTTCAGTGGTGTGCGCAATATAAAAAAAAACAAAAGGAATAAGGCTAGAAAAAGAACAACAGCAGTCTATGTACAGTAATGCTACCCGTAGTAGTGCAAATAGGTCACCGAAGATAAACCCAGACATCCCATAGTGCAAATGAAGATAAACGATAAAACCCAGCAACCCATATACAGAAAAAAGTAGAGCAGTAATACTTGTAGTTGCAAGTTTGATGCGGTTTAGTATAGGTGCAGACAGTGACAGATAGGACTGCACATGAACAGTATTGCAAAAAGACAGCATCAGATATGACAGTTGTGCAAATGCCTGCAGTAAAGTGCAGAAAGATACAGCAGCAAATGTATTACTGTTGGTGTGCCAGTCTTCTGTGCCAACAGCTGAGGTAGTTATTGTGCGGAGTGAGTGCGTTACGGTCCGGGGGGGGGAGGGGGAAGTGGACAGAGTTCAGGGTCCTGATAGCCTTATGAACAAAGCTGTTTAGCAGTCTTGTGGAGCAGGCCCGGAGGCTCCGGTACCTTTTCCCACAGGGCAGAGGGCTGAAGAGGGAGTGTGAGGGGTGGGAAGTGTCACCTGCAATGTTGATGGCTCTGCGGGAGAGGCGGGTGAGGTAGATGTCCAAGAGCAGGGGCAGAGGGGCACCAGTGATCTTGCTGGCTGCTTTCACTGTACGTTGTAGTGTCTTCCGGCAGGAGGTGGTGCGGCTTCCATACCACACCGTGATGCAGCTGATGAGGATGCTCTCAATGGTGCCCTGGTAGAATGCGCTCATGATGGGGTGTTCGACTTGTGCTTTCCTCAGTTTGCGGAAGAAATGGAGGTGAGTTTGCGCCTTCTTGGCTAGTGATGTGGTGTTGTTGGACCAGGAGAAGTCCTCAGAGATGTGCACCCCCAGGAACTTGGTGCTGCTCACCCTCTCTACAGCGGCTCCATCAATGATCAGAGGGGGATATTGTGTTTCCCCTCCTGAAGTCAACCACAATCTCCTTGATTTTTCCCACGTTCAGGAAGAGATCGTCTTTACACCACTGGACCAGTTGGCTCACCTCATTTCTGTAGTTGGCCTCCTCATTGTTGGTGATGAGACCCACCACCATCGTGTCGTCCGCAAACTTGATGATGTGGTTGGTGCTGTAGGCTGGTACACAGTCATGGGTCAGCAGGGTGAAGAGCAGTGGGCTGAGCATGCACCCTTGTAGAGCCCCTGTGCTCAGTGTGATGGTCTTGGAGGTGTCGCTGCCAACCCGCGTGTTCTGTGGCTTTCCTGTGAGAAAGTCCAGCACCCAGTTACAGAGAGAGATTTTGAGTCCCAAGTTACTGAGTTTTGTATTAGGTGCTGGGGGATGATTGTGTTGAATGCTAAACTGAAGTCCAAGAACAGCATTCGCACATAGGAGTTCTTTGAGTCCAGGTGGGTCAGGGCTGGATGGAGAGCAGCAGCGATGGGATCTTCTGTGGATCTGTTTGACCTGTATGCAAACTGAGATGAGTCGTGGGAGGGAGGGAGGATGGACTTGGTGTTCTGCATGACCAGCCGCTTGAAGCACTTCATTATGATGGGGGTCAGTGCTACAGGTTGTAGCACTGACCTGTAGCTGGATCATTGTAGCTGGATGGGATGGGCTTCTTTGGGACTGGTATTATGGTCGCAGTTTTGAGACATGTGGGGACAACAGCTTGACTCAGGGAGATGTTGAAGATGTTGGCCAGGACATTCTTGAGCTCCTCTGCACAGTCTTTCAGGACGCGACCCGGTATGCTGTCTGGTCCAGCTGCCTTGCGAGGGTTTATCCTGCAGAAGGTCCTCTTCATGCTAGTCCTCTTCACGCTAGCCGGATCCAGACTTATTGCCTGCTCGTCTGGGGGAGGAACGGTCTTCTGTGTTGATGTGCTGTTTTGTGCTTCAAAGCAGCCGGAGAAGTCATTTAGGTTGTTAAGCAGTGTGATGTCACTCGCACAGGTCTGAGGTGGAGGTTTGTAGCTGGTGAAGGTCTGTATGCCACACCAAAGGGAACGTGCATCTCTGGTGTTGCTGAAGTGGCCAGATATTTTCTTGCTGTACTGTTGTTTTGCCTTCTTAATACCACGGGACAGGTTGGACCTAGCTGTTGTTAGTCCTGCAGTGTCACCAGCTCTGAAGGCTGCATCCCGAGCCCTCAGGAGCCTGTGAACCTCTGCTGTCATCCATGGATTTTGGTTGGCACGAACAGTGATGGTTTTGCAGTGAGTGACATCATCAGTGCATTTAGCTATGTATGCTACAACAACTTCAGTGTACTTCTCTAGGTTTGTGTGTCCATTGTGAGTGGCTGTGTGCTTGAAAGTGTCCCAGTCCGTAGTGTTGAAGCAGTCTTTCAGAGTATCAGAGACCCCCTCTGGCCACATACGTACCAGTTTTTTTGTTGGTCTGATTGTTTTCACTTTGGGTTTGTATGCCGGCCTTAACAAGATGGTGATGTGATCAGAGTGACCCAGGTGGGGATGGGGGGAGGCTCTATATGCTTTCTTGTGAGTTGTGTACACCAGGTCCAGCAAATTGTCTACTTTTGTTCAAAAGTCTACATGTTGGTGTAGATTTGGTCGGAGGGCCTTTAAATCTGCATGGTTGAAGTCTCCTGCTGTGATGAGGAATCCATCTGGATGCGCTGTTTGTGTCTCACTGATGGCCTGATAGAGATCTTTTAGTGCTTTACTCCTCTCTGATGGCAGTGGGCGGGGCATACACGGTGACTAGTAGGACAGATGAAAATTCTCTCGGAATGTAAAAGGGTTGGCACTTGATGATCATAAACTCCACCAATGGAGAACAGTGTTTGTGCACAACAGTTGCATCACGGCACCAAGCGTCACTGATGTACACGTACACCCCTCCCCGCAGGGCTTCCCTCCTTCCTTGAACACTCTGTCACCGTGATAGCATGTTAGCCTTGCTAACTGAATGGCAGAGTCTGGTATATTGTCACTTAACCACATTTCCATAATAAAGATAAAAACACAGCAGTTCCATGCATCACGTTGCATAATTCTCAGGAGCTGTATGTGGTCTGTTTTGTTGTCTAGTGAGCGTACGTTGGGCAAAACGAGGGAAGGAATCGAAAGTCTGTGCTTATAATACAGACTTAAAAAATACACAATAAAAATAAAATGGAAAAACACTATAATAAAACCAAAATAAAATTAATGAAATAAGCAAATATATAAAATAAAATAAACTGTGACAATAAAAACAATGTTTTGCTCAGCAAAGAGTGAAAGCCAGGGTAAATAAATGAGTTTTCAGAAGTGTTTTAAAACAATTAACAGTCTGAGCAGCTCTTATGTGAAGAGGCAGGCTGTTCAATAGATTAGGACCCACCACTGAAAATGCTCTGTCACCTCTACTTTTGAGTCGGCATTTTGGAATACTTAAGAGTAGCTGATTTGTAGATCTCAATACTCTGGATGGAATTTGAGGCTGTAACAGTTCAGAAATAAGGTGATGCCATACCATTAAGACATTTATAAAGAAGCAATAAAATTTGAAACTGAATTCTAAAATTGATGGGAAGCCAATGTAAAGATGAGAGTACTGGAGTTCTGTGCTCATGCCATTTCTTTCCCGTCAGAAGACTGGCTGCTGCATTTTGTCAGGTCAGGACCAACAAAAAAGTCAATAGTTATGTATATACACAGTGCAGGAGTGATACCATCTAGCTGCAATGCTCCTGCGCTGTGTATATAACTGTGTAATCCATCCATCCATCCATCCATCCATCCATCTTCTTCCGCTTAATCCTTTTCGAGTCACCAGGGGGCTGGAGCCTATCCCAGCATCTTTGGGCAAGAGGCAGGGTACACCCTGGACAGATCGCCAGTCTATCGCAGGGCCAACACAGAAAGACAGGCAACCATTCACTCTCGTATGTATATTTATTTACTGCTTTGGCTAACCAATTCTTGTCTTATTTTCTATTGCTCTGAGTGCTGCTATCCCTGTGCTGCTGCAATCCTGGAATTTCCACATTGTAGAAATAAAGGCTTATCTTATCTAAACAAGAAGTAATGAAGGCATGGATGTCTCTTTTAAAATCATAAGTAGGGAGGTAGGCCTTCACCTTGCTTCGGAGTCTTAACTGAAAAAGCTTTTCTGAATAACAGAACTAATCTGTTTGTCAAACTTAAAAGAACAGTCAAAAATAACTCCAAGGTTCTTAGTAATGTGGTGGCAGTAAGGCTAACGGGCCAATAACGCTGGCAAATTCATCTAATAGATCCTGCTGTCCAAATAGAATGCTGCATGTCCATTTTTTCCAGAAGCAATCAGTCACCGGAACTGGTGACGTGCAGGCATGGGCATGGGCCAGTAAAGTTCTTGGATAGGTGGAGTCAGAGCAGTCCAGGAGGAAATACTGGAATAGTCATTAGGTATATTTGCGCTACAAAAGGCGATTACTTTGTGGTCTTCGCCGCCGGTTTTGGGTTCACCCAGTCCTACAGACCTGCACAATACATGGAGAATTTAATCGCCTGGTTCATGAGCTTCGGCTGGATGAGCCCATGTTCCACTGCTCTCCACGCCTCATTCCTTTGTATGTTGTTTTGTCGTCTTCTTCTTCTTCTAGATTTGATTGGCGGTTGGCAACCAGCCCACAGGTGCATTACCGCCACGTACTTCACTGTATATCATCACTATCTGGTCAGGAGCTGTAGTCCTTCTATTGTCATTGCTGTGTCCAATCGAACCTCAACTCTGTGACGGCAGGGACTGGTTATACAGTATAGTATTGGGTAGTCTGAAACAGCGGTTATTAATTTCTTCTCCATGTCTTGACAACAGCAGGTAACATACAGATCTATCCCCCCCCCCCCCGTCTTTCTCCTCCAGCTGGCTGGTTCACTTGATTGGTCGATGGATCCGTCCATGGGCGGTCTTCAGCTCCTGGTTGCTACCAGACAATATGGCATTGTTGGTTTCCATATATTTAAAAGAAACCAGCAAAAAGTGTTTCTAACATTACTTTGTGTGAGAAA
Source organism: Pholidichthys leucotaenia (assembly GCA_020510985.1). NCBI lineage: Eukaryota > Metazoa > Chordata > Actinopteri > Cichliformes > Pholidichthyidae > Pholidichthys > Pholidichthys leucotaenia. The sequence goes on along the minus strand of CM035837.1, from coordinate 58,780,595 downwards.
TAGTAGGTTCAATTAATGAATCTGTCGTTATTTGACATCAAAAACCACTGATGTAAAAGTTCAGGACAAGAGTGCTGCCTAAGGTGCATGACCGTATGGAAATAATCATGACCGATCGGAATGTTTATGTAAATGAGCTGTAGGGTAACCCACGGGCGACTCGGCACACCGCAGTCTGGTTTTCGCTGGTCTGGACTCAAATGCTTTTTGTTGCGTTTCCAATACACAGTGAATGGGAAGCGGAAAAATGACAGAACCAGTGCACACGTAGCATTATTTCTGTTCAGACAGAAAGTTGTTCTCCATCTCAACTTGCACATCTCTAAGACAATTCAGAAGTGCCTTGATAGAAGAATGGCTTTTAATGGGCAGATATATTTGTAAGTCATCCCCAAAACAATGAAAGGAAATATTGCATTTGACATAGTTTTGTCCAATTTTTTCTTTAATTATTGCAGCATCATTGTGAATCTTTTTTTTTTTTTTTATCCTCTGCTGGTCGAAGCCCAAAGGAGTCGAAGAGCCCTTTGGGCAAAGACCGAAGGGGTATTATGTTATGGATAAGTCAGTCCGTCCATCTGTCCCACTTTTGTGAATTCAATTCCTCCTACAGTTTTGGTCCAATTGTTTTGAAACTTGGTACCATGGTTTGATATACAGTGAGGATGTGCATATTGCAGTTTGGCTCTGACTGGCTGATTTTTGCAGGAATTGTAGCCCCTGACCTATGACCTCCTATTTCACCTCACTTCATAGACAGTAACTGTCTTGTGAAATTAACTCCTCCTACAGTTTTGTTCCGATTGTTTTGAAACTTGGTACGATGTTTTGAGATACTCTGATGATGTGCATATTGCAATTTCACTCTCATCGGATGACCTTGAGGTCAAAGGTCAGAGGTCAGATTTTTCCCTAAACCTTCTAAACACAATAACTACTGAAAGAAATGATGTAGGCTTTTCAAATCGATACAGTAATTGTATCTAATACACATCTTGGACGATTTACACCCTGACCTAATTATGGAGTTGGGGTCAAGGAGTTAAAGGTCAAAGTTCAAAGTTAACATTGCAGTTGCACTATGGTAAATGCTACATTTACTTTTACTATAAAACAAATAAAGCTAGGGCCACCAAACCTGGTACACTGGTTCACCTTGGGATCCTGACCTCTGACTATGGGTTTGGGATCAAAGGTCAAGGTTAGCATTCCTTATGCCTTATTACTGTACAGCACCTAAAGCTAGGGCCACCAAACTTGGTGCACAAGTTCACCTTGGAATCCTGACCTCTGACTATGGGTTTGGGGTCAAAAGGTAAAAGGTCAAGGCTAGCATTCCATTTGCACTACAGTGATCCCTCGCTACTTCGCGCTTCACCTTTCGCGCCCTCAGTGCATCGCAGATTTTTCAAAAAATGTTCATCAAAAATTCAAAATTGAGAAAAAATGGCGGGCGCTAGCAGAAGGCAGGGAGACTACATTAGAACATCAGGTATCAACACGGAGAGCCCGCACAACTCAAAATCCACCTCTCTGACCACCGCTCCACTCCTCTCCGCCCACCTCTTCACCGCTCGGGAATCTCGCAAGCTGATTGGCCGAGACGTTTTACCTCGCAAGCTGATTGGTCGAGACATTTTACACAGCTTCTCTCCCTGTCGAGCGCCCATACCCAGCGAAGGAAGACCGCATTCATTGTTCGCTGTTCTCTTGTGCCTTTTTGTGCAAAATAGTCTTCCCGTCGAGCCACTACGCCGCCTCCTGCAGCTTCTCCAGCTCTATCGGAAGCTGCCCTCGACGATCCTGCGCCTCTAGCACCTGACGATGAGGCATCACCTGAGGAGCAGTAAAGCTCTCATTAACCTGTGCAGTAAATCATCTTCATCTTGAGTTACGTATCTTGTTATAAGAATAAAAGAGTTCTAAAAACATATTTATGTACACTTTATTTACATCTACGTATGTATGTATACTTACACACACACACGTATCATATGAGAGAGAGAGTGAGAGAATGAACGTACGTATTATTTATGGGTGACGTCATTAGGGGTGACGCTACTTCGCGGTTTTTCACTTTTCGCGGTCGGTTCTGGAACCCATTAACCGCGATAAGTGAGGGATCACTGTATTACTATAAAATGAGTAAAGTTAGGGTCACCAAACTTGGTACACAAGTTCACATTGGGATCCTGCCCTCATACTACTGGTTTGGGGTCAAAAGATCAAGGTTAAAATGGTAAATAGTAAATGATGTTCACTTATATAGCGCTTTTTACTCATCTCTGTATGATGCTTTATAGATCCTGCTATCCACCCATTCACACACACATTCACACACTGATGGCGGTGGAACTGCCATGCACCGACGCTGGCCTGACCCATCAGGAGTTAACATTCCCTATGCCTTATTATTGTACAACGAGTAAAGTTAGGGTCATCAAACTTGGTACACAGGTTCACCCTGTGACCCTGAAGTGTGACTATGGTTTTTGGATCACAAGGTCAAAGATCAACATCTAAATGGCTTAAATTATATCTCAACAATAAAGAAAGCTAGGGTCACCAAACTTGCTACTCAGGTTCACCTTGGGATCCTGACCTCTGACTATGGGTTTTGGGTCAAAAGGTCAAAGGTCAAGGTTAGCATTCTCTATGCCTTATTACTGTACAACGAGTAAAGTTATGGTCACCAAACGTGGTACACAGGTTCACCCTGTGACCCTGAAGAGTAACTATGGTTTTTGGATCGCAAGGTCAAAGGTCAAATCAAATGGCATTCACTTATATAGTGCTTTTTCTTATCTCTAGATGGCCAAAGTGCTTTGCAGATCCTGCTATCCACCCATTCACACACATATTCACACACTGATGGCGGCGGAAGCGCCATACACAGGGGCTGGCCTGATCTACCAAGAGGAACTGGGGGTTCAGTGTCTTGTTCAAGGACACTTCAACATGCAGACTGCAGACAGAGCGGGAATCGAACCCCTAATCCTCCGATCAGTAGTTGGCCACATTACACCTGCACTACAGCCGCCCCCATCAAAATGGCTTACAAACTATATCTCGACAACAAAGAGAGCTTGGGTCACCAAACTTGGTACACGGGTTTACTCTGACAACATAACCTCTGACTACAGGTTTGGGGTCAAAAGGTCAAAGGCCAACAGGGGTGTGTGGTTTCAGTGGTCTGTAGAATATGACCGGTCCCTGGCGTACAATAAGCACAGAAACATTTGCAAATGAGTGAATGGTGGCCCAAAACGCTTAGCTGATGCTAGGTACCTGCCACTAAAAATAACATCTGAGAGCGACGTATATGGTCAAGTGTTGGTAGATGAACAAGGATTCCAGTGAGGGGTGAATAGAATTTATTGAAAAGAGTGATCAAAACCAGCCGGATTGACAGTTAAGCTAATGCCAGGTGGCCTGTCCGACTGCCTAGCCAAGCTAATGCTAACAGTTTGATGTGGCATCGTGGCAAAAATATAACAAAATAAGCCAGAGTGATGCAACATATATTATCAACTGGATTAGTGAACCAGGTGGAAACAGGGATGTCTGTTCAGGTGATTGAAATCTAAAGAAAATAACAATATAAACCAGGCTTGGTAAGCGAGCTCCCTAGCAGCATTGTTAGCTTTGAAGCTAAGCTCCCCGCCCAACTACATGACAGATAACTAGGCTAGCCAATAATAGAGGAGTGGGTAGGTATCGAGGGCGAGTTTGCTATGTTTATGATGAGCCGTAGCAAACCCAGAAGAGTCAAAATGGCTCCTCGGAGAGAAAAATTATATAAAGGCAGTGTGTGTGTGTGTGTGTGTGTGTCTGTGTGTGTTTTGATATTTGTTTGATAATCATATGACCAATAGATGGATTTCAGAAGGTTAGAACCTACAAAAATACCATTTTCAGTCAATGACCCCTTTAAAATTGCAACTTTCCTCTAAATGCCAGAAATTTTTGTGATTTTGTTTTTTTTAAGCTGCAAGGAGCCACCAGTTATAGTTAAAAGAGCCGCAGATTGCAGATTCCTGCCCTATCTGAAGAGTTGAGTTGTCTTGAAAAAGCGTTACCTCGAAAGTCAGTTGTAAGAACATTTGCTTCTTCAACATCAACCTGGTAAAATCCAGCATCTTCTTGCTGAGGATCTTTGATGGAGAAAACATACTTCGACCCATTCTTTTTCAGGCTGTGCTTTGAATTCTCATCATCATCATATGGGAGAAATGTTCCATCCTTGTGAGACAGATATTCAATTAGTAATTTTCAACTGCATTTATTTCTGGCTTTTGGAACTTGTATTCACCTTGTACAAGTTAATAGCACTGTTGGGATCCCACAGTTTCATGTCAAAGCCAAATTCAGCTCTTCCATTTGGCTTCACTTCAATTTGCTTCACATTTTCCAGGTTCTCAACAACCTACAAAGAAATGACAAGAAGTATGTGTGTGAAGATTTTGCCCTAAACTTTGTTGCTGAAGTTGTGATATTGTTATGCAGCCTTCAAAAGAGCAAAAGATGCCTACTTATTAAGATGCACCACACTTGTTTAGCTACAGGCAAAAGTGCTCTTGATGCACAGGCAAAAAAACTTTAAAAATGCCTTCAACTGACACAAAAGGTCAATGTACTAATCTGAAACTGCAGGACCAGGTTTTATATTCCAGTGTTTAAACATGCTCGGGTCTCTTGCCGTCATTTAAAAACCTCACAAAAATTTTGCACATTCACTCCAGTGGTTGTTATAAACTTCAGTACCTTAGCCTGTTCGTCTTCCCTTTCCTTTTTCATTTGGTTAAGCCTCTTCAACATCCAACGGAAATCAGTCACCCCAAAGTCCAAACAGATTTTTTCATAGTCTTTCTTTTTAGCAGAGAGCAGCAGTTCCCACAGTTTTGGATCAATTTCTCCCTCTTTCTTGGGTGGGAGTTGCTTTTTTCTAGTAACAACACTTGGGGAAACAAAAGAAGTAACAGGAGTCATTGTTTTTGCCAGAGGTTAACGCAGTATTATGTCTTGGGGTTATCTTGAACTTACGTTTTCTTGAGCATGGATCTGAAATCCTGTGTTGCTTGCCCGTCTACAGAGCCATGAAACTCAACATTATTTAGATTTCATGTGAGGTTTTTGTGCCAAAAAAACCCCCCATAAACCATGTGGCATCTTATAGTTGTACGCATTTCTTTGCAATGTTACACCATATTCATAAGTAATACATATTGTAGATGCGTTTTTATACATATTGAATAATACTCTAGTATTTCATTGCCAGGTTCAACACAAAATCTTACTGATATTGAAACACAAAAACAACGACCAAAATCTCCCCACCACCCCAAAAAAGAAACAAACTGAAACATATGAAATTCGTACCTGCCTTTCCTTTCTTCTTAGAGGCAGCTGTTAGTATACAATGAAACAATAATAGAACAATAGGATTGATAAGGAACTAATTCAGTATAGAAAATAATACATTTGATTACAGTATAATCAAATCTTTCTAAGTAGTTTTTTATAGTTAAACTTACCATCATCAACAGTGAGTGTGCAGGTACAGATGGCCACTCCAAAGTCATTGGTAGCAAAGCATTTGTAGGTGTCGGCTTGGTCGGGTTTCACATTGATAATCTGTTAATGAATCATTGTAATCAAGATTGTATTTGTCACTCCAGATTATGTCATACTGTATGGCTCAGGAAGAATGAGCTTGTCTGGTTAATAACAGATCATAGGATGTTAATTTAAAAGATACAGTGGATATAAAAAGTCTACACACCCCTGTTCAAATGCAAGGTTTTTGTGATGTAAAAAATGAGACCAAGATAAATCATTTCAAAACTTTTTCCACCATTAATGTGACCTATAACCTGTACAACCCAACTGAAAAATAAACTGAAATCTTTTAAGGGGAAAAATACCAAATAATAAACTTACAATAACCTGGTTGGATAAATATGCACACCCTTAAACTAATACTTTGTTGCAGCACCTTTGGCTTTTATTACAGCACTCAGTCTTTTTAGGTAGGAGTCTATCAGCATGGTACATCTTGATGTGGCAATATTTGCCCATTCTTCTTTGCAAAAACGCTCCAAATCTGTCAGATTGCGAGGGTATCTCCTGTGCACAGCATTCTTCAGATCTCCCCACAGATGTTCGATCGGATTCAGGTCTGGACTCTGGCTGGGCCATTCCAAAACCTTAATCTTCTTCTGGTGAAGCCAGTCTTTTGTTGATTTGGATGTGTGCTTTGGGTCATTGTCGTACTGAAAGATGAAGTTCCTCTTCATCTTCAGCTTTCTAGCAGACGCCTGCAGGTTTTGTCCCAATACTGACTGGTAGTTGGAACTGTTCATAATTCCCTCCACCTTGACTAAGGCCTCAGTTCGAGCTGAAGAAAAACAGCCCCAAAGCATGATACTGCCACCACCATGCTTCACTGTAGGTATAGTGGTGTTTTGGTGATGAGCAGCGTTGTGTTTACGCCAAATATACCTTTTGGAATTATGGCCAAAAAGTTCAACTTTGGTTTCATCAGACCATAGCACATTTTCCCACATGCGTTTGGGAGATGTCAACGGTGTTTCTGCAAAATGTAGCCAGGCTTGGATGTTTTTCTTATGAAGATAAGACTTCCATCTTGCCACCATACCCCATAGCCCAGACATGAAGAAGGGAGATTGTTGTCACATGTACTAAACAGCCAGTACTTACCAGAAATTCCAGCAGCTCCTTCAGTGTTGCTGTCAGCCTCTTGGCAGCCAGTTTTCTTCTCGTCTTTTCATCAGTTTTGGAGGGACGTCCAGTTCTTGGTGATGCCGCTGTTGTGCCATATTTTCTCTACTTTATGATGACTGTCTTCACTGTATTCCATGGTATATTTAATGCCTTGGAATTTCTTTTGTACCCTTCTCCTGACTGATACCTTTGAACAATGAGATCCCTCTGATGTTTTGGAAGCTCTCTGCGGACCATGGCTTCTGCTGTAAGATGTGACTACAAAAATGTCAGGAAAAGCCTACTAAAACAGCTGAACTTCATTTGGGGTTGATCAGAGGCACTTTAAATGGTGGCAGGTATGTGTTGACTCCCATTTAACATGAGGTTGAATGTGATTGATTAATTCTGAACACAGCCACACCCCCAGTTATAACAGGTTGTGCATATTTATGCAACCAGGTTATTGTAAGTTTTTTTAATTTTTCCCCTTAAAAGATTTCAGTTTGTTTTCCAATTGGTTTGTACAGGTTATAGGTCACATTAATGGTGGAAAAAGTTTTGAAATGATTTATCTTGGTCTGATTTTTTTACATCACAAAAATCTGGCATTTGAACAGGGGTGTGTAGAGCTTTTATATAGAATAGAATAGGCTTTATTGTCATTGTACAGTTGTACAGTACAACAAAATTGTGGGTGCTCCACCAAGCAACTGCACAATAAAGTAAGAGAGAAGGATTAGATAAAACACAGTTACAGAACACACAGTTAAAGACACGACTGAAAAAAATAGCTCAGGATTATGGAAATATACACAGGTATGGTAGTGGCTTCACGGATGGAACTATGTACATAAGACTGCGGAGTGCAGAACACACAATTGAGTAAAATGTCCCAAGGACTATGGAAAATACACATATTAGTGGTTTCACGGATGGGTCAATATACATGAAAGTGTGGTGTGCAAAGACAGGTGTGTTATTGTGATAATTATAAAGGTCCTCAATTCTGTGCATGTTGGCGTTCGGAGGGAAGGGGATGGGGCCTCTGACTGTTTGCAGTTTGGATGGCCCAGGAGAAGAAACTGTTTGTCCATTTGGAGGTGTGGGACCTGATTGATCTGAACCTACAGACTGTCAACTAACAGCTCAAATTTATTATAAAATGATTTTTGTAGAAGTCATATTATTGAGTCAGGGAATAGACTCAACTAAAACCATTAGGGATGCACAGATTGTGAAACTTTGGGCTGATACTGATAGTTAAAGGGCCTATATCATGCAAAATCAACATTTTTGAGCTTTTAAGCATGTTATAATGTTAATTCCTCACCAAAAACACCCCCAAAGTAGTATTTTGCTCCATTCACGCATCTCTGAGTATTCCTCCTCAACCCTGCTCTCTGAGCTGCTGCTCCACCCTGTCCCTGATAATGACTGGGTCCCCACGTTCATACGTATGAATGTGGGTGAGCCGCCCACTCAGGAAGTGCCTGTGCTGCCAGCATCGCCCCCAGGCTAACGCACACACTCACTTTCTCCGCACAGCTAACGGAGCGGTGATCGGCAAAACTCTTTCACTTTAGCATTGACGCTGTGAAGAAGTAGTTCCTCTCGCACCTAATCTGCTCAGTGACAACAACTATTTGCTTTTTTACGTAAGACAATGTCTTCTAAGTGGCGTAAATGTGTCTTTGGCTGTGAGAGATTTAGGAGTTTGTTCAGCCTTGCTAAAGAAGAGCCTACTCGTCAGAAATGGTTGGAGTTTATTATCGTCATGAAATGGGCAGCAGCCACAAGGAGAGGCGGAGCCTCAGAGATCGAGGCATCTTACTTCCGGTTTGGAAAAGTAGCTCGCGAAAATAACTCATATTTCATAAGAAATTCATTCTCCAGTGTACCAAAGGTAATATACTATCACATACATGCATATAGTTTACTCTGAAAGGCTTAAAATAGCATGATAAAAATATTTTTTGGCCAATAGCGCCAATAGTTTTTTTTTTTATTCAATCATACAAATGTCTCATTCAGCTTTTATTATTTATAACCCTTGACATGACAGACCATTTCTGTGGAAAAATAACTGTTTCCTCAGTGAAAAGCTGAGAGTCGTGTGTCTTTTCAGCTTTGTTTCTGTCACTATCTCTAAGGGAAATGTAGTGTTTTTTATGTACAGAATGCACAAAGTTTGGCTGGCTTCTATCTATTGTGTCAAATTTACTGATAAATATCCCCATATTCACGTGGATGGAGAATAAATCTTACTCGAATGGATCTATTGGACCTGTGTCAATGAATCGGGACTGGATTTGTTGGATTTTCTTGAATTCTGGGAATGCAAGGAAGCTCATTGGTGAGTCACTTCCATTAGCCTATGCTAGCGTGAGTCAACTGACTGGTTTCAGACAATGTGGCAAATTTATGGATAAATATCTCTGATGGGCACTAAATCTTACTCAAATGGATCTATTCAGTTTGTGGCAATGTAACAGAACTAGATTTGTTAGGTTATTATGAATTGTTGGGAATTCAAGGACATTTGATTGGTGAGTTGCTGCTGGGTTATTTGTGCTAGTTCAAATGATGCTGTATAGGGATGCAATGATTAGTCGACGTCATCGACATCAATCATAAAAATTTGTTGACGTGGATTTTTGTTGTCGATGAATCGTTTAATTTTAAAGTTTATATGCATGTTGCGGAAATGTTCAGTTTTAACTGTTCAACGAAAAACAATAGGAGCGCATCATGGCAACACAGAAGAGAGAAAATCACGGAGAAGAAGAGGCCAAAACATTCCTAAGTATGGGAGCATTTTTATTGAAAATAAACAAATGAAACAAGTTAAATGCAAACTCTATAAAGCAGAGTTGTCATTATCACAGCAGCACTACAGCGATGCATCCATCTGCTTCCCCTTCCGCCTCCCTCTGCTCTGTCCGCCGGCTCAGCCACCTGTCAGCAGGCTTCTGCCGCACTCTGCCCCAGTGGTAAATGACTGAAGTTGGGCCACTTATAAACATCGCACTGGTAAGGTTAGTGAGTTTTAGCAAGTAAGTTAGTGTTTCTTATTTTCATTGAGTTAGAAAACTGACTAAACTGTTAGCATGTACCGCTGATGTGTTAGTTTACCTGTCGGACAATAATCTCTCTTCGATGATGGTTGCTGACAGCTGAGCCATTTCAGTTCTGCTGGCTAATGTGTTAAGTGCACTAAATTAGTGAATTACAGGAGTGGCTTACTCTTTCATCTTCCCTCTTTTTGCCCTGGCAATATCAGCCCTCATTCTGAATATTAGTGCATCTCAGTAAATTACAATACCATGATTTGTAATTTAATTTATAAAAACTGTAACCATAATCATCAAAAATAAATTAAAACGGCTTAAATATTTCACTGTATGTGTTGTGAAGACTGACATTCCTACACTGTAACTTAAAGCATTTGCAAACTGTTATTTTGGACTGGAAGAAGTTCTTTTAATTTTCATCTGAAGCCTAATTGAACTTTTAAACTTCCAGACCCAGAAAGGTTTTAATGAGATGGACTAGTTTTTCTTTTTTACTTTTATGGGTTTTAATGTTACTCTAGTTTGTTTTGAACATGCAGAGTTACAACAGCTTTCCATGCTTCAGCAGAAGCTGCTATTTGAGTTGTTGCACTTTATTTTTGGATTAAAAGACTGCACTTTAATTTCTGTTATTTAATTGTGTTGCTCCAAACACTTTTTATTAAGCTGTCAAGTTCAAGTTTCCACCTTGTTTCATGGGTCTTTATTGTCTTTCGCTATGGGAACTTTTTATAATAGGCTACATTATATTAAGAAAGAGACTGACAACAAAGTGATTTTCACAGGTGTGCAGGCTTAAACAGGTGAAGTTAAACGTGCACTGGAGCCCCGAACGGGAGCCGTGCAAAAAAAAAAAGGAGCCATGCCAACCGGAAGCAGAGATGATGGACATGACAGAAATAATTGTGATTAGTCGACTAATCGAAAAAATAGTGGTTAGATTAGTTGACTACCAAAATAATTGTTAGTTACAGCCCTAATGTGCTATTTACTTCAGCTATTGCAGTTGTATCTCAAATCTGTTTCAGTAGTCGAATAGATGAAATTCTGTACTTTTAAATGATGTATGGCATGGCTACTAACTCCAAATAGTTTACTGCACTTCACTGTGTAGTAGCAAAAATATTGTGTATGCTACGGGTAAGACTCGGAGTGGCCACTCGCGAATGTCATGAGGTTAAACCATCGACTTATTTTCAATAAGGGTAGAGAGGTTAGGAGTTCATATCACTAAACAGTATTCATTTTTTAGATATTTGCAACAAAATACATCATTTTAGATGCATACACTTGTCTTTCTTACCTCAAGAATGTGCTCACAAGCTCTTTCATCATATCGAGTGTAGTACTTTTTTGGGTCCTCGACTTGACCGTTGTTACGCCCCCATGTAACAGTTGGGGCTGGCTCTCCGCTAACCATAGCTCTGAAAAATGCTTTCTTACCTGGGAAAAATAATCAGTCCTTCAAATTAAAATTGAAACACAACCAAAACTGAAGATGCAGTGTTTCATAAAGCTGCTGACAGTTTACTGTAAGTGTGTTTTTTTTTTTTTCTTTTCTTTTCTACCTTCTTGGACAGTCACAGACAGTGGTTTGCGGGTAAAGTCAGGTGTTGATGTTCTTGCAGGCAGTTGCTCAACAGTCTGTGTGATTACAACCCCAGCAACTCTGGACTTTTTCTTGATTGCCACTGTTAAAGACAAGAGGGAAGTATGACAGACCTGTCCGAGGATGTGAAAGTAAACATGGACAGGAACCCAAGGAGAAAATAACAAATGTTACAAAAGCATGTGTCAGCAGAGTATTTATTTTTTATGAAACCATAGCATTCCTGAACCAAGCTTTGGGACTGGATTTGGGTAAAGTATCAGAGCAAGGTGAGGGCCCATGAAAATAGAAAATCTTTATATCCAATTCAAGGGTATCTCTGCAAAGCTAAACCAAGCTTAAGCCAAACTGTCATAAGGTACCTAATTATACCATTTGAAGTTGAGCTGCACCGTCTTCCTTCCCACCTGTCTCAAAGCTGATCCCTGTAGTCCCCCATGCATAAAATTTTAGTATTATATCCTTCATCAGTTATCTTCAGTATTTGTGAAACAGAGAGGGACATTACTAGGTTCTTCCCTAGTATTTTTTCCTTCAGTTTCACAAGAGGTCACTATTTCCTTTCTTTTGCCAGCTGTCATAAACAACTTTCTGATTTTTTTTTTTTCCTTTTAACTAGTCTTGAGCTGTAGTTTGGCTTTGGCTCTTTATCAATATGGCCTGCACACACTGATTTATTTAAATAATTTGAATCTTATGTTTTCATACAAACATTACCAACTGCATTACAAAATGCAGTTCCCATCATCACAGCTATGATGGTCCCCATCATAACTGTCCCTCTGATGTGGGACCATTGTCAGCACAAAATAGAAAATTCATCTGTTAAAATCACAAGGTCCTCTTATACCTTAATAACATAATTTGTGACACTTTTAATATAAAAAGTCAAACTGTGAATTATTGTTATACAGCTTTATACCACAGTATGTTGAATAGATATTTTTCTTTACCCCAACCAGTACTGCTAAAACAGACATGTTTTATCACTGCTTCTCCATGTTGGAATCATAAATATATGCAAACGTTTGCATGGCAGGATCAGTGGCAGTTCATACTGCTTACAAAAACAGAGATAAACACAATACAGTTTTGATGGAAAAATGTATTCAATTCCATGAAATCCTCCATTTTATTTTTTTACAGTCTTCGTTTAAACAGTCATACAGTAACATCAGGTTTGACTTATTTTGTTCTGTCTCCTGTGAGTCACTTTCAGATTACCCTTTCTGCATATTTTGTTTTCCAAGCAGCCTTATCTCAGTTGGAGGGCATTTATTGAATATTCATCAATTTGAATGTGTCATCTCTCAAGGGGCCGGGTTTACTCTCTTATATCATTTGAATGCAGGCAGGATTCTTGTAGCCTGTTCCTCCAGCATTGATTTACAGAAATTTCAAGTCTGGTAGGACAGTAGTCTTGCCGTCTCTTTCTGCATACCAATTATTCATGGAAGAGCTGTTGGATTTGGGCAGCAGGGAGCTTGAAGCATCTTCTCTGCAAATGTGGTGCCTGTATAAAGTAGATACCCATGTCAGAGGCCTCACTGTGTCACCCCAGAGCTCAGGGTGAATGGATTGTTGATACTCTGGTTGGTGTTTCCTAGAAAATTAAATGTTGTTATATTTCCCTTGTGTTTGCTTTGTAATGAATGCTACAGTGTATAGTACAAGCACACTACAGCTATTTTTTTTTTTAGCTCTCTACACTTTTTGTCCAGCCAAGCTCTTCTCCAACATGATAAACAATCAGACAATGTCATTGATAGAGTAGCTTATTCCTGGTTGACAAACCTAGCATCAAGTCACTAATAGCCTTTATTTTTGTCTCTTTTTTGTATATAGCCAACTTTAGGCATTCTCACAATTGAAATGACTTGTACTCAGAGACTGTGACTTCAGACCTTGACCTTATGCACAGTCTGAATACAGAGCCACCTGAGGATCACTGAGTGTGACTTTGGTGAGCATCTGGGCAATTGCTGAGGAGGAGTAGTCATTTTCTCAAATTGTGAACAGATTGATAGACATACAGATGGAGGACTGGCTCAGCACTATGACATAAAGCCACTGAGCTAAAACCTGACCCTTGAGATAGCCTGTGCAAATTTTTGATTGAACTGACATTCTAAATGAACCCGCAGGGACCTACGAGTGCATTTTACATGCTTTTCATTCTTCAGTTTTTGATAACATGAACAGAGCTAAAATTTTGGCAAGATTGTATATTTTTATTTGATCTTGTTATTTCCCGCTCAGCTCCTACAGTAAGTGTAAAATAATACTGTGCACAAGCAGTTGTTGCACTCATACTGTTAAGTGCAAAAATGTGCCATTGAAACCCATTCGAACTACAGTTTTTGATCTCACCTCCGTTAAAGCATGATACATGCATTTTATTATATCTGGGTGTCAATCTGGGCTTTTGCCTTGGAATTGATCATTTTTACTACTATCCACCAGATGGTGCCATTTTTGACCATATTTGGCATATGGAGAGAAAACATGTCAGATGGCACTGCCCCCCCTCCCCCAACCACTGAGACATTGGGCTGTAATAATTCAACACCAAAAAATTACTTTGCATGTAGAATATTGAAAATAATTAAGTTTTTTTAGTTTTTTCCACCTAAAAACATGGCGGTATCATGACAAAAACTTGGCAATTAAAGGGCTGAACTCTTTAAAAATGAATGAATATTTCATATCCATAATTTTTGTTATTTTTCTTTGCTTTTTTTAGTTGCATGCTTCCTTGAAATTTCCTTTCTGTGAATATTTAATGTGAATAGTGCAGTCAAAAGATGTGCTAAGAGGGACCTCCACTTGGATTGGACCTATGTCAGCTGGTAGCACATGTAAAGGAGACACATCTTTATTCTGGACTTACCTGGGCCTTTTAGGTCCGGTCTTGTTTTTGAACTCATGGTGATGTTTGCTTATTCGACCAGACTTGAGATTGTTGTTTGACTGAGGTAGAGGGAATTAGAAACAGAAAATTTGTGGTTCATTTTTTTATAGTATAAAGTATAGTGTTGTAGTCGAGACCTTGCCAAGACCAGAGTCTCCCAAGACTGAGACCTACATAAACAGTTGTCTTGGTCTTGTGAGACTTTGGTCTCAGGCTGGTCTTGATTACAACACTAAAATACACTTCTGTTAATAGCTTTTATAAATATTCAAAGTCAAGCACACGGTGGGCCCTATTTAGACTGTCATCCACACACTTTTCAGACAGTCTTTCTGCTGTGTGCCAGTGTTTTTATTTTCTGTCATTGCATTGTCTGTTTTTTACGCCTTGCGTCACACCATCAAATTACCAGCAGTCGGCACACCTGTTATGTGCTCGGAGGGGGTGCGAATAGTGCATTTGTGACCTGTGCTGGCAAAATGAGTCACTTTGAGGAAACTGTCAAAACTGAGGTAGCGTTTTTTCCATATTCTATATTGAAAGACTTCAAAATGATATTTAATTTGTAGGAAGTGCGCAAAAACAGACCTGGAAAAAGATAATTTGTTTATATTTTGGCTAGGTTTAAAACTCGCGTTCGATCGGTCGGGAGTTATGTCTTCCACAAAAACATATGTACTTTTAGAAAGTATGATTTCTAAGCTTTCCAATGATACCAGGCATGATTCATGACTTCCCATGCCTGCAGCTCGTAATGACACAGTGCACATTCTGACTCATTTTGCCAGCACGGCTCACATTTCCTCAGAATCCACTTTTGATCAGGAAAAAGGAAGTCTTTCCTCAGAAGCACATTGTATAATGATATTTCAGTGGTGTGTTTTGACATTGCGCAGCTCCAGAGCTCAGGAAATGACATGTGCTGGGATCTGGGATAACAGTCATGGGGCCATATTACAACAACGGGGTTGGTTGATCAGTTGTCTGACGCAGAACGCGTTTGTGGGTGTCTCCAAGTTCATTTCCTTATCACAATGGTGTAAAAGCAAACTTTCTGCCGGCGCATGACACAAAGAGGCTGTTCTAATCATTCAGAGGTGTGTTTTGGATAATCCAATCAAAAGCGCTCCTTCCCATCTCTTTAATGCAAAGAGGCACATTATCTAAAATGAATTGTGTTCATGATGGTTTAAGACAGGTTTTGCGCTGACCGAAGCCCGTGTGTGTGAGGCAAAATGCACATGATAGTAGGGGTGGGACTATATAATTCAATTCAATTCAATTCAACTTTATTTATATAGCGCCATTTCACAACAACAGTCATCTCATAGCACTATCAACTGTAGGGGGAACCCCCACAGTTGCAGAAAGACCCCAGCAATCAGGTGATCCCCTGTGAGCAAGCACTTGGCGACAGTGGAGAGGAAAAACTCCCTTTTAACAGGAAGAAACCTCCAGCAGAACCAGGCTCAGAGAGGGGCAGTCATCTGCTGCGACTGGCTGGGGGGTGAGGGGACAGAGAAGATGAAAAGAACAGACATGTAGAGAGCAAACAGCACGATGGGGACTCAATCTATGGGAGAGAACAAACAAATGTTAATGACCAGCAAAAAAAAAATATTTCATAGAGAGTGAGGAAAGGAGTGAGGCCCAGTGCATTACTGGAGGTCCCCCGGCTGACTAAACCTATTAGCAGCATAACTAAGGGAGGGTTCAGAAACACATGATCCCTCCCTAATTGTAGGCTATATCAAAAAGGTAGGTTTTAACCCTAATCTTAAAAACAGAGATCGAGTCTGACTCCCGAATCCAGATTGGCAGCTGATTCCACAGGAGAGGAGCTTGATAACTGAAGGCTCTGCCTCCCATTGTACTTTTGGAGATTCTAGGTATTACAAGTAGTCCTGCATTTTGGGAGCGTAGTGCTCTGTTAGGATAATACGGTAGTATCAGATCTTTTAAATAAAAAGGAGCCTGATTGTTTAGAGCTTTGTAAGTAAGAAGAAGGATTTTAAACTTAATTCTAAACTCTATGGGAAGCCAATGAAGGGAGGCCAGAACCGGAGAGATATGATCTCTCTTTCTAGTACCTGTTAAAACTCTTGCTGCAGCATTTTGGATCAGCTGAAGACTTTTTAAAGATGTTTTAGGACAACCTGATAATAAAGAATTACAATAATCTAATCTCGAGCTAACAAAAGCGTGGATCAGTTTCTCAGCATCACTCTGAGACAAGATGCTCCTAATCTTGGCAATATTACGCAAATGATAGAAGGCAGTCTTAGAAACAAATTTAATATGTGAATTGAAGGACAAATCCTGATCAAAAATAACTCCAAGGTTCCTCACAGAGCTATTAAGAGAAAGAGTAACTGCATCCAAACTGAAAGTTTGATTTGGAAAGGAATTTCTAAGGTTTTTTGGACCAACAAGAATGACTTCAGTCTTATCTGAATTTAATAGCAGGAAATTACAAGTCATCCAAGCTTTGATTTCCTTAAGACAGGCTTCTAATTTGGCTAATTGATTACTATCATCTGGCTTCATTGACAGGTATAATTGTGTGTCATCTGCATAACAATGAAAATGTATACAGTGCTTTCTAATAATGTTGCCTAACGGAAGCATATATAAACTAAAAAGAGTAGGGCCTAGCACAGATCCCTGTGGAACTCCATGACTAAGCTTTGAGTTGAAAGAAAACTCATTATTTACATGAACAAACTGGAACCTATCAGATAAATAAGATCTAAACCACTGCAACGAAGTTCCATTAAGTCCAACATAGTGTTCTAATCTATCAAGTAGAATATTATGATCGATAGTATCAAAAGCTGCACTAAGGTCTAAAAGGACAAGTACAGAAACTAGTCCATTATCAGATGCAATGAGGAGGTCGTTAGTGACCTTCGCTAAGGCTGTTTCAGTACTATGATGGATTCTAAACCCAGATTGAAACTCTTCAAGTAAACCATTTCCCTGCAGGTGGTCGAATAATTGCGTAGCAACAACTCTTTCTAAGATTTTTGAAATGAAAGGGAGATTAGAGATTGGTCTGTAGTTAGCTAAAGCTCCTGGATCTAGCGTTGGCTTTTTGAGTAAGGGTTTAATTACAGCTGTTTTAAAAGCCTGCGGTACATGGCCTAAAGTTAATGAAGAATTGATTATATGAAGAATAAAGCTACCAATAAGTGGGAAGACTTCTTTAAATAACCTAGTAGGAATAGGGTCTAAAAGACAAGTTGAAGGTTTGGATGAGGAAACTATTTTGTCTAACTCACAAAGGTCGATTGGAGTAAACTCATCAAGACAGACATCAAAAGAAGGAGTTGTAGTAGTTACAGTATTTAAGTTAACTATGGGAAGAATCTGATAGATTTTATCTCTGATGGATGAAATTTTATTATTGAAAAAGTTCATAAAGTCCTGACTAGTAAGCTCTAAGGGAATGCTAGGATTGACAGAGTCCTGACTCTTTGTCAACCTGGCTACAGTACTGAAAAGAAACCTGGGATTATTCTTGTTCTCTTCTATTAATGCAGAGTAATAACTTGTTCTAGCTTTTCTAAGAGATTTTTTATAAATTAAAAGATGATTTCTCCAAGCTAAATAGATTTCATCTAAATTAGTAGAGCGCCATTTTCTTTCTAATTGACGAGTCTTCTGTTTTAAGCTACGAGTTTCTGTGTTGAACCAAGGAGTTAGAAATCTCTGATTAGACTTTTTCTTTTTTAAGGGGGCCACCAAGTCTAGAGCCTGATGCAGAGAAGCTGAAACACTATCCACCATGTTATCAATTACAGAAGGAGCAAGCTGTCTATAGCTTATTTCCGTTGTGTTGACACATGGGATAGAGGAAACAATCTGCATAAATTTGGAAACAGCATCATCTGAGAGGCATCTACTGTAATAATATTTTTCTTTAGGAGCCAAATAGTCAGAAATGGTAAAATCAAAGGTTAACAGACAATGGTCTGACAGTACAGGGTTATGAGGAGACACTACAAGATTTTCTATTTCTATGCCATATGTCAGAACAAGGTCCAATGTATGGTGGAGGTAATGAGTAGAATTTCCTACTTTCTGAGAAAACCCAATCGAGTCTAATATTGAATTAAATGCCACATTAAGGCAGTCACTATCTACATCCACATGTATATTAAAGTCCCCTACTATAATTATTCTATCAGATTTCAGCACTAAATCAGCTAAGAAATCAGCAAATTCGGATAAAAATTCTGAGTAGGTTGATGGGGGACGATAAACTATGGCAAATAAAATTGGGTTTAACCTAAAATTGCTAAAGTGCCCAATACTGAGGACCAGGCCCTCAAAGGAATTATAACATGTTTTTTGCTTTACATTAACTAGTAATTTGGAATGGTAAATTGTTGCTACTTCTCCTCCACGACCAGAATTTCTGGGATTTTGACAGTTTAAATAACCAGAGGGAGTTGATTCATTTAAACCAACATAATCCTCTTGTCCTAACCAAGTCTCTGTAAGGGAAATTAAATCAGTCTGATGATCAATTAACAGATCATGGACTAACAGAGACTTGGGAGTTAGAGACCTAATATTTAGTAAACCACATTTAATTTTTAAATTATGAGGAGGAACAGAAGCCAAATCATTCAATTTAGAGGCTTTATGTTTAATTTGAGTTTTACCAATGTTTTGCTTTATCACTTTGGGATGCTTATGCATGATATTTTTATTTACTTTGGAGGGAGCAGACAACGATTCTCTGATGGGGAAGACAGGGGCTAAGCTGAGGGGTGGCGGATGAAGAGGAGCTGCAGAGAGGCGTGTAAGACTGCGACTCTGCTTCCTGGTCCCAACTCTGAGTAGTCATGGTTTTGGAAATTTGGATAAAAAAGATGCCAGATTGTTAGATAAATGAGAAGCACCATCCAAAGTGGGATGAATGCTGTCTCGTCTCATAAGACCAGGTTTTCCCCAAAAAGAGCTCCAATTGTCAATGTAGCCCACGTCATTTTTAGGACACCACACAGACAGCCAGCGGTTCAAGGATGACGAGCGACTAAACATGTCATCACTGGTCAGATTGGGGAGGGGCCCAGAGAATACTACAGTGGCTGACATCGTTTTTGCAAAGTCACACACCGATTCTACATCAAGTTTGGTGACTTCCGACTGCCGGAGACGGATGTCATTAATGCCGGCGTGAATAACAATTGTGGAGTATTTACAGTTACTTTTAGCCAGCATTTTCAGATTTGACTCAATGTCGCCTGCTCTGGCCCCAGGAATGCATTTGACTATGACCGCTGGAGTCTCTAGGTTCACGTTTCTGACTACAGAGTCGCCAATGATCAGAGTTTTTTCCTCAGCGGGTGTGTCGCTGAGCGGGGAAAAACGATTAGAAACGTGAACAGGTTGGTGGTGTACCGGGGCTTTGCGACTAGGCTTCCTTCTCACTGTCACCCACCCAGTCTCCTCGCTGCTGAGGAGAGCCGGGGAACCGCTGACAGTGGGGCCTAAGCTAGCTAGCTCCGCTGCAGCTAATGGGCGTCCGTCGAGATTAACTGGCGCAGACGGTGTTTCAATGCAGCGGAGCCGGGATTCCAAATCAGACAACCTCGCCTCGAGCGCCTCAAAAAGACAACATTTATTACATTTACCGTTATCGCTAAAAGAGGCAGAGGTGTAGCTAAACATCTGACAGAGAGAGCACACCAGAGGAGGAGAGGAAAGAGAGGTAGTAGCCATAGCTAATAGCTGGAGAGCAACCACACAGGCAGACAGCAAAACAGGAAGTGACGATACGTTACGTTACCACAAGGAAGTGACGATATATAAGCATTGGCTTCTTCCCACTCCTTTTGAACATTTTATTTTTTTGGTTTTGATTTTCGTTTTAAATTCTTTTTTACTTTTTGTCTGAATGTTCAAATAAAATCAATCAATCAAATAGTAATGCTGCTTGGCAATGAGGAAGACATCAATCACAGTTGATGCCCAGTTATGTTAGAAAGAACAAACAGGTAAGAATGGGCTGAAAAAAAATCGTCTGAATTGTTAAATGTACACACAGATGCAACAGACATGAAGAAAAGAGGATGATGCCTGGGCAAATTTTCATAAACTTTCATTAATGATGGCGTGGAAGTTGCTCCTGGCTATGGGGAGATAGAGTACTTTCACCGACCGAGGGTCTCCCCCTATAAATCCTGGGTAGGAGGAGGGCATCACATTGGAACCCACAGGCACGCATGTTCCCTGTTCATTCATTCATTCCCCTAAAAAAATCATACATTAATGCCTAATCTATAGATTCCACAATTAAAAGGAGTGTGGATGGAATAATAATAATAAAAAAAACTAGTATGTGGTCATCATATAATTAAAATGATGGGCGATTATGAATGTTACAAGATCTCAGGGCATGCCGTTTCCTGAGCTCTGGAGCTGCGTGATGTCAAAACACGCCACTGAAATATTATTAAACGATGCCCTTCTGACGATAGACCGCCTTTTTCCTGATCAAAGCGGATTCTCATGGAATGCAATATAAAGTGTAATGTGCATTAGATTGTACACTGCCGCACCTCCTCTGAGCGCATAGCAGGCACACTGTAATTTGATGGTGTGATGCAAGGCATAAAAAACAGTCAATGCGCTGACAGAAACTGGCAAAAACACTGGCGCATGATGGAAAGTCTGTCTGAAAAGTGTGCGGATGACCGTTAGTGCGCATTCAGCTGATTTTTCAGCCCATTCTTACTCGTTTGTTCTTTTTAACATAACTAACTGGGCATCAACTGTGATTGATGCCTTCCTTATTACCAAGCAGCATTACTATCAGGCGCGTTTTGGCTCACTCACTGGCTTTGGTCAGCGAAAAACCCATCTTAAACTGTCATGATGACAGTTCACTTTAGATAATGCGTCTCTTTGCATTAAATGGATGGGAAGGAGCGCTTTGGATTGGATTATGCAAAACACACCTCTGAATGGTTAGACCGGCCTCTTTGCGTCATGCGCCGGCAGAAGGTTTGTTTTTACGCAGCTGTGATAAGGAAATGAACTTGGAAACGCCCATAAACGCGTTCTGCGTCAGTGACAATTGATCAACCGACCCCATCATTGTAATACGACCCAGTATGTTATTCATTTCAAACAAGGCTAAGTCTGAGCTACTGTATATAGTATTGCAAATGAAACAAAATTCTGTTTTAAAGTGACACTCCGGCAAAAATCAAGATTTTTCTGTTGTTAACATGTCCGTAACATGTTTTTTGTGACTTAAAAGATATATCAAGTGCAAAATCTCGCCACAGTTTGAAGTCTGTGTTTTTTGAATTTCCAGTTTGTTTAATGCCCCCCCGAAACGGGCGAGTTTGTACAAACTGTTTGTAGCTATGTAAGCACTCCTGCTTAGCCTGGTTTGTTACATCATTAACCAATCAGATAGATACTCTTGGCTACCTTGGGGGAAGAGGTAGGAGCCGAGGAGCAGAATGATTGAGGCAGTGCAGGTTGGGGTAGCAGCAGCAGAGAGAGGCAGAGAGGTGGGGGGGTGGCCCAATTTGAATGTGGCTATGCTCTCAGCTCACTTCTTTGGCAGATGGGGTGCTGCGCTGTGAGCTGAGCACAGCCACATTCAAATTGCCCCCCTCCCCCCTGCTCAGTCACTGGTGGACGGGAGACTGGTTGTTAGTAAAAAGTAAGCACATATTTGGCAACTACAGATTTATCTCTTGTCTCGGCCATTTTCAGAAAAATGTTTTGCTTTTTACTTTTGAAGATATAGGCAAAACTTTAACATCCCGAAGCATCATGAACAGACTAGCAGCTCTACTAAGCATACTTAAGTAGGTGAAAGATTTGAAAACTCTAGCCAAGCAGTTCTAAGGCAATGAAAGTTTTTTGTGTATAAAGAGCCACAATATACTATTTCGGGCAATACACATTTGTTTTTGAGGTGGTTTTAGAGCTGCCGGAGTGTGTCTTTAAAAGCCTAGATTTCCAGATTTACTTCTTGGTAAGTTGTGAAGCTAAAATGTAAAGTCTGTAGTCCAGTACTATTTATTATTAATAGATGACCTGGTTTATTCTTTTTTTTCTGTTTCAGTAAGTAATGTGCATTGTTCAAAATTTCCACCAAAATATAATACATTTTAAAGTGTCACATAGCAAGAGTTTGTGTGTTTGTGTAAGTGAATTAAGGCAGGGAGATGTGCCCTCAAATCAACATCATGGTCAATTAAATTAACTTCAGTTGTGTTTTTTGTTTTATTTAAAATGTATTTATTCACACAACAAATAAATTTATTAGTGAAAAAAAATATAAATTATAAATATTTCAGTTTACTGTCTGTTTTTCATTCACCCTTCATTTATGTTTATGACTGAAAATCTTCTTGCTTTTATTGCAGATACTCAGCTTTTACTTTGAAAGCATCAGTGCAAGCTTATTTTTGCTTTCAGACTGCGGTATTCAGTTCATTATTTTTTTTTTTAAATTTCATAATGATAAGCTGAGGCAACTATCAACACAAAAGCCAGGCTACATTGCATCAACTGATCTTCTGCTAGTGTAGGATTAGCAGGTTTGTTTTCTGCAAGATAAATCTGAAGGAAAGTACTGGTGAGCTACATGGAGCTGCAGCTTCATTTTGCATGGAGAGAAATACATTAAATATCATCTTGTACCATATCACTGCTCTGTTCACTGTCACAAAGTACTGCTATTTCTTACTGAATTTAATAAAGCTTTTATTTATTTCTACATAGACAAACATACACAGTGAGGAAAGTATTAGTAGAGGAGGAAAAAAATGAAATAACTGGTATGGTTTGACGGACTGAATGTTAATTTTCAGTTAAATGCCCAACCCTAAATTGAATGTACATGTGTTTTTACGTACATTCCAAAATGTACTGTACTTTTGCTGTTGTCATGCTTCCCTACCTCTTGAGCCACAGCCACTGTAAATGAAAAATTCAAGCTTAAATACAACTAGAGAATATAACCTCAAAATGGTCATGTCTTTGCAGTAAAAACCTCCTGTAATTCTCTTACTTGATGTGCAGTGTGTCTACATTTGTTGTTGAGACTTTGTTCATTTCAGGCCCTGGCTGATACTAATGTTTGATTTTTGTCATCCATTGACATTACTTTGTCAGTCTGTTCCTTGGCAATTGATTGTCCCCAAAATGTCGTATTACAGATACCATCATCATCTTTCTAAAATTAAAATGTCATAGAAGTGACAGAAAGTTTAATTTACTAAAAATTACATTATGATTAGTTGCGAGATTTGTAGGTAATTGTTTGGTGACTGTCTACCTCATTTATTTAATAGTTATTTACACTCAGCTTTTTCCTACCACATACAGCATTTGGAGTATCCTTCACAGTTACACAGAAAATATCTTTTCACTCAGCTTGACAGCTGAGCTACACCTGGAGTTAAGAGAACTTGGGATCCCTAAAAAAATGGAGCCGTGTCTATGAGAGGCTGAAAACCTCTGCCTTTGTGTCTCTTCATTTGTCACCTATGCTGTCATGTGAAATCAGCCTGTCAGTGTGGGGATCCCTTGACTCATGCGTGACTCGAGCAGACAGTTGGAGACGTGCTGGGACACTGTAAATGGGGAATGTGAAATCCCACCGAGTGACTCACTGCCCAACCCACTTATGGAGCCAAGTGGCTGTGCCAGAAATTTTACTACTCAGGGTCCAAACATAGAAGAGCACTAAATGTCTGCATCTATGCCAGTACACATAAGTACGTTCTACTGTACATGATTGACTGTATGGATTGAATGACAATACAGTTGGCTTTACCCTACCTTTACCTTATATTTTTGTTATAAATTTATGTTCTTTAGTTTTGCATTGGATTTTTTTTAATTGGAAAAAAGGGACCTACCTCTCTACAAGTAATATGGTACATGTAAAAAAACAAACAAACCTGAACTCAAATATATATGTATTGAGATTAAAACATGTATATATGCTTAACATATTACAGTTATGTACTTTATTCAGTGTAATACAATCTCAAGTTGATTCAAAAACATAAAACATTGCTTTTACTATAATTCTCAAGCATCAACAGTTTGCTAAAATAATGTATGTAAATAATGTTGACTCTTTTAATTGAAACAGAATTTGAAAAGACTTTTAATACTTTTTTAACTGTAGTACTTTTTGTAAGATGTTGCAAAAAAAGCAACACTGAAAAATGTGAGTAAAAAAATATCTGAACTGAAACATTGTAACTTGGAAAAAATAAGGTGTAGAATGTATTAATTTTTCCCCAAGTTGGTCGGGATTTTCGCATTACTCGACAAAGTGTGGCACATGGTTGAAATCTTAATGTTTCTTAAGGCTGATACAGTTTTATACAAACTGATTTAAGACTTCACTAAAT
This sequence comes from Pholidichthys leucotaenia, assembly GCA_020510985.1. Lineage (NCBI taxonomy): Eukaryota > Metazoa > Chordata > Actinopteri > Cichliformes > Pholidichthyidae > Pholidichthys > Pholidichthys leucotaenia. Next base: position 58,755,872 of record CM035837.1, on the reverse strand, counting down.
AAATAATGTACTACAAAAGGGATGAGATTTTAAGATGATAGCAATCCTCTACCAGTGACCATAAAAAAATGCAGTATTCTCCTCACTCTCATTGTTGTACCCACATTTGAAAAGAGGGTTTTGCGTGAGTATTAATAAGATAATATTAGTATGTCATATGGTCCTTAAAAATCTCAGGTAAGATGTAATTTTTTCTTTTTTAAAAACCCATATCAGTAATATTCTTCCACATTTGAAATTACTGCTTATAGAGGCAACCTAATACTTATCTAATGTATGCTGAACAAATAGTGGTATCACTTACAGACTAAAATGACTAAAATTAATCTGCACTGTAGTGCAAGTCTGACATAATTCATGTCTTTTTAACGTATTTAAATAATCCTGCTACTGCCCACACATGTGCTGCTCATGAGAGCCATCCATTATAAAGTTCCAACAAACCTCAGGCTTTAAAAATGTAGTTGTTATAGCTCTATGATAAAGCCTCCATAAAGGGTATTTTCCATTAAAAAATATTTTTACTCACTTTCCAGTTCTTCGGTCTTCAGCTTTCTGCCTTCAGCTCATGCTCTTCCCACTATCCAGTATTTCACAGGTGACAACCCTTTTTGTTTGGTGATAAAAATTTGGAGCATTTTGACGATCTTAGATGGGCAGTTGGTAAAAACCCATATTACAGCTTTGGTAAAGGTTGGCGGTTTCACTTACACTTCTCTATAAACGTGATCACTTTGCAGTCAGCACTGGAAATACATTATGACTGTTCATTCAATCTGCTATTAGACACTTTTATGCCATCACTGTTGAAAGTAAAAACCACGTCAGTGCCATAAATCAATGAGAAGATTCATATTGCGTACGACTTATATAAAATCTCTTGTGGATTCTATCGTGATATTGTTGTTTACATTCACACTATTGACAGATATACTGTACTTACTTTTCATTGTTGGGACTTTATGATTCACAGTACTTATGCACTATGATTTCACACACATGTAACAGACAGACTGTCCAACTGGTTTTGACTGGCAGCTTCACAAGGCCTCCAGTAAGATGATCATGCCATTGTAGCCTTTATTAGTCAGTAAACGTTAACATGAGACATTTTACTTGGTAAAATAATATCCGATTATATGATTGCATTGGTTGTTACAATCAAACTCCTAAAGTATTAACGGAAATTCTCACACTATACCTTTGGCATTTGGTGGGTCACACTGAAGTGCTTTGGCATTATAAAAAGATGGTCGCTTATGATGGTGATGGTGTGATGGGCATGGTATATTGAGGAGGTTTTTTTTTTGCTTTCACATTATCTGAAGTTAAACAAGCCTGTCATAGCCATAACTTTTAAATGATTTCGTTGACCTTCTGAAATTGTGTGACAAGCTTGATGGGATTGGAGGAGATAAACACAAAGTTTTGACCTAACAGAAGAAATAAGGTAAGCACTCTTGCAAAAACAGTTTTCTTAAAAAAGCAGCAATACAATTTTTTCTTAATGTAAGCATATGGGAACAAGTCGCCTCTTAAAGCACAGAATGGCATTCATCATGTGGACACAGTAAAATGTTTACAGTAAAGACTGTATAAATCAAAGTGTATGTATTCCTGAAGTAAAACAATCTACGTGAAGTTTAAGTAAATGGTTACTTTTTTGTAAAAAATCAAAACAAAAAATGTCAGTAAATAATATACTGTATGCCTTGAGGGGTGTCATGGGGTGTCTGGGGCAGGGATAGTACCTCTGTGTGTGTGTGTGTGTGGGGGGGGGGCTTGCCATGTTCTTTTAAGGACAGCTCATTCTACATTGGTTCCCACCTGGCACCCAACTCTTAACTGTGGCTCCTCGAAGCTGTAGCATGCGCAGCGACCACACCCCGGTAGACTGCTTTGGCAGGCAGGCTGAACCAGGTGAGGGTAACTTGTCGGGCCTCAAACACTGTGGTGAGTTGAACAGGGTATGCCTACCCAAGCATGTGAAGACTCTAGTTAGCGGATTGAGCGGATGAGGTCATCTTTTCTCCCAACACTCATGAAGGCGGCGACAGCAGGCGTTGTGGAACGCAAGGGCACGGCAAGGCACTATTGACGTCGTGGTCATCCACTGCAGCCAAGGAAGTCCCTGGTCGTGACGGCTCTCTTTGTACCACCAGATCCTGGCTTTTGAGGCTGAGAGAGTGGGATTGCCCCTGTGCATCGACTTTCCCACTTTTAAAAAAACTTTGCCGCACAGGTTTTCCTCGTGTGTGTTAGTCCTCACAACCCTACAACAGTCCTGCGGCAATGGGAAACGAGTGAAGCAACAGGTGGAGGTGACCACTGGCAGTTGTAGCTTGAACCCTGCACGCAGGCGGCTTGGTGGCAATAGTTGCTATCCTTCTGACCCCGGGACAACAGTGGAGTTCAGCGTTCCCCCAGGCGACTGAGCAGCCTCTTTAGGACAACACTGCTCTCCCTCACATGAGGGAGGAGACTAGAAAATGTGTCCCAAACAAATGCTTGTCCCTTCCAACTGGCCAGCATACCGTGGCTGGCAGTTCTACCCCCCAAACAGTCGAAGCCAAAGAGGAAAGAAACTAATTCTTGGTGTGTAGATTGTACGCATGCTCATGGACATAGAGGCCTCCTCGAGGCCTGAGAGAAGAACAGCCCTCATTGCAAGGGAACTGGCCCGCTACCGCATTGACATTGCGGCCCTCAGTGAGACCAGACTAGCCGAAGAAGGATCTGTGGCCAAACTAAAAGGCGGCTACACCTTCTTCTGGAAAGGCAAGACCAAAGATGAAGAGAGGATCCGTGGAGTAGGACTGGCCATCAAGACATCGGTTCTCAAGCAACTTCCTGACCTACCAACGTCAGTTAATGAACGGCTGATGAAACTCCATTTCCCCCTCAACCGTAACCAGCACATTACCCTCATCAGCACGTACGCCCCAACTCTCACCAGCAGCGATGAAGTGAAGGAAGCCTTTTATGAGGAGCTCAGTACCCTCATGAAGGACACTCCTCCCAATGACAAACTCATTCTGCTAGCCGATTTCAACGCCAGAGTCTTAACAGACTACTGTAACTGGAAAGGCGTGCTGGGGCCACATGGTACTGGAAAATTGAACTCCAACGGCTTGATGCTCTTGAGCCTTTGTGCTGAAAACCACCTTGCTATCACAAACACACTGTTCCGGCAAACAGACAAATATAAGACAACATGGATGCACCCAAGATCCAAGCAGTGGCATTTGATAGACTTTGCCATTTGCCGTCAGAGAGACATCCGTGACATCAGGATCACCAGGGCCATGCGTGGAGCAGAGTGTTGGACAGACCACCGTCTCGTCAGATCCATCCTATCCCTGCATATTGCCCCAACACACCACAAGACACCGAAAGACATCAGGCCAGTGTTCAATGTCTCCAAACTTGAACAACCTCAGTGACGTAGTGAATTTGCAGAAGATCTGGACAGCCAAGTCGGCTGTCCAACACAAAGGTGGGAACAGTTTAGAGCACTGGTGACGGAGTCAGCAAAAACCACCATCGGCCCCAGGAGACGAGTGCATCAGATCTGGTTCGACGAAAACATCAAGACACTCCTGGATGACGAGCAGAAGGCCTTTGTTGAGTGGCAGAATGACCCCGCTTCCATTTCCAAGTGTAATCGCTTCAAGCACCTCCAGAGACAGGCACAGGCAGCGCTGCGAAAGATGCAGAATGAATGGTGGGAGAAGAAGGCAGATGAGGTGCAGAGATACACCGACACGCAGAATTCCAAGATGTTCTTCAGCGTCATCAAGGAAGTATATGGACCTGCCAAGCCATGCACTATCCCACTCCTGTCAGCAGACGGTTCAACTCTGCTGAAGGAGAAGAGCGAGCAGCATCAATACGCAATGGAGTGAGCACTTCAGCTACCTGCTCAACAGGCCCTCCACTGTAGACCCCCATGCCCTCGATCTGATCCCACAAAAACCCACCATCCACTGCCTCAACCTCCCTCCTACAGTGGACAAAGTCTTGAACGCGATTAGGCAGACTAATTCAGGCAAAGCGCCTGGGATGGATGGAATCCCAGTGGAAATATTCAAATCAGCCGGTCCTGTGGCCCTTGAAATCTTCCATTCCCTCCTCAGCAGCATCTGGGATGAAGAACAACTGCCCAAAGACTTCAGGGATGCCACTGTTGTCTCCCTGTTCAAGAATAAGGGCAGCAAGTCTGACTGCGGCTGAGGTATCTCCCTTCTCTCTGTTGCTGGAAAAATACTGGCCCGGGTCATCCTCAACCGACTGATTAACAACATCTCTGAAGGGAATCTGCCAGAAACACAGTGTGGATTCTGCCCAAATTGCAGCACTGTTGACATGATCTTCTCCGTCCGCCAAGTGCAGGAGAAATGTTGAGAACAAAACATGGACTTATGTATATGCGGTCTTTATCGACCTGACTAAGGCCTTTGACACGGTGAACAGGGAGGCCCTCTGGATCATCCTATCCAAGCTTGGGTGCCCAGACAAGTTTGTAAACCTCATACGCCAGTTTCACGACAACATGACAGGGCAGGTTCTCTCAGGTGGAGAAGTATCGGAGCCATTCAATGTCATCAATGGCGTCAAGCAGGGGTGCGTACTGGCCCTGGTCCTCTTCAACCTCTTTTTCTCTTGCATCCTCAACCATGCCATCAGGGACGTGGACCTTGGGGTATACCTGCGATACAGACTTGATGGCTCACTGTTCGACATCCGCCGACTGAAGGCTAAGACCAAGGTCACAGAATAGATTGTCCTGGAAGCGCTTTTCGCTGACGACTGTGTCCTCATGGCCCACTCGGAGTTTGATCTCCAGATCACCGTGAATAAGTTTGCAGAAGCCTCCCACCTTTTTGGTCTTACCATCAGCCTCAGCAAGACAGAGGTACTGTTCCAACCAGCACCCGCCTCCACCGTCCCTCCCCCCTCTACCTCCATCGAGGGTACCCAACTGAAGATGGTAGATGACTTTAAGTACCTTGGCAACACCATCGGCAGCGATGGCAGCCTGGATAAGGAGATCAACGCCAGAATCTGCAAGGCCAGTCAAGCTCTCGGTCATCTCTGAGCTCGCGTCCTGAACCAGCACAACATCCAGCTGTCCAGGAAGCTCAAAGTGTACAGGGCCGTTGTCCTCACCAGCTTTCTCTACGGATGTGAGATGTGGACCGTGTACAGAAAACACCTGAAGCAGATGGAGAAGTTCCACATGAGAAGCCTACGGATGATCATGAACATTCACTGGCAAGACCGGGTCACAAACCTTGAGATCCTGGACAGAGCTGAGATGACCAGCATCGAGGCCATGATTCTGAAAGCCCATCTCCGATGGGTTGGTCATGTGATCCGGATGGATGGCCATAGGCTGCTCAAGCAGCTCATGCACGGCGAATTCTGCTCTGGGAAGCAGAATCAAGACAGACCACGCAAAAGATTCAAAGACTGCGTGAAGCTCAACATCAGACACACTGACATCTTTCCCAAACAATTAGAGCTGCGGGCTATGGACAGGCCAGGCTGGCGCGCCCTCACTACCCAGGCACAAGACTGCTTTGAAGAGAAGAGGCAAGCTGATGTAGCTGAAGCACGGGCACGAAGAAAGGTGTTTCAGTTGCAGTTTCCTTGCCCTTACTGCAGCTGTATCTGCTGATCGAGGATCGGCCTAAACAGCCATCTCCAAGCACATGCAAGAAGAGGACTTAACACATGAGGGACGGTCATCATCGGATCGATGGACAACCTGACATGGTTAATAGACCCAGTGAGCAGACTCGGACTCAGGGATAGATGCAATTATATTTATTGAATAACAATGAAGGTGTGTGAGTATGTGGGTGTGTGGTCTTGTGGCAGCTGGGGGAGAGCAGAACACCGTACAACCTGGCAACCCTAGGGACAGACAGAGACAAGGACTGTTAGTGGCAGTCACAGGGGGAGAAGTACAGTTCAGTCCAGGGCTTACTGTTTGTGGAAATGTAGAGAGGCTCAGGTTCAGCGTGGCAGCTACAGCCAGGAGGACAGTGTCCGCTGTTCCGGGTGCTGCTGAAGGAGGTTGGCGTGTTAGAGGTGGAGCAGCGCAGCTCAGTCCGCCACCAGGAAGGAGGGAAGTCCGCCGCCACGGAACTCCACCTGTGCACAGGGGACTGAGAGAGGATTTTAGGAGAATGAGCGAGGGCTTACTTGAGCTGTGGAGAGATTCTTCCTGATGCCGGCTGGCAGGAGGCAGGATGCAAGGATGAGGGTAGACTGAGGCTGGAAGCGAGGACGAAGGTAGACTGTGGCTAGGAAACTCAGGAACAACAACAAAGGCGAGAGAAGGTCTCATGGAGTGTAGACAGACGACTCCGCACTGATCCCAGGGCAGCGTGGTTTAAATAACCCTGGCCATGATGAGGAGCAGGTGTGCGTGCAGCTGAGGAGAATAGGCAGCCAGAGCAAACCATTACAGTACCCCCCCCCCCACGAGACACCTCTCGGCGGTCGAGCCAACCTACCTGGGTGCGCCCGATGGAAGTCCCTGATGAAATCTTTGTCCAAAACGAAGGAGGGATGCATCCAGGACCTCCATTCCGGCTCGTAGCCCTCCCAGTCCACCAGGTATTGTAGGCCGCGGCCCCGGCGGCAGACGTCCAGGATGGCATTGACCCTCCATGCCGGGTCGCCGTCGATCAACATCGGCGGAGGTGGAGACCTGGGAGGGGGACACAGAGGGCTGGAACAGAAGGGCTTGACCTGTGAGACATGGAAGGTAGGACAGATTCGGAGGGAGGGGGGGAAAGCTAGGCGCACAGACACAAGGTTAATGGTGTGAGTGATGGCAAAAGGCCCAATGAACCGCTGGAACATCTTCCTAGGCTCTGCCTTCAGGTTAATGTGCTTGGTGGATAACCATACCTGCTGACCCACCTGGTGGGGGGGGGGTGCTGGTGTCCTGCGACGGTTAGCAACCATGGAGTTGTGCTCTGCCGTGCGCTGTAGTGCGTTCCGGGTCGCTCTCCTCAGCTGGTGGCAGTGCCTCAGATGGGCCCAGACAGAAGGGACGGCGATGTCCCCCTCGTCTTTGGGGAGCAAAGGGGGGTTGTAGCCCAGCGAAGCCTCAAACGGAGACATGCTGATAGCCGAAGAGACCGTTGTGTTGTGAGCGTATTCGACCCAAGGGAGATGCGTGCTCCAAGATGCCAGGTTTGCAGTAGCGACATACCGCAGCGCAGCCTCCAGCTCCTGGTTCGCCCGCTCACATTGTCCGTTGCTCAGTGGTAGGTATCCGGAAGACAGGCTCACTGTGGCCCCAAGTGCGTTGCAAAAAGACTTCCATACCTGGGAGATGAACTGAGGTCCCCGGTCTGAGACGATGTCCAGGGGAATCTCGTGGAATCTCACCACATGTTGGACGAGAAGGTTTGCCGTCTCCTTTGCCGTAGGCAGCCCCTGCAGGGGAACGAAGTAGGCAGCCTTGGAAAATCTATCAACAATGGTGAGAATTACCATGTGCTGATTAGAAGGTGGGAGACCGGTGACGAAGTCCAACGCCACATGGGACCAGGGCCTGCCGGGAGTAGGAAGGGGGTGGAGCAGGCCGGCTGGAGGAGAGGAGGACGTCTTGCTGGCGGCGCACTGGGGGCAGGCGCGGATGTATTCTCCAACGTCCTTCTGAAGCGAAGGCCACCAAAGCGTCCTTTGCAGAAGCGCCACCCTGCAAGCCCTCCTGGGGTGACACGAGAACCTGGAAGCATGGGCCCAATGGATAACCTCGCCCTGAACGGCAGATGGGACAAACAGCCTCCCTGCTGGTCCCTCGCCCTGGTCCGCCTTGGCCTCCTGCACCTTCAGGACCCTCTCTCTGATGCCCCACGAGAGGGCGTCCACGACACATGATGGAGGAAGGATAGGATGTTCCGTTACCTCTGCAGCATCCGAGGCGAACTGTCTGGATAGGGCGTCCGGTTTGGTATTCTTGGACCCGGGGCGGTACATGATGGTGAAGTCAAACCGTCCGAAGAACAGGGACCAGCGGGCCTGGCGCGCGTTCAGACACTTGGCCGTCCTGAGGTACTCCAGATTTTTGTGGTCCGTTCAGACCACGAACGGCTGGGAGGCCCCCTCCAACCAATGGCGCCTCTCCTCCAGCACGAGCTTGACCGCCAGGAGCTCCCTGTCGCCAGTGTCGTAATTGCGCTCTGCCGGGGACAGCCGACAGGAGAAGAACGCACGGGGCCGAATCCTGCCATCCACCGGGGAACGCTGGGATAGCACGGCTCCACCCCCCGAGTCCGAGGCGTCTACCTCCACCAGGCACTGGAGTGCGGGATCCACCTGAGCCAGGATGGGAGAGTCAGACAACTTCCTCTTGAGAGCAGCAAAGGCTGCAGCCGCCTCCTCCGTCCACCGGAAAGGGACCTTAGAAGAAGTAAGACGGGCCAGGGGGAGAGCATTGATACTATAATTCTTAACGAAGCGGCGGTAGAAATTGGCGAACCCCAAAAACTGCTGAAGTTGTTTCCTGGATGAAGGAGTGGGCCAGTCTACCACCGCTTTTACCTTACTGGGATCTGGGATGATCTCATTATGGGAGATGATGAAGCCCAGGAAGAATGTCTTGGAGGCGTGGAACTTGCACTTCTCGGCCTTGACGAATAGCTTGTTTTCCAGGAGCCGCTGCAGTACTTGCCTCACGTGCACCCGATGCTCATCCAACGACTGCAAAAAAATCAAGATGTCGTCTAGATATCATCATAGCAGTCTGTCGTGGGCGACAATGA